>JAZFAU010000119.1:0-393001 GCA_037178615.1 Dione vanillae
TATATATATATATATATATATATATATATATATATATATATATATATATATATATATATATATATATATATATATATAACGTACTTAGTAAGTAACATAAAGTACTGTCTGTATATATACAAAAGTATTAAAGAACGAGAGTAAAGAAAATCCCTTCTTATGCGTTTGTTTAGGATAATCTAAAGAGCGACTGAACGACAGTTCAATTTTCTCTTCTTGACTTAAGAAAATTGTTTGCTATTCTAGTATATATTTTATAAGCTCATATTATCAACTTAGTTTTATTTACCTTATTTATGTGAATGTAACAATTTGATATCAATATCTAAAGGAAGTTAAATTATTTTCACGTTACAATGATTAGATTGGAGCATGTTATTACATAAGATCTGTTGTGGAAAATCAAATCTGATAATAATATTTTAAATTTCAACATAAGTATAAATTATCATATAATATAGTTAAAAATATATTTATTTAGTTAAAAATATGAATACTTAAAATTATTTATATATTTATTGGCTAATTGTAATTACAGTATCTTACAATAAATATACTCATAAAGCGTAAATTTATTAAAAAAACGAACAAAAATACATCTGAACCGCAAGGTTTGGAGTAACGCCAAAACACCTCCAGGCAACAACGAACGACTGCCAAAAGCAGGCTTGGTAATAAACAGAATCAGTTACTTGCTACTGGGCTTTAGACTTCATTGTACAAATTATATTAATTGTTGTATTTTTTTACATTACTCTTTTTAAATTAAATTTTTAAAAATAAATAAATGACATATAAATATAAAGACCTAAAATCATTTTTTTTTCAATGCGTGTCATCCATCAATGGCATAGAAATCGAATAATATACAGTTAAAAATAGTTAATCATTATTATACCAGCCATATTTTAGCATTTTCTCATGTTGGAATTCAAATAAGGACTGTATTCGCATATTCTTTTCTGGCCTGTTTCTTCCAATAAATAGCACCAAATATTAAACATTCTCAGTATAATAAAACATTTTTTTGTTATCAAGATTCGTGTAGTGCACCTAGAAAATACTGCTTGTTACTTTCGTGTAGAAACTAGCCTGTCCTATTTTAAATGATTTAGCTTCAATAATGTCATTAATGTATAAAGTGTAGTGATGCAGTGAGATTGCCCATCATTGATATGTTTAAGAAGTTTTGATGATATTACAAGTTAGCTATGTATACCTCCGTGGCGGGTACTCATTGTCTCGTTTGAACAAATATTTTTCAAGAACAAAACAATATTTTTGTATAGGCAGTATTTTACAATAATTTGTAGGAGACCTTATACGAGTATATAAGAAATATATAAGAAATAGAAATACAGATCTTAACATTACATTATCGCATTCGCTTTCTGAGGATAAAAAATATTCTTATATATTTCGTAGTTTTTGCACATTATGTAAAAAATATGACATTTTCCTTGATAATGTTTAACATTACTAAGTATTATAAACTATGTGATGTTAATAATTATTAATAAATTAAGTTATTTATATTAACAATAGCATTGAAAGGTCACACGCCAAGGAGAGCATCGCAGCACTCAGCATCAACTTGCTTACGGCACACGTAAATTAATTAAAGGTGTTTGAATCCACTGATTGCGCTTGACACGTCAGAAATCGTTCTGCGTCAGTTATCAGCAGCAGTATCTTTGATCTATTATGAGTAAGTAGTATATATGTATGTAATAAATATTGATAGTTAAACAGTGTTTGAATATAATTTTAATAGGGGCAAGCTGTAGTATTATTGACTTAAATTGTTTATTTTATTTGAAAATGAGATATTGACGTACATATGTACGTAATATGTTCACTGTTAAATATTTTATTTTCATATATCATAAACAAAAATTGATAAATCTTTAAGTGATAATGGAATCAACTGTCCTTCATGAGCCATCCGTCATTGTTTATCAAACGACCTATATATGTGACATTGATTGTTGCAGAATAGTGACGAGTGACCGATGACTGGATAGTAAATATATTAAAAAACTAATAGCAAGGCTTCCTCTGTAACGATGTTCTTGTTTTCATACTGTTATGAAACTTATTAAAATGAAAGAAGAAAGAAAACGTTTTTCAAATATTTTTCCTTGAAACCTTTTGTGATATTTTATAAGAAAATGCAATTAAAGTGAAAATTGCTGTCACAATCTAGACATAATAAATCTTTTAAATCTTCTACCATAATATATAATTATTTAACTGTATAACAAATATATATTCGGCACGTTGTCTTCAATAATACCTCATATCAGTTACCTCGTAAATATAAGTGATATTTAATTGTTAGTAAAATTTAACTACAAAACCAAATAGTTTTTAAAAAGTTAATATTAAAGAATTTACAAGCGCTAAAATTAAATTGACAATTTGAACATAATTTCGAATTAATATGGACACAATAAGCTTCGTGGGCTCATAGCTAAATGAAATACAGCTTAAATAAGCTCTCTATCACGTGCTGATGGTGAATTTAGATTTTAAATCACACTAACGCTTTTAATTTCAACTCCATATGAAATCCATAAGTTTGAAAAACGAAATATTTCTTCTCTGTGAAGAAGAAAAAAAATTGTATTAAACATAATAATGTTTTTAATAATAATGTAATGTTGTAATTAATAATGATTATGTATATGTTGTAATTAATAATGATTATGATTGTTGTAATTAATAATAACTGCTAGCTGCAAGACGCTGCAATATAAAGTGCAGTGTTGAATTGCGCAACAACAAGCTGTGTCTAGATTTCGAACAGAAAGGGTACCTTGCAATATGCGAATACTGAGTTAAGCTTAAGAAAAGAAATTTAAATTTAATAATGCCTAATTAATTTTTAAGGAAACGATTCCGTCTCAGGGAAGAGGACAAACAAGGCTAAGTGCCAAGACTAGCGATTAAGATCTTTCGAGTGGTTTAATGATGTCATTAATTTGTTTTAAGCTCCTAAATTACGAATATTTACATTCTGTCTTTAAACACAATTTTATTCCGAAAGTTATTTGAATAATTTTTTTATGATTTTTTTACAAGTTAAGCTTTAAGTGCTTTTATATTTAGCATTGTGTTATTATTCGTATTAAGATTAAAATTGTTGTATACTCTTTATTTCCTTATTTATCTCTTTCATTATCTCAGTTTGATTTAAAATTTTATTTTCTCTGTATTAAATTTTTTTTATTTATTCTAGTGAACTTCTTTTACTAACGTTATCATTAGCTTCTATCATTAAGACCATCATAGAGACACTTATCACTGAACTTTGAAGAATTTCACTTAGATCGTCGTCGTCGTCGTCGTCGTCGTCAGCCAATCACAGTCCACTGCTGGACTCAGGTACATCACTCAAATTCATCCTTATTCATAGCAAGAACATCTTTACCGTGAAAATTAATTAGTTATGTAGAGTCTGCGACAAACAACTTATAAGTCTGCGTACAAATCCCTAAGATTCATTTAAATTAGTTAAAGTTATCTAGTTGCATGTTTATTTACATGTAACTTCTTTTGTTGAAACTGTTTTGTTGAATATTACATGTAATAAAATCATAAGTGAGACGTAAAAGGGTCTTAATTTAGAAACTTTCAAAGGAATGTGTGAGAATTCAAAATATATTCAAAGGTAACCCGATTACAGTCGAACTTCACGTTACTCGGATTCAGATTTAGGCCAATGTGTGCTTTTGCAAAATGAAGTAACCTATCTTAGTTTTGTGAATGTTAATGTCACTTGTTTTCACTTTTTTTATATTTTTATTATTACCATTTGCATTTTTCATCAATGTTATATCAATCTATAAATATGTCATTAGAGATTATATTTAATTATTTTAATTACTTTATTATAACTTAAGAATGTTTTAATACACGAGGCTACGATAGCTTATCTTGTCTGATTTGACATAGGTTGCTCTATTTATCGCAGTAACAAACTTTTTAAAGGTTTTATATTGTTTATATCCATACGAAATGGTTTTCATATTTGTGTTATTTATTAAATCGTTATTTCTGTATATAATTAAGAAATATTTGGCGCTGAAAAGTAATGAGACTGAAGTTCACTTTTAAATTGACTATGAAAATATATTTAAACTCATTTCGAAAAGGATCTCTCGCAGTTTAGATTTCATTCCTTACAAATTGTAATGTTTTGTGGATTATTGCTTCTTTAAAGCTTTTGGAATTGGCACTTTGCTTTGTTTGAGTACTGAGAAAAGCTAATCTAGATTTTGTAATCACCAATTGCATTGTACTCGTTCGCTCAACTGTTGCTAATTGTATCCCTATTAGATGCTATAATCCACAAAATTCAATAATATTATATTTCTCATCATATGTATAATATTCTGGGTTTGATTCCCACTTGAGGGAGACGGATTTTTCTATTTCCATTTTCTTCACTCTGGCAACTACATAAAATGCGGCGTTGAGTTCGGCCACTCAACATGCAATGCCTCTAAAAAGTACCGCTTTCCGCGGGGACGAAGAAAGCAGAGACTTCGCAACAGAGTGTCTTAACACTAGGTTTCTATGGTTCCTGCAGTTCTCTCTGTCTACACTGCCATGTGCAGAATAAAGTGTGAAACTAAAAAAAATGTATAATAAAAATAATAATAACTCTAAGGAAAGCGAAACAGTTTGTATGTCTGGTTTTACTAGGCTAGAATTTTCATAGCCATAAATGAGACGGGTAACTTTTTACACGATAACAATAAAATCTGTTTACAAAATGTATATACAGTTTTTATCTATATTTCAAACGTACATATAATATGCATACTTGAAACGCCATAATCAAAGAAGTTAAATTCACTGAAAAGTCTTGTAAATACGACAAAAGTACTTATTTTAAACTCAATAAAGGATCAGCAGAGCAATAATTATATTTTATTTTTATTTTAACGACAGAGAATCCTTGCTATTAATGTTGTATAATTAATACATAACGTCGGGTATATTTTTCTATTTTTTACTGTCAACGATGTGCTAAGAAACAGTTTGGAACAGTTGTTCTTTTAAATAGATACCATGGTTTTGGAAAAATGATTGCACTAACTGACTCATTTACAACGAAAATGAGTTAATTTCAACACGATCTTCACAAAACAGCATCTCCAGTCTCGACATCGTCATTAGCAACAAAATTCAATCAATTTTAAAGTCTCATTCTTTCTCAACGTCAAGTTGAGTTTCTCTCAACCAACATTGATCGACAAGAGATGAGAAGAAAGCGTAAATTTCTACTGTTTCATGGAGTACCAGAACAAAAATCCGAAGAATTAAAAGCAAACATCACCGGGATAGTAGGTAAACATTTGGTGGTACCAAATTTCTCATCCTCCTCATAAAGACCTCTTATCGGTTGGGTGGACCTTCTGATAAGCCCAGGCCGATCGTAGTAAAAAGCTTTTTTGTAACAAGACAGCGATTTGGAGTAGGCAAGTGTTGGTCACAAAATGGATGGATCCACATCATAAGTCCGGATGGATTTCGCGTCGAAACCAAGGCTGAAGTCATTTCTCTTTCTTCTCAGCAGTAAGTCTCCCGTTGTCCAAAACACCAGAAAAAAAGCACACGACAAAGTTGTGGTACAGCGTACCAAAAGAATGATGAAGAAATAGTATATATTATTTAGTTTTACATAAGTTTCTTTTTTTTCTTCATTTTCTCATAGTTTGTTATTGTTCTTATGTTATTATTGTTCTTATGTTATTTATTTTATCTATTTTTTCTGTTTCTTCATTTAAAAGCATATATTATTTAACATGCATTCCACGTTCGGATGCTTGTAGTATCATATCAGTTATATTATGGTGATATCTTGTTAATTTATTTTTTTTTTGTTTTTTTTTTCTGTATTCTATTATTTTTTAATTTTTTGAATTTAATCTCAACATTTCCTGGTACATATGCTTTCGACTATGTGATTACTTCACAATTTAGCTGTAATATTCAAATCAAACTGGAGCAGCCTAATATCGTTGTGTTGTGTAATTTCTAAGGGTCATCAGGAAAACATAATGCGATTTTCGTACCCATGATGATTTTTTCCCACTTACCCTAGCGTAGCCTATATTGCCTCTATAACAGATTGTAATAGGCGATAAAATGAAGGATAGAAGATTACAAACTTTCTTATTAAATATTTGCTTAAAAAGTTTTTTTAACGTGAATAACGTGTCATGACATAACATTATAAACTTTATTAAAGAAACGTATGAATAGTGATGCCATTGGTCTTTTTTCATTTTCCTATTAGGTAAATTGTTATAAGTTGTGAAATAAAAGAGACGCAGAAGCACAAAAATAGCAGAATTAAATGAAGTGGACGGCACTATGTCGCAATATTTCGAGCCATACAAAGTTAGTAAAGTAACGTAAAGTTACCTTGTTATTTTTGGTTTTCTTAATTAAAATAATCCCAGGATCTCGAATGTACGTAATTAAATTCATTAGACCTGTCGCCGCAAAACTGACATTTGAAACTGGAAAGTAGACAGAACTCATTCGGAGTTAAATTTTTGTATTTTTCTCACAAATTTTGAAAAAATTGTTGATTGTGATTGTGTGCAAAATATTGTTGATTGTGTTTATATATATATATATATATATATATATATATATATATATATATATATATATATATATATATATATATATATATATATATATATATATATATATATATATATATATATATATATATATATATATATATATATATATATATATATATATATATATATATATATATATATATATATATATATATATATATATATATATATATATATATATATATATATATATATATATATATATATATATATATATATATATATATATATATATATATATATATATATATATATATATATATATATCGGATCAGTACAACACGATCTATTGATGTTTGCTTTAAAATGGTACAACTTTCCTACAATAGTAAGCAACATAATCGCGTCATACTATTCAAAATTAAAATTCGTTATAACCTCAAAAAACGGTAATTCAAAACCTTTAAGCTATAGAGTAGGTCTTTTCCAGGGTTGTTGTTTATCCCCAATAATATTTAATATCGTCATAAATATTTTAATAGATAATTTAATTAAACATGAGAGAAAATGGGGTTATCGGTTTAAGTTAAACAATAAATACACAGAATCCATTCTTGCTTTTGCGGACGATCTCGCGATACTTACTAGGAATCCAAAGCAATGTCAGCTGCTATTGGATGAAGTGGAAGAATTTTGTGCGTGGACGAAGGGAATGAGGACAAAACCTAGTAAGTGTCACTGCTTATGTCTGGGTAGACGAAACACTAAATATACCTCATACGATCCGGGACTTAAAATAGATGGTAAAAGCATTTCTATAGTTTCCGAAGCGGCACCTTTTAAATTTCTCGGCAAGAAAATAGATTATAAAGGCCGTACTCCATCTTTAGATGTACTAGTCGACAGCTTTTTGACAGATCTTGAAAAGGTAGAACATCAACCTATAAGTAATGTCAAAAAAGTTTGGATATACGACAATTTTCTAACATCACGTCTGAATTGGCCTTTCCTCGTATATGATTTTAATAAAACCCTCTTGGCTAAGTTAGATGCAAGCGTCATAAAGATACTGAAGTTTTGGCTTGGGCTAGTGCATTCGGCAGACACCTCAACCTTATTTAGGGAAAAAAATAACTTTGGGTTGAGATTAAAGAAACCATCGGAGCTCTATAAACATCTAAGAGTTGCCAAAACACATATTCTGGGAAAATCACGAGATGAGATTGTTACCTCACTTCCAAAAGACAGAAGTGTCCCAGAGCTCGAGTCAAGACTTAAGTTCCATAAACAATTTATGATAGGAGCACAATCAAGTAAAGTAGGGTTAGGATCAAAGAGGAAAGTTCAAGATATGGACATAATAAAATCTTTTATACGGCAAGACGAGAATGATAGGTATAAGATGCACGCAATGGGGTTAGAAATGCAAAACGAGTGGCTAACTCTGGGAGAATTTTGTATCCCTTTAGCTTTAAAATGGCGCACCCTAATTCATGACTGGTCTCCAGCACTATTAAAATTCTACCTGAATGCGTTCCAAATGACTCTTCCAGATCAAAGTAATTTAGTGAGATGGGGTAAAGCTACCGATAAATCTTGCTACATCTGTAAAGAGGCAGTGGGGACAGCTAAACATATGCTGGTGGGGTGTAGGGTACTCCTGGAAAGTGGTCAATACTCGCGGCGCCATGACAAGGTACTAGAAATTATACGTGAAGCCGTTAGTCTTTCAGTAGCAAGAGCACAGAGAAACATTACAACCAGCAAACGTTCAACAGAGTTTGTGAAAGAAGGTTCTGTTAAAAAACACACGCAAAAACCTTTCTCAATATTAGATCCAGCTCCTGATTGGACTCTTTTGATGGACACGTATGAGAAACAGTATAAAATCCCTGAGGACATTGGTGTTTCGTCATCCAGACCTGATATTTTTCTTTATTCTCGAAACCTAAAACGCGTAGTACTGGTAGAACTTACAGTTCCGTGGGAGACTAATATACCTAAAAGTCATAGCTTCAAACTTAATAAATATTTCGAGCTTACTAACGAACTGACCAGGAATAGGTTTAGAGTAAATTCATACGCGGTAGAAGTAGGAGCGAGAGGTATAACAGCGAAATCTCTCTTTAGCTTGCTAAAAGATCTCGGCCTGTCTAGAACTATTACTAATACATTTCTAGAACGTACTTCAAAGGCGGCATTAGCAGAATCTTTTCGAATTTGGTTAGGTAGTGGGAGGAGCTCGGACAGTGAAGGTGAGCGTTAATGCATTTTAAAGGGGCCCCTTTAAACCTACACTTGGGTCGCAAGTCCCAAGCGCTGATCGGAGCTCCTCTTCCTACAACGCGATGGGCCCGGCACCCGCACGGTGAATCCATGGAATGCTAAGCAGTTTCTTCTCATGTGAATTATAAATGAAACCTATTTCAGTATATTATATCTGCTAAAATAAACATATACACCACAGGCATTTCATTGCTACGGATTTCGTTATCGGTTCATATCAAACTTAGTACACATAAAGAGGACCCGAGGAAACAATAAAAATTTAATGAAGAATGTAGCGGTATAAGATCTAATTTCATCGCCACCAGTAACGAGCTCGTTCGTCAGTAGCGCTAACAACGGAAATGAGGCAAGCTACGGCTTTTACTTTATTTATATATCAATTTGTTTTAAAAATGCAGTACGAGGTTTTACTGATAGGTCACGAACTATAAAACATTTGAGTTAAAATGTCGATTGAGTGTGTATATGACTATATTAATACGCCTAGGATTCCGTACCAATTTTCTCATTGTAGTGCAATATATTGAAATGACAAAATTAAATGTGCGGTTTACTCATTTGCTTTGTAATGTTTTTTTTTCTTCTTTTTTTAACTGTAGTTCAATGTAAGTAATTTATTTAAATGAGTTAGTTAATTTAAGTTTTTTTTTCTTAAATAAACTACGATAATATTTTATTTGAACCTTAATTATTAAAGCAAGAGTAAAATTTTATTTGTATGAAATCAATTTCACAGAAAATATCTGAATTGAACTGAAACAGAGTTGAAAGGTTTCAAAATGAGCCCTTAGCAGATAGCAGTATCATTGATTTCGGAGCAAAGCCAACCCTTCGGCTATTTTCAATAGCGTCAGTTATTATGTCCACAATCAGGACAACTGTTGTCAATTGAATAAATATATAATTTAACACCTTATCGTTAACATGTAAAATATAAGTGACATATATTCACATATAATGACATAAATAGTAAATTTCCTCTAATGAAATGTTAATTGTGGTAAAATAAATAGTATTTCGTAATAATAGGGTACGATTGTTTTTACTACAAAGTCTATGGGTTCCTAGACTGTCGGTAAAAAAAAAATATACAACTTACATAAACTTGAATCTGTTCTAATTTGGTAATCTTTAATATTGCTTAGACAATAACAAATATCAATATCATAGCTACATTTGAGTTCAACAGAATATTTAAACTCGACAGAGTAACGATATATATTTCTAACTGCATCATCAGAAAAAACATAGTACTTTGGCTAACTTCAAGGGACGTGATTGTACACTGAAAGTTCAGTACGTGCGCTGCATGCTGCTTTACTGCCTGAGCGCTGGAAATACACTTTTGGTTATTGAAAGATCCTTGTTAAAATCACAATAGGTCCAATAAATATGTAAGACGTAAATCTAAAGCCCTGTCAATTAGAATTGAACTTAACTAGCTCACTTTTATGCCGATTCATATTGTTATAGATTTTTAATTTAGTAACATTTCTACTAACATGGTATATACAACTATTTTTCCCTATTCTATTTAAAATAGTATATGTAGTTACTAATTTATTTGAATTGCTAGAATAGTGAAGTTATTCTTTTTCTCAATATTAAAATGATTTAAGATTCTTTTCTGGAGAGATTTTTTCTGGAGTTTACCTACGAGTTGTTGTAAGCTGAATTTCACCTCAATTTGTTCACACTCTGCAATATAACAACAGCATCGACATTACAATATTTTAAAACAGACTTTTAATTCTTAGAAACAATTTTATAACTTTAACACTAAGGGGATATACATCTCTTCTTTACGTGTCTATTAGTAACCTCTTGGCAGGGCCGCATTGTTACGTCGAGGTGCTTTGGCGCTCCTCCAGACCCATCATTGAACTATATAATCAATATAATCTCTTATTTTAAGTTGTAGAAATTTACTAAATCTTAATGTAACCGTTAACCTTAATCTAAAATCTTATGAAGCTTCAAGAAATTAATAATATTTGCATAATAAGTTATGAGAAACGTTTAACATTTTATATAACAAATAATTTTGAAAAAGTGAAATAGTTACAATTCCCTTTTGATAAATAATATAACTGTTCATAATATCGTTATTCAGTGGAACTTTGTAACATTCCTGATTCGGAGAAGGAGAAGAAGGTAACAATTAAAGTTGTTACATCATGCATATTATAGAATTTACCGAGTTTGCTTATAATTTGTCTTTTATTTAACATAAATCTTGTAACTCTATATTTCTTCTAACTCATACGACTCATACGATACGAACTCATAAGGAAATAGGTTCCCGATGGATTGATAAAAATTGTAAGCACGATAGTTATGACTTTGATTATTCAGGGAGCTTTTGTGAGCTTTTACAGAATTGGTATGTGATAATTTTCATTTCTGAATTTTAGTTATAAAAATGTAATTTTAATTTTTTTTTTCTTTTTGCTGTATTCTGACTTATTTAATTATCATTCAAGTCAACATGGAGTATCCTATGTATAGGTTTTGACAATTCGGACATTTTCATGCAAAATATAAATTAAATAAGTATAGACGACTAAGTATTTATTTTTTGTATAATTCAAGAGGTTACTGACTTGGACATAGAGGCAGACAAACAACTAAATTATCTTATAAAGGTTCTTAACGAACGAAATCCTAAAAATGTATTAAATACAAAGCGATTATTAGTATAAAATTAGCAATTATAAGTATAAATAAATCAGGATGGATCTGGATGCTGTAAGTGCTGCAAAGAAAAAAATAAAAACAAATACTGCTCTTAAAATAACTGTGTATCCATATTTATGCTCTTAAATAACACGATTATTATTATACATAACACGAATTTGTTCAAGAACGCTCGCTCTTAATTCTCTTTGTAAAATAATAAGTAACTAAATGAGTTGTTCGTATTACAAGGACTTGATCTTAATAAAATAACAAGACTACGAGGAACAAAGAGGGAGATATATTTTCATAATATAATACCATTTATCCATCCTCATTTTAATCAAACAGTACGGGCTATAGAGTAAGTAAAGAAGGTCAGAGTCAACAGCTTATTTATTATTATTATATTTAAACACATTACTTTTATTCGAATCACTTTATTAACAAAACATCATCTGACAAAAGCATTATTATCATCTACCCTACCTTAATGTCACTTTTATTATAAAAGTGACGTAAGTTGTGGGTACCGTTTAAACATGAACAAGAATATAATATATCATACACACCATACCTCTCCCTCAAGTTAACAAACAATTCAAATATATAAACAAAATGATTCACTACATTTGATTTTCTTAATCAACTAAAAAATAACTAAAAGTTTAAAATCATCTCTACGGTCTATCATATGGGACTTTAGCATGTAATTGTGGTTTCTTTTTAATTTTGCCTATATCTGACGTTGCTGAAGTCGGTACACCTATTATATCAGCCCATTGTTCGTAACTGGGGACTTCAATAATTTCATCGTATTGATCCTGGTCAAGATTAGAAGTCTGAGGCTGACTTTCTAGTTCACCTTCATTGTGTTCCATTTCCTTGCCACTGCCGCTCTCTTTTTCTCTAACTTTAACCAATTGATCAATGTGTGTGTGCACTACAGTATCTCCCTGTGTTTCAATTCTGTAACTACCAGGACCTTCCTTTTCTACTATTTTTCCAGGCATCCATTTTGGTGCTCCTATATAGTTCCTATACATAACGTTCCTTCCTATATCTATCTCTCTATGTGTCTTTTGAATATTCCTTTCTATTTGCAGCTCTTTCTTTCTTTGTCTACCAGTATTAGGATGTACCGCATCTAATAATGTTCTTAATTGCCTATTCATCAACAGCTCTGCGGGACTCTTGTTAGTGGCTGAACAAGGAGTAACTCGTAGACTCAGCAAAATTTTTGGTAATTTTATATCCCAAGGCACATCGTGCATTTTCCTTAATTTACTTTTCACCGTCTGTACCATTCTCTCAGTCTGACCATTGGTAGCAGGATGATGCGGAGCTGTTGTTATATGTCTTATTTTATTAGCTTCCAAAAATAATTTAAACTCCTTGGACACGAAAGGAGTTCCATTGTCTGTCACAAGAGTTTCACATAGTCCATGCTGTGCAAATATATATCTCATGTGTTTTATGATTGTAGCCGATGTCATATTACTCACTACCCTTATTTCTGGCCATTTCGAAAAAGCGTCTACTACAATTAGAAATGTTTGATTTTGAAAAGGGCCAGCAAAATCAAGGTGTAAGCGTGACCAAGGCCGTCCTGACATAATCCACTCATAAGCAGTCTTCACTGGCATTTTCCTATTTTCCAAACAATTCTCACAGGAACTAATCATTGCCTCGATATCTTTGTCCATTTGTGGCCACCACACATAACTCCGAGCCAAAGCTTTCGTATGCACCATTCCACTGTGGGTATGATGTAAAAGTTTTAAAATATTTTCCCTCATATTTGGTGGCAAAATTACACGATTACCTATTAAAACACAACCATCTTGTACACTTAGTTCCATACGATGCAGCCAATATGTATGTAAATCTTTATCCTGCATTCGTGTTGGCCAGCCTCTTAAAATATGGTGTAGAACCCGACCCAGAACGATATCTTTTGATGTTTCCTTGGCTATTTCCTGTATATCAAACGGCAACTCTTGTGGTGTCTCTGCCATTAACAAAATTTCTCCCGGTATATAATTAGACCAGGCCAGCGACTTAAACCATCTGCGTTTCCTATCGTTCTCCCAGACTTGTATATAATTTTGTAATCATGTGCTGCCAATGCCAGGCAGTAACGAACTAACCGCGGCGATAATAGATCAGGTATTTTTTTTGAAGGGTTAAAAATTCCTAATAACGGCTGATGATCTGTGATTATAGTGAACTCTCGACCCATAAGGTAATTGTTAAATTTCTTAATGCCAAACATAATTGCTGTAGCCTCTTTGTCTATTTGCGAGTATCGCCTTTCATGTGGATGCAAAGTTCTAGAACCCATAGCTATAGGCTTCTCAATCCCGTTTTCCAAAACGTGAGATAACACTACGCCGACGCCATATTCTGAAGAATCGCAAGTTAATATCAATTGCTTATTCACGTCGTAATGTGTTAGTGTAATATCACAGGTTATTTGATTCTTAGCTCTATCAAAAGCTCTTTGTTCTGTTTCAGTCCATTTCCAACTAGTTTTCTTATCTAACAATCTATGTAGTGGTTCTAGTAGAGTTGCCTTATGAGGTATAAAGCGTTCATAAAAATTGTACAGCCCCAAAAATGCTTGTAATTGTTGTACATTCTTAGGCACCGGAGTGCTAACAATTGCCTCCACTTTACTGGCCGCAGGCCGAATACCCTCAACATCAACAACAAAACCCAAGAACTCTACACTGCTTCAAGCGAATCTACATTTATCCTTATTTAACCGCAGTCCAGCCTTCGCTATACGGTTTAATACAATGTCTAGACGGTCGTACATTTCTTCACGCGAGCGTCCCGTTATAATAATGTCATCTAGCAACACCGCTACACCAGGTATATTTGCTAACAACGACGACATGATTCGTTGGAAAATTCCCGGGCTAGCCTTCACACCAAATGCCAGCCTGTGTACTGAAAACAAGCCTTTACACGTATTTAATGTCAACAATTTTGCAGTCTCTTCGTCGACTGTCACTTGAGTATATGCTCTATCTAAATCGAGCGTAGTGAAATATTTTCCCCCGGCTAGTAAGGCAAAAATTTCACTAGCAGTTGGCATCGGATAAGTATCTGATTCTGTTGCCTGATTTATCGTGCTGCGGTAATCACCACACAAACGTATACTTCCATTCTTTTTAATAATAGGTACAACCGGAGTAGCCCATTGTGAGTAAGGAATCGGCTTCAAAACGCCATTCGCGACCATATTGTCTATTTCTTTCTCTACTCTCTCCTTAAGAGCATATGGCACTGGTCGCGCCTTTAGAAACTTTGGTATAGCATCCGGTGACAGCTTTATAGATACTGGTTCCCCACGATACATTCCTAAACTAGAGTTAAACACATCTTTGTATTTAATTAACAAATTTTGATAACTTTCACATTCTGCAACTGTATTTATATTATTTAAGAAAATGTTTAAAGGTAAAAACCAATCCCGACCAAGCAAGTTTGGACCACTTCCACGAGCTACTATAACAGATAAACATTTATTATAATCTTTATACTGCACTTGAATATTCAATTGACCTAACAATTTTACAGGCGTATCAGTCCATGTCGATAATTGTATTGCTAACGGTTGTAATTTATTTGTTTGAGACACTGGTAGTCTATTAAAAGTATCCTTGTTAATTAAAGAATATGAAGCACCCGAGTCTACCTGCATAGTTACACTAATACCACACAATAACACTTCAACTTCAAAAGGAGGTGTCTTTCGTTGATAACTACACTTTTCTTCGCTTAAACAATAAATTCCATTTAAAAACTCCCCCGAATTGTCCACTTCAGTCGTATAATTAATCTTTTTACTATTTCCCTGTCTACGTTTCATTGTGCATACTTTTTCAATATGTCCTTTTTTATTGCAGTAATTACAAATCGTATTGACAAATCGGCATACACCACTATGCTTGTCCCCACATCTGTAGCACAAACGATACTTAAATTTTGAAACTTGTTCATTAACAGCTCCTATATCCATAGCTTCTCCACTAGATTTATTATGATTATTCACAATTTCAAACGACGCCCCAGCTGTCTGCATAAGAGTTATGTCCTGATGAGCCATCTCTGCTGCAACCATCTCCTCTAAAACTTCATGGTAATTTAGCTTGTTCCGTTTCAATAAATCAAATTTAAGTTTTTCGTCCCGCATACCACATACAAGGCGGTCTCTCAGGTTTCGTTCCAAATTATCAAAATTACAACAAGCACCTATCTTCCTGAGCTCCGTATTATAATCACTCGCCTTTTCACCATCACGTTGATAACGACTATAAAACCTGTACGTCATAGTAATCTCGTTTGCTTTAGGTGTATAATGTTTTGCCAATATCTCAATTATGGTTTCATATCTGACTTCATATGTTTGTAACGGTGTTATTAAGGCCGCCACTAATTCATAAACTTGTGAACCGCAAACAGTAAAAAAATTAGCTTTTCTTGCTTCATCCGTAACAATGTTGTTTGCAATGAAACAATAATTCAATCTATCGATGTAATGTCGAAAGTCTTCATTCCCGGGTTGGTACTCGTGGAACTTAACTGCTTGTAAGTGCGTCATGTTTGTACATGAACTTTACGTAAAACAAAATTTTATCTCGTCGCCACTATTATATTTAAACACATTACTTTTATTCGAATCACTTTATTAACAAAACATCATCTGACAAAAGCATTATTATCATCTACCCTACCTTAATGTCACTTTTATTATAAAAGTGACGTAAGTTGTGGGTACCGTTTAAACATGAACAAGAATATAATATATCATACACAACAATTATACAATATTAACTAATATTAATTAAACAGAAAATTTAAATAGATTGATACAGATGTTGATATGATTGTTTGCTTCGAAATATATACTGTATTTTTTTTGTTATATATGTATATTTCTTATATGTTGCCTCGCCTCTAGTTCAATATAAGGCATACTACTCACTTTCTATCTTTTATTATTTAAAAAAAAGAAGCTTGTTTGTGTTTTTTTTACTGAATTATAAGAGAGTTTATTGTGAAATATTATCTAATGATAAATATAGACGTTGTAAAACCTTTATCAAACTAAAATGAATGATGTCAACACTTATCAATATAACACTCGATTGAGCGAAAAAGAAATTTTCTATATATTCCTTACTGGATATTAAGTAATACTAAAAAACTCATTCGTGAGTCCAAAATTCCACATATTAAGCCATGACCGGAAATGGAGTCGTGGAACGTGGAATTGTATTCAAATATTGAAACGGAGGATTTTTTTACGATTTATAACATTCTACTGACATAAATTTAAATATTAACTAGGTTTTGTTTTTCTAATAATTGAATATTATGCAATTTAAGTAAGTTCAAAAACAGGTATGGCACGCAAAACGGAACGGGGCGGTATAAATATTTATGTATTTCGATTCTCACGCACATTTGATGGCTTCACTAGCAAGTAAAAATTATTATTTTAATTCGTTAACAAGCAAATACTGCTTTTAAATTATTTATTTGATTAAATATAATTTAATTATTTGCATAAAAATATAACCTTCGGAAGTTATTTATATTCAAATTTTTACTTTTGTGCCTAATTCTGGCCCCTTCCCACATTACAAAACAAATCTGTATTATAAACTTTTTAATATTGGGTATAAAGTAAATTAAACTATTATGACCAATTGAATAAAGCTTGTTTAAAAACGTTGGTATGGATAATTCTATTTTATAAAGCAGTCGTAGAACTCGGACTTGGCGCCGCTAGTCACGCCCGCGATTCAGGGAAGCGCTGACAAATAACTGAAAACTTCCTCGGTCCGAGTTTACTTCCTTAACATACTACGTGTTTAGGTTTACGAGCGATTGCGATAAAATAGAATAATTTTTATTTAACAATAAAAAGGTTTTAAAACTATTAAGTAAATAAGTATTGAAATTAGAATAAGTATACATGTACATATATAAATGCATTGCATAACTGAAACTTATAAAGTGCATTCCATTGGCTACAACTTTAGAATTTGTCGAAAAAATCTAAATTAAGATTAGAAATTACTCAGCATTCCATGAATACACAGTGCGGGTGCTATGCCTGTCGCAAATAGGTGACTTGCGACCCAAATGTTTTTAGTCAAGGCGATTAATTTTTTGTTTTATGATTTTTTATTTATTTAAAGAGTTACATGTTTATCATATGTCATTACCTAAAAATATTTATCCGTATGACTAGGCAGAGAGAACCTCGCACAGTCAAGAAAGACAATGCTATCGAAAGTTGTGGAAGTCAAGGCCATGCAGTCAGGGTGCGGGCATGAAACTAATTGAATAATGTGGAAATTGAACCTACAACCAATAGACGACTATTTTTATTTATCATGTAAGGGTAGAAATAAATAATTCGAAAACGTCTGATCCATCCGTTTCTTCCTCATGAGTTCTCTACGTGCTCTGTTTTCTTAGTACACTTGAAGCATAATGAAAAATCTTTCTATTTTAATTTTAATGTGTGAACTTTTAGTACAAATTAAAAAATATATATTTTTACTTTAAGAGGTTGTGTGTTATGTAATATGGTTTCTGTTACTTAAATAGAATATTAGTAGTTATCGCAAATTGAATGTTCCCGTCTAATACAGGTTACATGATTGTAGTTTAAAACGTAAATTCAAGTTACAAAAAATTGACAAATTATATTTGCGATCGTATTTGCTTATTTTGTATGATATCAACTGCATATATATTTTTATTTTACATTTTTAGTAATATTTTGTTTTATCTTTGGATCCTTCCTCTTTTTGCACGTTTAGTTTTACGTTCTTGTCAAATTTTAAACTATATCAACAAGGAGTAAACTATAACTTTTAATTACGTGTAAATGCTCGGTTTTTATAGCGTTGACTTTTGTTTTGTTATCTATATGTTCTGGGCCCTCAGAATTAAGATAATAATTTTTAATTTCGAGTTAGATATTTCATATTAAACTTAAATTCAAAACCAATTCACGTAACTTTAGAAAATATTCTCAAAAGGCCGACAAACAACAAAGAAGAAACGATCCTGTCAAGCATCATAAAAAGTAGGTTATTTTCTTATATAATAAGATGGTCAGTTTGCAAAGCTTATGCGAAGTCCTCGGTACTGTAATGAAATCAAATTTTTGGTATCTTTTGCACAAGTAACCAAAATGAAGCCGAAGTTATGAAATAATACACTTTCTTGTTTAAATAACAATGCAAACCGATTATCAAGATATTGCATGTCAAGTATTAGAACAAAAAAAATACTAAGTAGAAATGCCATGTGACTAAACTAATTCTTTACTATTAGAGAACTGTTGGTGGAATGAAAGCTCCCCAAGATTCCTCTTTTAGTTTCCTCTTTTATACTAATATGGAACGAATTCACTATGAGTTACTTTATACTCTTCTTTACTGTGACCTACTCTGCCACATGATAAAAATTGCACCAGCTGTACTCGTTGCAGTGAAACAATGATGAGAGCAGGTATGAGCACGTGTACGTAACCCGAACATATTTATGAGGATATAGAACGCTGTAGCTTCATGTTACGTTTCGATTTGTTCTCTGCTTGCCATAGCACTTTTATGTCACTGGCGAAATGTATGTGGATCTGGTTTTATTTATAGGCTGATTACTGGCACTTGAGAGTCAGTCAATGCAGTCGTCGTAATCAGTTTGATATTGATATGATCACTTAATAAAAGTACAATTTGACACAATTTACTTTTTCACTTAAACACTGATCTCTATATATAAATCGATTCATAACATAACATATAATCTTTATTAGGATGCTCGGACAGCGATAAAATGCTTTTAATAGTATTTTAAAACCGTTTTATACTAATGTATAACTATTTGTTCATTAACTTGCAAAACTACTACTAAAAATAATTTTAGCTTTTAAAACTCTAAACGAATACATTATATGTTTACAAGTACAATAATAAGAAACCATTTTTTAAACGATATAAGTATTTTTGAAAGGCATCGCCGTTAAACTTATTAAGGTTAAATATATCTTTTACTGTTTTACGTAATGTTAGTCAATAAGCTAAATTTAATAATTGAATTGGATAACTTTTTTCATCTTTAATGTATGTGGATCTGTTTTATTTATAGGCTGATTGCTGGCTCTTGAGAGTCAGTCAATGCAGTCGTCGTAATCATGATCAGCATGATGTACAGTTGGTACATTTTATATGGTATATGACTAAGAATAAAGAAAAAAAAACAATTAAAAAGGTATATACCATATTTCTTTTATAAATTAAAGTTAACATTTAATATTACAGAATTTTCATCTTTATTTTTTTATGTTAAATGATAAAACGTTCCCTGTACTTTTAAAAAGAATGTTTAAGTTAGATGAGGTTTTACTCGGAAAGTTTCAGATTCACGGTAAGATTTGTTAAAACCGCTCAGACGTGTGAATGTGCTTGGTACATTCATTAATACTTAACTGAAAGATGTGAAAGATTTTAGGTCCTTAGGTTTTCTTTTATTTTAAAACTAAACTCCTACACAAATTTAATCGACTTGCAAGCAAGCAATTTATTTTTCAGAAGAAAATATGCTTTTATAAAATACTCAATACATATTATTTCTCTTATCTCTTGAAGTTATAAGACAAAATATTGTTATTATATTTTTCAATTTGATATAATCTGTTATTTATCAGTTAAAATAAAATATACATTTCATCCAAATAACTAAAGAATAAAGTTTTAGCTGTTGTTAAAACAACATGCACAAAACAAAAAAAACCGTTAAACCAAGGTACCAACTCTGAACGATTTTAAATATTTTATTACACTACAAAACTTCAAAGAATTGAAATAGAATATAATTTTTAATACGTAGGAAGTTAGTTAAAATTTTTCTTCCTTAAAGCTTTACGCATCGGGCTTGTAGTGCTTGAAATATTTTTTGAAAAAGAATTAATGTTTTTTATATTAAGATCTATAATAAGAAAAAAAAATGGCACTATTTATCCCGCAGGGGGTCGGCAATGGAACGGTACACCTTGCTCCTCACTTTGCCCTGTCATTTGTTCACTACAACAATAACCGCATTTACAGTCATATACTGTTACCGATATATAATGAATTACTATTATTCCTAAATCTTGGTCAATTTTTTACAATTGCCACACAGTAAGGTGATCACATGAGAATAAAATTTTAAATTATGAAAATATAATAATTTATAATAAATTTAATTATTTTAGCTTAGTTTTAGTTTCAAATTTCGCGTATTTCGTTAAGCCCGAATTGTGTTTATTAACGCCTTAACGGTAAAAGCATTAGTTTTGTGAATCAAAATGACGACAGAGTTTTTCATTACTTTCAAGTATCTTTGAAAACTCTTTCATCTCATGTAAGTCAAGTTGACAAACAAAAGTGAGGACCAAGCGAATTTACTAAGTGGTCTCGTAGTTACCACCCAATTAAATTATATTTTTTAAATAATTAATTACAATTGTTATTCATATTTTTGATATTGCAAAGGTTTGTTTTGTCAGACTGAAATATTGCTGAAACTCTATATACCTATGAATGTTATGATGGAATCCGTTGTATATTTCTTTTACGCTTTTTTGCCTATAAAGATGTTTAAGCTAGACGATTTCGTTGCATTTTAGTTTCACTTGGTCACTAAGTAATTACATGTGGTACACTAAAGTTGTAAGTTGCCTGTTAATACCTATACGAGTCAACCTGTTAGTAAACCCGTCCACTGTCCGGTTACCATGTCATGATATTGAATCAAATATGGTGTAGAGGTCAATCCATAACCACACATAGACGGAATACGTTTAAGAAGCATTAACCTCACATTACTTTTAAACTATACTAAGGCATATAAGGCGTATCTATATCTACATTACTAATTATATGACAATTTCCAACAAATAGTAATCGTATAAAAAGTAACTAATTTATTCTAAATAACAAAATTCTCTTAATAAAAAATATTTTTAAAGAGCATCTGATTTAAAATTACACAGTGTGACGTTGAGAAACACATCTCAACACGCAGTGAAAGTGAAATTATTGTCAACTTCACCTCATACTATTTTTATGTAGGTCTTGAATGCGAGTATTGTGTAATAAAAAGTAAATAAACTATTGTTTACCTTGGCTAAGTGTTCCGCGGTCGTTAAATTATCACGTCTATTGGTAACTCAATGGTGCAATTTCACAGGAGAGCGGGCCCGCTCCAATGTACCAATGGCATTCCTTTCACAATCTTCCGACGGATCTATCAATGTAACTTAATATATTTTAATGTTTATTTTACAATGGTTTAATCATGTTCTGCATACTATTACGCTTTAGTCTTCTTTGGAATATTTGTTTACAATATGTTTCACATATTGATACAAAGTATTAAAAAAATCAGCTATAATAGATTAATATTTATAATATACTTTTATATATGTATATTATACCGTTATGCATATTACATAAAGAAAAATATAAAAAAATTATAAAAAATAGCTCGTCCTAAAAATGTTTGCTAGTACACTTTGAGCCACTTAAGCACTCTGTAGTTGTCGAGATTGATGGGCTCTACACAACGAATTAGGGAACCAATCCTTCGTCCGTTATATCGTCCATCTCCGGTCGAAATATATCGGACAAAAGAGTATTGACTTTAATTACTTTTGAAATGTTAAGGTAAACTTTATAAGCAATCTTGTAAATTTTTACTTTTTAGGGTATTCCAAATAATCCTAATGTATAATATTTTAATTTCCGTTCTCCACTGTTGATACCGAGTCCCAATGTCGCCAATACTAGTATCAGAGAAAGATAATTCTTCTTAATAAGAAATCGAACCCACAACCGTCGAGTTTTCAGGTATACGCTGTGCCAAGACTGTCCCAACCTTACAACTTTCGAAAAATATTAATTATTGTTTTATTTTCTCCTTTTTATGCTATAATATAATACGTTAATACCGTTTGTGTAATCAATTAATATGTACTGGTAATAATGCTATTTCATAAATGGAAAATTAGTACTGAATTATATTGAATTAATTTAGTATTGAATTATAATAGCCGAGGCAACGGCTAAAGCGGCTGCAGACGAAAATCTTAATCTCCATCAGTAGTAGCGTAGTGGTAGAAACTTATGACCCTATTTCAGGCGTATCTTTAGGCGACAATATTAGACTAATTCTCGATCTTCATGTTCATATATCATACTATGACAAATATATTTCTGTATAAAACATACACAGTAAGAAAAGTGGTGCATATGAAATTACAAAAAATATTCCCTGAAGTAAAGTCTATATAAATAATTATTTGATAGATAATGTTTTCCGTTCAAAATTCATTCTAAAACAAAGGATTCAAAATAGAAAAGCTATGTATATTAATTGTTTCTAGAAAGGGATGGCAGATGATATTGTCTTGTATCAATATTGTTTTGTCTTTCTCCCATAGATATATCAAATAATTTCGGTACTACAAAAGAGTTTTTACATATGGTTTATCGATATGTACTAAATTAGGGTGCTCCTTTCGCGTAGTGAGACACTGTATAGCACATTAGTTATATATCTCGGAAACTTACTCGGATTTATGGAAATATTCAATTAAATTTAATTTCACTAATCTGCCCTTTATATTTATAAAGAAGTATTACACTTTCAAATTCTGGACATTTGATGGAAATTGTATTTTATTACTAGGCATATAAAACAATTTCAACTTTCATCAACGTACTATACGTACATTAAATTTAAACTAGCTCGGCTTTTATTTTAAAATGCTATAATATCGGACACAAATACTTGACAATAAATAAGGATGTGTGGTTGTTCCCGGAAAGGAAACATTCAGAGGCATTTGCAGCGCGGAAGCAGCGACACCATCGCGACACGAGTTTACGACTATACGCAAGTATTTCTATTGTAAATAAAAAAATGAAATTTATTTAAGGCTTTAAAATGACACATTACCAATTGAACTTGAATTTTATTGTTCTTAAGAATATATATAGTAAGTTAACTATTCTGTTCTTAGTGAAACTTAAATAAGTAGAAAGATGGATTTTTACTATAATATTATATTTATTATAATATACTCTGTTTAATATAAAGGTCTAGTACAGTTTAAGAATTAAATGGTACAATGCATGTATAAAAGCAATTATTATGAAACGGCAACTGAGATGGTGTAGTCACGTCTCTTGATGAGATGGAAGATAACAGATTGCCTAGAATGTGCCCATGGTAAACAATAACTTTGTTATAAAGATAACTTTAAGCATATACTCTTCGCTAGCAAAGTACCTGGAGAGTGTTGAAGGAGAGAGCACGTCTCGAACTGGAATGGTGACACAACTTGCATAAAATGTGGCCGAGCACGAAAAACAAGCACTTAAAGATCTCAACGCCAAAGGCCACTTACGCCACGCACATATAACGATATTGGCCAGATATAGTGTGTGTAAGCGAATTTTCAAGGCACACTTCGGCTTTAGCTCGTATAAGAACACGAAGAAGAAATTTAAAATGAGACATGCAAGGAGACACCACCACCAAAATGAGTACAGAGTATTATTACTATATAAATTATATATCATACCCCAATTAATAAGAATAATAAAGTTTTATATAATAAAATACAAAATGATAGAGTACTGGGACTTGAGATACGCAGCGAGACACGGATGTTGTATCAATAAATTATACATATCGAGTGAACGCTACTAGCAAAATGTGAGCATTCTTCATTTGAGATAGCAAATAACCTCTCAAACGTTAGAAAGCGAAAATCCCGCAAGCTGCAGTTAATATATAATGTAACATGTAAATTGTTTTGTTGGAACCGACGTAGTTGTGTAGAATATAGATTTTTTTTTGTAGCTTCACGCTTTATCTCGCACATGGCAGGGTAGGCAGAAGAAACTGCAGGACCCATATGAACCTAGCGTTAAGATACTCCGTTGCTTAGTTCCTGCTTTCTCCGTCCCCGCTTTCCGCCGTTTTCGAGGTATTGCGTGTTGAGTGGCCGAACTGAACGCTGCACTTTGCCTAGATTCCAGCGGGAAGAATATGGAAATAGAAAAATCCATCTCCTCCGAGTGGGAATCGAACCCAATAAACCGTCGCGTTTACAGGCTGAACCTAAGCCTCTGCGCCACTATGGTCCTCTATATAGATTATAATAAGAATTATATTTTTAGATACGATGACGGCTGTGGCTCTATTTCCTAGTGGAGAATGGGTTAATTTCATTTTCATAGTTCTGACAACAAGATTAACTGCGGCGTTGAGTTCCATCGCTGAACACTGTGTTTCAAGAGGCAGAAAGCGGGGAAAGGAGTGTCTTAACATATTTCACTTTCATTATACAAACATTTAAGCCGATTTCACTAATATCATTTAACTTCGACATCGTTATAATAAAAGGCAAAGAAAACATTCATAATAAAAAGAGTCACCTAATTGAATATGTTTTCCTTCCTAAAGCATATTTGTACAATACAATTTTTCACAATAGTCAGCAACATGGTACTCTGGATAAATCTGTAGTAACTTTTGTTCAGTGGCTGGTTGATCCCTGCCTCCACATATTGTTATCTGCGTCGCTTTTGTGTGTAAAAAGTTGAGGTTTTCAATACACAAAGACAAATTTTGCCAACGTTTTCGAAACCTATTTAATACAAAAGTTAACGGAGCAGGCTTGTTTTAATTACTTAACGGTTTCCACATAACGAATGTATTTTTATGGCATTCATGTTTATTTATTTTTATGTAATAGCATAAACAAATCGTAAGACTACTTTTACTATTTTATTGACAATTTTATATAGTAATTACAGGACAGAGCGATTTCCAAAAGGCACGGGCTCAAATTCTGCTGCGTTCAAATGTTTTTTTTAAATATTTTTGTCTTGAATTCAATTTCCAAGTGTTCATTCGCATTATCAAGAACATTAGTAATTCCTAATAGTTTACTTTGAGAACATATCGTCTAATAACCTTAATTGGTTACAGTGGCAGCAGATCAGTTATATTTAATGAAATTATTTAAATTTGATTTTGACTTTGATACGTGCGGCATTTGATTAAGCTTCTCTACGACCAGTAAATTACATTAGACACCAATAAGAGCTATATGTATAGCTCATATTATTAAATAAATTTTAACATAATCAAATATTACTACTATAAGAATATGTTTATTTAAAAGACATAGTAATATGTAGCTATAATAATGTTATAATACTTATTTGTTGAATTTAAACTCAGAAAAGCAAATAGGCTATTTAAGTTACAATTTGTCATCTGTGGTATTTTGTAGGATTACGATTAGTGTTAAGCAATTATGCTCGGTACCTCGAGCCGCTTAAATCAATCCATTGTTCCATTGAAGCTTCATCTGGCCAAGTAAATTATATCAAGTACGGGTAGGTAATGTCAATTACACTCATGCATAATAATATGGTTTTCGTATATCTCTTAAAGCATATGTATTTTTTACTTTCAATAAAGGGTTTAATGTTTGTTTAATCTGTTTAAAAACATGAAAATTCATATTTTCGATTTTCATCTTTTGTCTATGTCGTAATATACGTTACTCGTTTTATCACTGAACAGGTCACTTTTCATTTGTTTCCAGTAAAAACCAAAATCAACTGAAAAAGTATATAAGGTATCATTGTAAAATACAACACAGAAATATCACTCGTTCCTTCAACTTTCATATTTCTATTAATAATGTTTGAAGAAATACATAACTGACATATTAACGTGAAATTTTTCATCATTTTTATGTAAAACTGGCATGCCAGGATAAAACTTAGGGACAGTTATATTGCTGCGAGTGAAAACCAACACTGTACTTCGAAATAATAAGGCCTGAATAAAACATAAATGTATGTATGCGTGACATGAACATATTCTCGTTTCCAATTTCAACTAATTAAGCGTTCGTTACACACGAATGTAAAAGAAATCACAGTGACTATTTATTTTGAATAAAAAATAAAGACATCATTTGTATAAATTTTGTATAATACTGAAATATTTGTTCAGTATAACTCAATCGAAAATTATTTTGATGTCCATAGCACAAATATTAAATTTATAGAGCGTTCAACCATACAGAACTTGTTTATGACTTCCTATTGACTATCGAGTTGCAGGAGATATATTCAAAGTTGCTGTTGCAGCTGTTGCAATTCACAAATTTGTTATGTTTCAAACTGTTAGTTGGTCATACACATTTTGCACTCGCACATGTGTTTTACTCAAACAATAAACTTCTAATAGCATTTAAAATGGACGGTCCAATATATTATATAATTAAGTCGCCAGTAATGTACAGCGTAGATTAAGTAACATTAATTTCCATACAATTTGTTACGGCTGACTAAAACAAGTGTTTCAAGATATTAACCTTCTGAAATATCTGATGATGCGTATTTTCTTTTATAATTTAAACATTTATAAAATCAATTACAAATATTATGATAAACATATACATAGTACTAACGTATACATTTTATAATTAAAATATAGAGCTTAGATATATAATATTAAAAATAAAAATACATTTTTTACTTCTTTTTTTGACAATGGCATAATCTCAGAACTACAAAAGGAGGAATAGAGATCACACAGTTCGTTTCAACACGATTTCTAGTTAACTTTACTAAACCTAAATAAATAAAATTACCAGTCTTCATAGAATTGCAACCTCTGAACGCACTTATGGCAATCTTGGTAATTGACAATCCTGTTTGCGTCTTCAGTCTTTTACAGTTGCTGTATAATTCTAAAATTTAGTGCTATCTGCTATTGCGATTTTGACTCTCGAGGAGGTAAATTATTGTACGGCGGTGTCAGCAACACGGCGAAATCTTAAAACAGACCCTTAAAAAAGATATAAATATTATAATCAAAATATTATTGGAAACTGTAAACGCGACGTTTTGTGGCTTCCCACTCAGGGAAGATGGATTTTTCTATTTCTATTTTCTTCGGTCTGGAAACTAGGCAAAGTGCAGCGTTGAGTTCCGCCAATTAGCACGCAATGACTCGAAAATCGGCGGAAAGCGGGGATGGAGAAAGCCGGGACTAAAGCAACGGAGTGTCTTAACACTGGGTTCGTATGGTTCCTGCAGTTCCCTCTGCCCTGCCAATTTGCGGGATAAAGCGTGAAGCTAAAAAAAAACTAACAACACTTAATAGCGTCACATTCTAAAATGGCGCCAGTTTACCTCCTCAGAAAGTTCAAATCACCTGGATTAAAATAAACAATCAACTAGTGATCTCAATCATACAGATTCTATAAATTACGTTTTGTCTATGTTAACTATTAAAGTAATTCAACATCTGTATAAGTACATTTTACAATTCCAAGCCTTTTAAGTACCTTTTATGCTAGAGATGTTGCATGGTCTTTAAAGATAATCTATATATTTATATAACGGTTTCAAAAAAGACTACAATTTCCCAATAAACAAATCGAATTCAATTTAAAATTCATCAGGGACCACCGCCCGCTATAAGAACAATGTCAAACACGACATAAGTAATAACAGATGAATTACATTTCTAACATTTATGTAACTATACAAAATGTAACAGGAAATATAGAAATAATTAAAAGAAGAAGAAGAAATAATACAGAATATTAATTATATTCATTGATCATAACACAGTTTTTAGGATAGTTTTGTAAAGAATTCGTAATTTTAGTAAATTTAATTAATCAATTCTTTTTTATTGATTCACTTAAGTAAATATTTTTATATACTATTTTCATTTCCACTGGAAGGAATTTATTTATTATTGTAATTTCTTCGACCTGCTAAATCTTCAGACTTGGTACGAAAAGTAATAGAAGGTTTGAACACCTAAAAATAAAATTAATGAGAGATTATCTATAGAACATTGGCATTTACGTCATTTCGAGTGATTACTATAATGTTTTCTAAATTCAATTTAAATTTTTTTGCTATAAAAATGTAATGACTGCCTATATAGACATATTGTTAAGTCTGATGATAAAAAGTAAACATATATCAGATAAGAATCAAAAGTATTTCAAATTTTCTTTAAAATATTATAAATAAATACAAAATTTCTGATATCGTATAGCAATAAACCATCATTTATATTTAATAAAAAAAACCCTCTTAACGCGTATTAAATTATACAATTTATGTTATTAGTAGAGGAGTGTTATCAGTAATCATTTTATTGATAAGCGACGCAATAAAGTAAGATAACAAGCTCTAGGTTTAATTAATACTTCTGTATTTTATACTTTGCTTGTTTGTGTATGCGTAATGGATATTAAAAACATAAATAAGCAAGTGAATTAATTTTGATATCACTTCTTTAATTACAAGTTACAAGTATATGGCATGTAATTATATTTTTTTATTTCCGCTCAGTTTAAAACATATATTACATATAATTGTCCATATAGAACTTGTACTTTACACCAATACAATTGAATATGTCGTGACTAATTCACGAAGATGTCGATTTCAAGTAACACAACATTAATCTACTTTTAATTTAACCACTAAATACCGTCATTAAGACGATACAAAGTTCTCACTAAATAGTAAATACTTAGCATACTATTGGCAACTTTGTTGCATTCGATCCAACGGTAACGAGCTCGGAATAAGCGAAACGTACAACTGTTCCTAGACTGAAGTGTTTGTAGCACCTAAGCTACGAACAAAGTTATTGCTTACGACAGAGCATGTAAAAAACAGTGTAGCTGACGCATAGTCAGCTACACTGTTTTTTACATATTTCAATTATTATAATAATTAATACATTAAGTATATATAATAATATATTAATTTTAATTGAATCATATCTTGCTTTATAAACTCGGCTTCACTAAATATTACAAGTTAATTTCTAGTTCTTCGTAGCTGCTCGTACAATTACTTTGAAATTAATTTGGAAAAGATGAATGAGGGATTCAGACAGAGAAAGCGAACGCTATTGTTGCACATTTTAAGAACTTTCTCTGAATGTTAAATATATCTTTATGTACTTCAGACTATTATTTTTAATAATTTTATGAAATCGAAAAAAAAAACACTTTTCTATAAAACCTATACTATACACTTACACTTGAGATAAACACAAACGGCCTTATTCATAAAAAGTTATAGCACGCTTAAAGGCACGTTATAGAACGGTTGTCAAAAAACGTTATTCATAACAGCATTTTAGTGCTAATCAATTCTATAAACCTATCATAAAGTTATAGAACCGAGAACCCTACTATAAAAGTGTTTTAACGTCCAAAGATGGCCGATTCATATAACAGCTGATTATAGCTCATACTAATATGAGCACTGATATGACGTCGTCGAGTCGCTTGTCATCAAGAGTGTCAATTTTAGTTTCGTAAACTAAACTATAACAATTGACATTTTGTTCATTATTTATTAACTATATTTAGTTATTAACAAGTTTATTAATAATAAATTCTACATAAGAAAGGTGCACAGAACATAGGTAATACTTGAACACGTCTAAACAAATTTCAATTTTTTGTCATTTTACTTGTTTTGACTTAATTTTTTAAAAATTAAGTAAATTTATAAAGTAAAGTAAAATAAACATTCGTGTTTTTGTGATAATAACGACGTAAATCAAGCCGATATATGTCAAGCTCCTACAATATATTTTTGTACGTAATATTATCTGTGGTCATACTATGTCAATGTGTTTGTCACTTATCATCTGTGGATTTACTAATATTTTCGGCAGCTAGTCGACCGACTTCAGTGTAGTGGCAACATTGTGAACTTCAACACTCATATTAGTGACACTTTAGTTATAGAAGGTTTATAGAGCGTTTATGAATACAAACATTTATCGAACGTTTTAAAAGCCTATAGAGCGTTTTAACTAAAGTATACTTAAAATGTTCTATAAGACTTTTTTATGAATAAGGCCGAAAGTAGATATGACATTAACTATATACATACATAAAATCATAGATGTAGAAGAAGAAACAAACGACCTGTTACTTTGTTATGAACGAGTATATAGTTTTTAAACCTCATTATATTCTAAAAATTTGTTACCAAAACAATGGAAATTACACGTAAACAAAAGTGACAACTAACCGCGTGCACCAAATAGAAGCTATTTAGAACTAAACAAACCTCATTAACGTAGAAACTAGAATGACAAAGTAAAACATCTCTCTGGGAGTCGTCACGGCAGGGACAAAGTGGGCGGTCGCAACTTGTGCACGCAACCTTGTGACACTCGTACCAGTTAAATGTCTGTCATCGATCCACGCCGTTGCTTACAAACGAAATGACAACAATAAAACCACTTTATTGTCCCTCGTAATACTTCCGAGCTATTTAATGAAGACGAGAATTTAATGAATCTCGAATGGTCTTTCAGATTTGTGCCGAGTTTGTTTTAGTTACGCCATTTATTCTTGATGTATAGCTTCTTGGTATTTGCTTTGGCTGTTATATCTTACACAAAGATTTCGTATAATATTAAATTTATTTTTTAAAGAAATTATTATTTTCTTAGATAATATATATAAATATATATATATATATATATATATATATATATATATATATATATATATATATATATATATATATATATATATATATATATATATATATATATATATATATATATATATATATATATATATATATATTTATTAGTAGTAGTAAGTTATAAGATATTCTACTTAATAACATAATCTCATTTGTCGAATAAAAGATTACCATGACATATATTCATATAAAATAAATATTTAAATCAATTGACCTAAACCAAAGTATATAGTAGGCAAAGTGCTATCGCTAAAATTTGATTTGCATGTAAATAAATTTTTCATAAAATATTGTTACTCACATTACATACATGCATCGTTTTACGTTAATAAAAAAGCGTTATTCTATTGGAGGTACAACGTTACGGAAATAAATCCAAATGGACAGAATAACCAAATTTTACAGATTTTTTACCTTACTCGTTTCTACATATAGCATACATATTATATGTATATTTTTTATGTAATAAACAATATTCGAATACAACAATCAAACTTAGAGAAATATTTAGGATTATGGTTGGATATTAAACTGACATGGAAACCACACATTGAGCATATCAGATCAAAACTCTCATCGCTTGTAGGAGCACTCCGAAAATCTAATAATTGTATACCAAAAAAAAGTGCGAAATTGTATCTACAATTCTCTGATAAAGTCACGGATTGACTACTTGAAATATAGGGGTCGGCTTCTAAGTCAAACCTTAAAATATTACAAACTACGCAGAACAAAATTATAAAAGTACTTTTTCACTATGACTTTTTCACACCGTCGATAGTACTATACAAAAAATCCAAATTATTCAACCTAAATCAAACATATATTTATAACACATGTATTTTAATTAAAAAGATACTGTCTAAAAGTATACATTCAAACATAACATTTACACAAAATTCAAACAGGCATAACTTAAGAAATAGACATAAACTTGAATTACCTAAAGTCAGAACCTTAAATTATGGACAAAAAAATATACGTTTTGTTGGAGTAAAACTGTATAATGATTTGCCGAACCACGTAAAAGAATGTGAATGTTTAAATGCTTTTAAAAATAAGCTTAAAATTATATATTAGATAATATTAAGTAGCACTAGCCATTCCATGTAATAAATATCCAATGTATGTGTTTAACATTATTTAATCTCATGTAAGTGAACCTATGTATGTTCTTATGAGAATAAAGATCTTTAACCATTTATATGTATATCATATTAATAACACCAGTTTTTATATGAAATATTAAAATATTAATAAAAAATTTAAATTTTTTGCTTGTTTTTATTAAAATAGTAAGGCACAATATAAACAATGTATGAATAAAAATTTAAAACTTTTTATATGATGTATTTTTGTGTTTTTCGTTTTCTGTTTTACTTTCACAAAACCTATTATTTAGATGGAGCATATTTTAAACCAATTTATTTTAAAAACATGTTATAAATTTAAATATGATACTATTTAATTAACTATAATTAATAACTACTTGCAAGGTATTTTGAAATATTAAATTTATACTATTAAAAATATACACAAACACACAAATTGTACACAGATTATCTTTAGCAGAAAGTTACACATATTATGAAAGGCTAATAAATTGATTAATTATCTTTATCACTTGTAGCAACGTTGTAAAAGGTTACCTATCTGCGTATCTCATGAAAATGTGTAACAGTAATAAAAATATAATAAATCTTGTGCAGCTGTAAAATTTCAGCACTTATAAGGATTTTTTTGTACTGATTCATCAATTCTATTCAATTAGCCACTGACAGACCCAAATTAACAATATTTTTTCACATAAAAGTTACTCGTCAAAAAGTAGAGCCGGCGGATAATACCTAAGTTCACCTGTTTCAATCATGTTCAATTCACATCCAAGTATTTAACTCTAGGTAATCTCTACCTGCTACATATAAAGCATCTGTAAAAAAAACATATGCAGCTATATAATATATACATTTGTCCTAAACTATTGTATTTAATATTAAAGGAATTTTTATTTCCCTTAAAAATTAACTTATGATATATTCTCAATTTGTAATATATGAGTAGGTATCATATACATTTTTCTTAAACTATTATATTTATTTTATACAATAATATACATCGTCAATTCGTCATCTAATGAGCATCATTATAGACTACACAAATTCTCGCACAATACCCAATTTCTAAAGAAACATAATGAATATCGTAAGTTAACTTTTGAATACGTGCACACTACAATCTTGTTAACTTCATGACTTAGAAATATTTAATTGCTTTTGCCATTTTCAATGCTTACTGATAGCGGAGAATCGTCAGAAATGTACATTTAGGTCAGTTCATTAAGGTCAGGGCGGTATATTCTAGAAAATTAAAAAGTATTTAGTGGAGAGAAATTTTATATTCTTTTTGCGCCGCAAAAGTTTTATGCGCGAAACGTAGATTCATAGAATTTACTGAGACTTGGAAGTAATATTTCAGAAGAAATAAGGATCTACTGAGACTTTTCAAGAATCAGCTTATATTTCTTTTGGCTGATGGCTTTTTACGTCCCCTATAAATGTTTTTTATAGTGTTATTGTTTTCCAGAGCGTTAACAGGTTTGTAAATAATTATTTCACTTAGTTTTATGCTTTTCCCGCATATAGTACTTTCCCGCGAAGTCAAGAAGAATATAACGTAGAAGAATATAGCGTTGTCACCCTTTTTTTAACTTTCCATTCGAATTCTTGTTACGAAGTGACTAGTGGCGGAACTCACTGCCGTTTTTTTACTTAATAGAGCCAGAAAACGATACAATTTGTGATACGATATAATTTACTCCCTAAGTGCAAATCAAGCCGACAACTGACACATTCACAGTCAGATGTTGCACTGCCTAATTGCTTCAATTTAAATTAAATAATTCAACTGTATTGTTTTTTAAATTATATTACGAAATAAGTCATCGCAACCCACAAACTCTGAAACTCCGTAAATAGTGTATTTACGCAATGACGTTATATTAAAACTGCTTTTACATCGTTACTACACAAACGGAACTATATTGTTGTATATTTCCTTTCGTTCAAACAAGTAACGTGGTTTTAATGACCTCTATCACATTTACAGCATCACGCTTTATCCCGCATATTGCAGGGTAGGCCTTTTTCGAGGCATTGCGTGTTGAGTGGCGGAACTCAACGCCGAGCTTTGCCTAGTTTTCCAGAGCGAAGAAAATGGAAATAGAAAAATCCATCTTCTCCGAGAGGGAATCGAACCCACAAACCGTCGCGTTCACAGGCAGACGCTTACGCCTCTGCGCCACGACGGCCCTCGATTATGTCTTATTTTCTACCGTATTTCTTATTTAACCAGACTGACGCTCAACTCAAAGAACGTTTTCCTTATTGTAAGCTCGCTCATTAAACATCGTTCTAGAAAAAGAACTGTATTAGAAAACTTAAGAGTAGTCATATGAATGACATTTATTTATTTAATTTATTTATTAAGAATAATTTTTTCTATTGTTTTTTTTTTCAGTCTTTTATAAAAAGCAATAAATACTATAATTATCATTAAGCTCATAAGGAGATAAAATCCTAATGTTCGGCAATTTGTGATCTCATAAAGAGAATTGGTTATCTATACACGAAATATGAGTCGTTAGCCGATATACTTTGCGCCTTGCGGCAAGTAGAGCAGGATGTCGGACGAACAATATCCTATTTCATGTCATTTTGTCACAATGTTCACAAAATCTCCCAAATTTAAACTAAGCGGTTTAAATTTGAGCTTATTTCTGTTTGTGTTGTGAAAAGCTTGGAACGTTATTACGAATTTATAGTTCTAAATATTTTTGTTACAATTTATAATATAATGGTTTTTTTATTAAATAACACCATGCTTTAAAATAGTCATTACGTCTACAGTCATTTAAATTTGTTAATCAATTGAAAATCACATTTAGGAAAACAACTAAAGTAATATAATTAAGCATTGTCGTGGTTCAGAGGCACACCGTATGCACACAAACGCCGCGGCTTGTTAGTCCAACTCCCACTTGGAGAGTAGGCCTTCTCCGCTCTTGTAACTAGACAAAGTGCGACGTTGAGTTCCGCCTCTAAACATGCGATGTCTCGATAGACGGAAAATGGGGAACAGAGTTCCTTAACACTGAGTTCCTACAGTTTCTACGGTCTTGTGCGGGTTAAATCAGGAATAATTTTTGTATAATAATAACAAAAAAATATTAACACATAGCTCTTATATAATTCTATTAAGATCGAACACTACTCCGAGTCAGGTCGATTGATTGTCCGGCTAATTAGATGGCCCTTTAATTAGTTGAGTCAGTCGTCCGAGGCCGGCGTACCCAATGTCGGGAAATATTTGCTAAATGTTGGTCTCTGTCTCAACTTTGATTTTCGGTTAAATCAAATCCAATATGCCGACTTGCGTCGTTTGAATTTAATTCTGTTAAATAAATCCGTAGTAATAACGTCCAAGTGAATATTGATGATTTTGTATTTTTATGTAAATCACAATAAAAAAGGCTTTAACGTTATTGAAATATATTCAAATGGTATTACGTAGGTATTTATATATCCTTAAGTACTAATTTATGATGAAATATATTTGTAAACATTTTACAAGTTTGTAAGCAATTTAAGACATGATTAGTGAATATTATATAACTAGTGTTCGTCCGTATTAGACTTTCTTTAAATCAATTCACCCTTAAATACCTACATATATGATGATTAATAAGTAAAAAACGTATAAATACAGGGACTAGTAAACATTTTTTTAGAAAAAAGAAAATTTTATAAATTCTATATTTATGTTTAAATAATAACAAGATTTTTAGGCGCGCCACATACAGATCCGAGGCAAAAGCATTATCGCTATAGCTTATTAAAGTGAGATCACGATCCATCATAAGTTTCTGATTGAATGAGTATCGGTGATCGTGTTGCGAGTGCGAGCTCGTCAACCTCACGTTACCGGCGATGAACAAATCAGAGACGGAAGATTACGCTACAGGCGCGCTGTAAATCATTGTAATGAATTGTTTTTTATTTTCTTTTTGAATTTACCATAGGAAATTGTGTAGGGCACTGGGCTTATAAAATCTTATAAGTCTGACCACAGAGAAAAAGATATTTATGGGTTCTAGTTCTATAGTTTTGATATTCCACTTCTCAATTTCTACTTCCGTATCTGTCGAAGCCTCTGTCACAATATTTTATAACCTCAAGCGTTTCAAGAAACCGATGTTTTTATTCCAAATGGAAATATTTCAATTTATTTCAATAAATATTTTTTTCCAATATTTGAGTATGAAAATTTTACATCTGTTGACTGAAAGCCGTGACTAAATCATAATAAAAAGTCAGACGTGATCAAAACTCGGGAAAGAAGCTTAGCGAGATATTTTTATTTTATCACTTTGTTTATGCATTTTAGTTATATATTACTTAAAGACTATACGTTATACGTACGTTTTCATATATAGCGGCAAACAGAAAACATTGTTATACACTTCAAAAAGAATAAAGCCAACGGAAAAGAAAATTAAAGAAATAAACTAATGATAATATCAAACAGACTGAAGCTTTTACAAACGCGAGCAGCGATTGTAGGTACATCTGGAATTTCTGTCAATGTTTATTTTGAGTTATTATAACGAACACCTTGTTAGCAGCCACATCGCGAATGGAAATGCAATATTTCCTTAAAAAATCATCTATCTAGACATAATCTGCGATATAATTATATAATGCAAATGCAATGCACCTTCTGAGACATTTTTATTGCGAGAGGAGTTAATAACGCTTAACGTGAAATGCTGTAATTCAAATGTACAGCGTGCTCCGCACAGTTGGTAGAATAAACATTGTGATGGCTGACTTTCTGTTACGGACGTAGGTACGTAATATTATCCCTGAGATTTTCAGGAAAAGATATAAAATTATTTTTAATATATGTATGCTTGTGTACATATTTAGTAGGTAAAAACAATTAACTAATTGCCTTTTTTTACTACTACTCGTGTACATATTTAGTAGGTAAAAACAATTAACTAATTGCATTGATTTCAGTTATAGCTTTTTTCAATCTCGTTTTTATTATATCAACTTAAGCTTTGATCATTTTCGTGCCAAAGCCTTATCTATTCCTATCGTACTAGATAATAAAAAAATCCACTATTACAATGTGTACCATTATACCATTGCAACTGACTGTAAACGTTATGTACGTTTACACAAGCAACTATTATAAGATAATATTAATTATAAGTCGCTAAATGTTTCCATTTGCAGTGCTTGCGGCTAATATTGCGACGGTTAATGCAGCAGATATTACATTAGACACTATTCCACTGTACCATAAAGATAATCTTGTCTTCATAAATTAAATGTTTCAACTAAATTGTCTAATATTTTTTTATCTTTATACATTTTTGCAGTTAGCTAACAGAGTTTGATACGAGGTACTTTCCATACAAAATGCACACTATAGAAGAAATAGTCCGGTCCTGTAGTAAGGAAGTCTAGGTATTTTCTTAATTACAAAATCGTATACCCGCACCAAATTTGCAGAAAATGGTTTCATTATTAGAAGTGCTAACAAACATAACAAAATGTTCTTTAAATTGGATATGTTTCATCTCTCTCTCCGTCAATTTAAATCTGCTGTAAAGTATTTATTGAATGAATCTAAATGATATCTAACATAACTATATATTGTAATAATTTTTAATTTATAGTTTTAATTTTAATATCTATAAAGATAATGTTTAATTTATAATAGTAATAATTAATATGCTTTCTACACTCTGAAAGTTATTTATGTATTTAATGTCATAGGAAACTGTTTTGGTTTAAGGATTAATTATGTATAACATTTATAATTATAAATAGCACTGTTTGTTTCCAAAATATAAATAATTATTTATTTAATATGATATTTAATTACGTCCCGGTAGTTGTAGATTATTTCCGGGTTAATTCCCTGATCTATGACCAGAAAATTTATAAAAAAAATTGGGTAAATCTGTAAAATGTACAAAATTTTAAGGACTAGTCGGCAGTGTCTATTATTGAGGGTTTGACAAAACTGGCGCATCAGGGGGCTATCGGGCGCTCCTCGATCGTAGATAAATAAATGATGCCAGCCGCCGTCATTTATCACTGTCAGTTATTTTAAGATAAAAGCTGTAATGCCTGTAATGCTCGCAGGTTGTCCGTTTCACCAACATACCGTAAACTGACAAGCTTATAAAGCCTGATAATCTATTCGCAAATGTTACGTTATTTTTATATGAGCATCGGCAAAAGCAGAAACAGGAATTATTTTTCACTTGAGGGAACTACTGCTCTTCTCTTCTACCAATAAGTGCTAATATTATCATTAAGTCCCTAAGTAAATTAAAAAACACTTAATTTTAAAACTGCTTAAATATCCAAACTATAACGTATAATACAAATGCTCAAGTAAAGTTCTACTCAATATGACCTGGTCCAAGTAAACATTACAAGTTATATAAAAGTAAGTAGGCTTGCAAGTCGGGAAATTTTTAAGTAGTTACTACGACTTTTAACGTCTTCTATCGAACTTTATCGTCGTCCCGATTGTATTACATTATTTATTGAATGCAAATCTTTAGCGAAAGTCGAGTCTGATTGAATCGATGAAACTTTCACCTTTTGAATACGAATGCAAATTGAATGTTTCAAAGTAAAATTACCTGTTTACTATGATCTAGTGAAGGGGTTTTGGTTTTCGAAACAATTGTAATAAGTAGCTACGAGGAAAATGTGAATACATTTCTAAAATACAACGCACCAAACAATACTTGGGGCCGTAAAATATTTTAAGATTTTATATCAAAATTTCTGTCCTGTTGCACTTGGTAGGACTATCAGTCAAAAAAGTGTTATATGAATTATATATCTCAACATAAGTTTTTGATAGTACATTTCTGTAAATGTATTGCTTTAAGCCAAAGAGGTTCTACAATCAGTATTAGTTACAAACAATCGTAAACACCGGTAATGTCTATTCATAGCACCATATAGGTTTATAATGCATGTGAATGGGAGATAAACTTATTAGATTTTCAAATACCTGTTGTTTAGAGTCTTATCTGTGTGGAACATAGAATAATAACTAGTTTCTATGTTAATTTATATTGGTAGATGTGGGTTTCAGCATTTTGAAGTGTACCTACAATGTAAACGCAAGTGCTATTTAGTAAATAGGTCACACGGAATCATTTATTCATCATTTTCGGTTGTTTTGAAAGAGTGTGATTGTTACAAATACAATAATTTCAAAAGTACTAAGTACACAAGTCGGTTTCCTTTTCGGCCTTACATTAATCTCCCATAGTATTTTTAGCAAAAGAAACATATATATAATATATGGGTAGAGGAAAACCTGTAGAGGTACGATGCTTATTCCGACCGTAAAATTTCCATGGTGTACGATTAACTACACTACAGGGTGGACATGAAACCTCCTGGACCTCTAGACGTAGATATGTATGTAGGACTTGAGAGCATTTTTGAGCTTACACCTCATGAAGTGTGTTTGGCAGACATCAACGTCACGCTTTATGAAGTTAGAAAAGGAAGAAAATGAAAATAATTGATTACCTCGAGTGGGAATCGAATTTACAACAGCAATGTTCACAGTCAACTGGGTGGTTGAAGCCGAAAGAAATTATATTTTAAATTTAGAATGACATGAAAAAATAGGTCACTATGAGTAAAAGCCTTACAAAAAGTGTAAATAGTAGTGATAGGTTAATGAAAATAATTGGTAATACTTTTCATTTGCTATTATTAGTAATTAGCTTACGTAGATTTTGAATGTTTTTATTTCTTTTGTGAAGTGTACATTTACTACTTATAAAAAAATAAAAAAATGACATAACAGTACTTTATTTCATTTAATATAATGTTAATTATAATATTTATTTATCTGTGGTACATTGACAACAGTCTACAGATACTAGAATAAATATTTTCATCTAATGAATTTAGATAGGACTTTATACTTTTCCTTACTGTGACCTACACTGCTACATGATAAAAATTGCACCAGCCGGTACTTGTTGCAGTGAAACAATGATGAGAGTAGATATGAGCTCGTGTACGTAACGCGAACATACATATTTATGAGAGTATAGGACGCAGTAGCTTCAGGTTACGTTTCGATTTGTTCTCTGCTTGCAATAGCACTTTTTTATAACTGGCGAAATGAATGTGGATCTGGTATTGTTTACAGGCTGATTGCCCGCATATATATCATATGCGAGTGTCAGTCATCGGTATCGAGTATCGTATGTCAGTATCGAGTATCGTATCATAATCGAGTGTCAGTCGTCAATGCAGTTGTTGTAATAAATTTGATATTATGTACACTTTGTAAAAGTATATTTAACACTTTTTCTTTTTCACTTAGAGACACAGATTTATATTAATAAACTTATATTTGAAGTTGAAAATTTATAAAATAAAATATTATTTAATTTTTGTAATATATTGTATTAGATTATAAATATGAGTTTTGTTCTAACATAAAGTATTATAAATATGTTATTATAAGTATTATCTTATGAGATCTCACTCACTGCGCCACGACCGCTTTTTTATTGCAATAAGCAAGCTTTATATAAAGCGAGATTTTATGACATATTTAACATAAATGACATATACGATGTTATTTGTCTTATATTATTTCACGGGTTTTGGGAGAAAAAAATGGGCCATTCAAGGACCGTCTTTTGTAAACATCAATCCTTCGGTAAACTGTCCATATCATCTGATCGGAAATACCGGCCTAAATATAAAATATTAGATTTTTTATGATAGACTTTTAGAGATTGAGTCTTTTCATATGTTACGAAATGTTCTTCAAAACATATACATATTTCATACTTCGTAACAAAAAGGTTATTTTTAATATAAATTTAATTATAGTATGCTATGTTTATGCTACGGTATGTCTATGTTTGTATATACATATGTAACATCATGTATGTAGAGAATCGGTGACGGTCTAAGTGAAGTCCGTCCTATCATCTTTAACTTTAAAAAATTTTATTTTATCTTTTATAGTTTATAACGAATATCTTTTTCATCCTCGTGGTTTTACAGAGATAACTAACAGTTGTATATGATACATGACACATTCAGGTGACGCTGCAGGCATCAGGAACCGATTAACATGATGTAATATAGCCTAGAGCCTAGTTATATTAGTAACCTTTAAACTTGGATCATCGTTAAGGAAAGCCTAAATACTAATAGTAAATCTTATATTAAGACAATCCGCATTGTCCGCATTTCGCCCTGATTCAATCATTTGTATGTTGAGTGGTAGAACCTAACGCAGCACTTAGTCTTGCAGAAAAATTAAATAATTTATCCCATCGGGTTGAGATCACAATTATAACATTTACAGTCAGACGTCCTACTGTGTACAGAGGTCCTATTGTGCCACGATGGGATCATCTGGTTATTACATAATAAAACCTTACAAATCGCGTTGTAGAAAGCTTACTTCATTTTTTTACATTGAATCACTTCATAAGTATGTTCTGATGATACTTAATAAACTCATCTACAATGAACATACAAATTATCAACTACCGTTAGGCTTGTTACCTTTTCCCATAACTCAAGACATGTTTTTACGAAGCGCCTAAGGGAAGAAAAGCCGCCTAGCGTATTTATTGACCATTACTTCCCAACTTTAGCACTTAATATCATATGTGCGTAGAAACCGGAGGTGAAGTAGAATAATAATGAAAATAATTCGAGTTCGTAATAGTTCAACAGTCACTCTTTATTATGTCTAAGTAATATTTGCATCATGACTTATATATTTGATATTAGACGTTAACGTGAACAGAATAGTGTAAAATTATTATAGTGTAGATTATTTATAGAGTATTTTGTAATGGAACCCAATAATTTCTTTTGTCAAGCAAATAAAACTCGAAATTAATAAAATTGTATCTACACACTTATATAATTTATTTTGTCAACCTTTATTGATTATATTACACAAGGTTGTGTAAGGTTTAACAGGTTGTTGTAATTCCCCACTGTAGCGACTTATACATTGTTCATTTGTACAATATATCTAACATTCTATAGTTACCACATTTTTCAACTAAATATGCTTGACGTAATAAATTAATAAAATAAAAAGACTTCAGTTTGTAAGATGATAAATGGAACAATACACGTTTCTTTACAGCAACTGTTTGGATTTATAAATATTTATATGTATATAAGAATTCCTGAAATGGTTCATTCTACGCTTTGTAAGGCACTGGAAATGAGTCTGACGAATTTTATTGTTTTACTTGCGCATCAAGGGCTCTATACCAATTTAATGGTTTTATCTAATGGTAAAGGATGGATGGTTGTAGCAAAAGGATGTTTTGAAATTAACAAACAAAAATTGTTGGCAATTTGATATGTACTGAAAGTTCTAACTCCTTAGAAAACATCTATAGTTCAATAAAAATTATCCCAAAGATTTACATTTGGGGCGACTTATTATATATGTACATTTTTTTATAGGACAGGTTATACATATTGTACATAAATTACATACATATTTTCATAAGTTATTACGTTGATACCTATACTTATAAGGATTGGTCTTTACTTATAAGGATTGGTCTTTTATGCTCCAAGGGGATGCTCCAATTTGGATAATTGATGCTAGTTTCACCTTATTATCTACACGAATCCTTGGATCAAATTTTCACAACAGTCAGACATACAGTCAGATGGACATCAAAATAGTTCTATTTTTGTAGACAAGGAATCCTAAATAACAAAGTTTACAAAAACTTTCAAATAATAGTAAATTAAGTATATATAAAAATTATATAACACAAAATACCATCTTTATGGAAATTTCATACGTACTTACGACAGTCAGAGTTTCATATTAAACAAATGAATCTAATTTATTTAATGTACTACACGGTAAGATGTGAGAAAGGCATTCACGCGTCAGCAATCAGGACAAAGAGCGCGCTAATTAGTTTATGCAGAGACAGCTGGTACTAACGCTTGCATCACTTTACACTTAGCGTAGTAGATACTTTATAGTAATGTAATAGAATTATCCAGCTACGTTAGTCTAAATCGAGGAAAACAAGAGTTAAATTCTTCTGATTCCTATTGCATGACGTTGATATTTTAACAATTTGATGATATTTTCTACATTGAAATAATTGTAGTATAACAAACGGAATAAAACGTGAAACTAAAAAACACGAAACAAATAATATAAATTAGAAATTAATTAAAACTTTATTTATTAATTGTTCTAATGATAAAACTTGTTATATTAAGAATAAATTTAATAGAAATACCTAGTCTAGTGTAAAATATATAGTATACATGCGTGTATTCTGATTGTGAAGATTAGTATTAAAATAAAAACTAAACGCCTACAATTATCCAAATCATTTGTTTAATATTTAGTATTCACTAATATGACCATATTTTTTCTTTAATTAACGCAATTTTTGTACGTGGTATCGCAAATATAAACAACAGAATTACAAAATAAGATCTTTGATTTTTGTAATTTTTGCATATTTTATATGAAACTTTTAATTTCTTTGTGAATAATTACATATCCCAAAATATATTTTGAAAGCCCAAAAACCTGAACACTTTACATTAGTGCATAGTCACAGTTTCCTGTCAGTTTTATTTTTCAACTTTGTATACAAAAATATATCTAATTTTCACTTACCTTCACTGCCTATTAGATGCAAATTAAAAACTAAAATTTAAGGTACAAACTTCGAATACACCAATAAACTGAATATGAAAAGAGAAGATATCGCGATAGGAAATAGGTTTATGGCAGATTGATGGAGGATTTTTCCTGTCGCAACAGTTAGACTACTCGAGAGTTTTTGATTTTTCGAATCTAGTTGGTATTTGAAATTCGTAGAGGATTGAGTGTTTCACAATTTCTATATTCTTTTTATTTGTAGTTCCATACTGCTATAGTATTGTAAATCAATATTCAAAATTTTGTCCGTGATAGGAGTTCTAAAAATAGTAGCCATGCTTATATTTAATAAAAGTAAAAAAGTAACAAATGTCTTTCAAAAGCAGTTAAATTGTATATAATATATTATAAATTATTTAATTTGTATATTAACCACAATTGCAATATACTTCACTTTGTTGTAATGTTTGTTTCTTGTATTGACATACTACGTGTTACACGACGTAACGTAGTGAATAAATAAGTATACAATTAAATCGTTCCTATTAAATACTTATAATATATAATTAAAGGTAAATTTGTATTTAATAATATGACGTTAATAATATATTTTTTCAAAAACGCGCAGTCTAAGTAGGAAATCCTCGTAACGTAAATGAAACCGATTTACCGCTATTTTCTACGAAAACAACGGCCAAAATAAGCCCGAAGTTATGAAATAATACGTACGTCTTGTTCACATATTAATGCTAACCGCTTAATATTGCCTCTGGGCAAAGACCTTCTGAAAAAAAAACATTCCTTTTATTCGAGAAATATGAGAAAGAATTTGTGATCACTGCAATATGGACTATTGTTCGTTACTGAATGCTTTTGCACGATATTGATTCTCTTTATTTGTAACTTTTCTACAATGAAATTAAATTCTCTTATAATTGTTTTTCTATAACACCACTGTAACATTATTATCACAAAACTAACATGAACACAATGTAAAAGGATTACATGAATTATTTAAAACAAACACTTTCGCGTTGATGTTATAGGTTTATATATAGTTATAGTTATTTATAACAATCTACTTTCATTTATGTAGAAACACCTTTATCTCCAATAACCCATGACCGAAAAGCAAAGTAACAATTTTAACTTTATCTTTTACGAGGGAATATCTTTTATTTATATTTTTGTCCAGTAAATAGATACTTATGCAATTGTCTGGAGTCTACATCAACACGAGTGACGATTGCTGTGATTTATTTAATATATCTATTCAAATACTTGAACAAAGAATGTAATCCCAAATGTATCGAACATTTTACGTTCCATTGTTATTTTTTTCCTTTTCGGTCAATCGACAGATGAAATCTTATTAAAGACGCTGCGCTACAACTTGCAATAATTGAATTGTCTTTAGCTCACCGTTCTCTAATGTTACTTTAACATGACCTTAATACTTTTCGAATGATTTTCTTTTTATCAGAAATCTTTCATTTATGTAATGTGTCGTCTATTTTGCGCTATTATTATGGTTGTTCAGTGGAACAAGACAAAATGCGACGTTTAATTGCTAAATTTAATCAAAAATTCATTTTGTTAAAAACCTTTAATGGAAGGATAAGCAGTGTTAAGATACTCCGTTCTCCGCACTCCGCCTTTCGTGGCATTGTGTGTTGAGTGGCGGATCTCAGTTTGTATATGATGACAGATATTTTGTTAACGTATCTAATATATTAACATTTTTTTTTTCTTAAATTTCGAAACATTTTACAAGTAGTATTTGGCCAAAATTAAATTAAACAAAGTGTGCAAAAACTGATTTCCTTTCTGAGTTTTATTTCTCTTTCCGTAAACTAAAATTTTAATTGTGTTTGTATTACGCATTATTAATTCAGTTGTTGTTTGTTAAACTATCTAACATTAAATAGATTATAATTCAATAATGATTAACATAACACTCCTTGTATAATTATGCAAATCGAATAGCATACAATAATACACAGTGTGCTGTTGAGTTGTACAATTAATTGCAAGCTATTTGCCTATTGCATTTTACTTATTATGCTACCTATATCATATATATGCTACCTATATTATATATGCTACCTATATATGCTAATATGCTACCTATATATGCTACCTATATCAGTGTTTTATATATTTTTGATAGTAATTTGATATTACTAACAGCTTTTATTAATATTATAAATTAATACAACTATTTGCTTTAAATATTTCACGTGAACGTGACGATCTGTTATAACTCTTATTTACTCATATAATATGTTTACCTAAGCGAAAGCGCAATACAGTATTAAGTAAGCATAAGAATGTGGAGTATTAATTGTAAAATATATACTGTATTAAAATACAGATCAATTAGATCTTGGACGCGGTCGAGATTAGATACTCAATTTAAGAAAATTAAAATATTGTGATTTATTCTCATACATTTTTTAATGGATAAAGTCCTTTTAAAAATACAATAGGAAGATGCCGTTACGGCACATCAATGAAAGAGTGTCGACTAGAAATAGCATCGATTAGTGAAGTCGAATATTACTATAAAAAATGAGTAATTACTAATCCCTTATTTGTTAATTTAGACGAGATGAAAATCTGTATGGTTTCATGTTTCAACGCTTTTGTTACACCTATCTACTACTATCATTAATTATGTACCTAAATATGTACATATTCGGATAAGTACATAATTAAAAAATATATTATATATTTATAGCGCTACTGTAAATTTACTTACAACTTATACTTTCTTCGAAATATCAAAAAATATATAATATTATAGAAAAAAAAAATATAGCTTCTTAGTAAAAAAATAAACATCTGTATATAAAAGGACATGCTTAATATTCTTGCGGTGTCGCAAGTATCGTCGGTGTAATTTGTTTTTTCATCCTGTTGGAATGTTGTATCAAAATTATAAAATATTTATCTGTGGTACGGTGACAATTGTAATTCTTTTTAATTTGAAAATAAAATAAATGAGTTACTGTTTGCGATCTTCACGTGTTTCAATAGGTTATGGGCTTATCCAGAAATTATCAGATATTTTGTTTAAAATAGATAATTGGAGAAAGTGAAATCGCAGAAACATGACTACGAATTATATTGCCAGTGTTCCTAAATTAAAAGGAAGGGAGAATTATGCTGAATGGAGCTTCGCGGCTGAAAATTTGTTGGTGCTCGAAGGGATGGACAAATACATCAAACCGACGCCAGATTTTGAAATCAAGCCAGTGGACGATGCAAAAACGAAGGCGAAGCTAATATTAACTATAGACCCGTCTCTGTATGTGCATATAAAGAACACAAAGAGCTCGTCAGAATTATGGATTACATTGAAAACTATGTATAATGATTCTGGTTTCTCAAGAAAAATAACGTTGCTAAGACATTTGATATCCATACGACTAGAAAATTGTGATTCTATGGAGATGTATGTAACTCAAATAGTCGAGACAGCGCAGAGGCTAAATGGCACGGGCTTTATAATTACTGATGAGTGGGTCGGCTCGTTATTATTAGCAGGTTTGTCAGATCGTTATACACCCATGATCATGGCAATTGAACATTCGGGTATTTCGATAACTGCTGATGTCATTAAGTCTAAATTACTTGACATGGAAATGACTAGTGACAATAAAAGCGCGGAAACAGAAAGCGCATTTGCCGTGCGAAATAAATTTCACTCTGGCAACACTAAGCCAAAGAAAGATGGCGGTCTCTCTACGTCTAGTAAGAAAACAGTGACAGCAATGACAGATTCATCTTCGAAAATAATAACATGTTATAAATGTAAAGAAGATGGTCATTATCGAAACCAGTGCCCGTTATTAAAAAAGAACTATAGCAAATGTGTCTTTAGTGTCGTTTTCCTGAATGGAAAGTTTAACAAAACAGAATGGTACGTGGATTCTGGCGCGAGTGCTCACATGACGGCAAACAAATCTTGGATTAGAAACATGAACTGTACACCATGTTTACCTGAGATTGTGGTAGCAAATGAATCTAAAGTGCCAGTTGTTTGTTCCGGAGACGTCGACATTGTTTCTAACTTAGAATTTGACATTACTGTGAAAGATGTGTTATGCGTGCCTAGTTTAACGACAAACTTGTTATCTGTAAGTGAGCTCATTAAAAATGGCAATAACGTTAGTTTTGATGAAAAACACTGTTATATACGAAACAAGAACAATATCGTGGTAGCCATAGCTGATTTGTCGGATGGTGTATATAAACTGAGATTACATACACAGAATTGTATGTTAACTACACCAGTAATAAGCGGGAAACTATGGCATAGAAGGCTGGCGCACATCAATAGTCAGGACATGAATAAAATGAGAAATATGGTTGATGGATTGTCATACAATAAAAATTTTGATATAAACAAGTCTCAATGTACAATTTGTTGTGAAGGAAAGCAGGAAAGATTACCTTTTTCACATGTGGGCGAAAGAAGCACTGAGACACTACATAGAATCCATACAGACCTTTGTGGACCGATGGAAACTAATTCTTTGAATGGTTCAAGATATTTTATACTATTCATAGATGATTTTAGTAGAATGACATTTGTATATTTTCTTAAAAAGAAAAGTGAAGCATTTACTTATTTTAAGATATTTAAAACAATGGTGGAAAATCAATTAAATAAAAAAATAAAAATACTTAGGTCAGACAATGGCCTAGAGTACACCAACAAAGATTTTCAGAATTATTTAAAGCAAGAGGGCATAATTCATGAAAGGTCAAATAATTATACACCTGAACAAAATGGTCTATGTGAGCGTGCCAACCGTACTGTGGTAGAAAAGGCTAGATGTCTATTGTATGATGCAAAGTTAGATAAAAAATTTTGGGCAGAAGCAGTGAACACTGCTGTCTATTTAAAAAATAGATCCATTGCATCGCAACTTCATAAAACTCCTTATGAATTGTGGTATAACAAAAAACCAGACCTAAGCCACATACATTTGTTTGGATGTAAAGTCATGGTACATGTTCCTAAAGAGCGTCGTTTAAAGTGGGATAAGAAGTCTGCAGAGCACATATTAGTTGGCTATGGTGAAAATATTAAAGGCTACAGACTGTACAATCCTATCAAGAAAAATGTTGTAATCAGCAGAGATGTTATCATTATGGAAGAAGATTCAGATATCGAAGAAAAAAATCAGGAATCGGCTATCTGGATTCCTAATGAAGAGAAAGCTGATGGCATACAGGGGGAGGTGAATATAGATTCAGTGGGGGAAACATTACAAAATGTTTCAGACTCAGAAGACTACCATTCAGAACCTTCTCTATATGAGGATGGGAATGAAACATTGACTAAAACTCCAACTAAAGATGATTTAATACAAGAAGTCCAGATTACATCAACTCCACAGCAAGAGTCAGAATTGCCTAGCAAGAGACCCAGAAAACAACCTGATAGGTATGGTTATATGTGTCTTTCCAGTACTGTTTCCGCATCTGAAGAAATCGGATTTTCTGAGGCTCTCGCAGGGCCTGAGAGTGAACAGTGGAAGCGCGCTATGGCTGATGAACTGCAGTCATTTAAAGACAATGATGCTTGGGAGCTCGTTGACAACCCAGGTGATCATACTGTTGTAAAGTGCAGGTGGGTGCTCAATAAAAAGTTTGATGTGGACAATAATGTGAGGTACCGGGCTAGACTTGTGGCTAAAGGTTTCTCGCAGAAACCTGGTATTGACTATACAGACACTTTCTCTCCAGTTGTTAAGCATTCTACACTTAGATTATTATTTGCTCTCAGTGTTAAGTTAAATATGAATATTGATCACCTTGATGTAACTACAGCTTTTTTAAATGGTTATTTAAAAGAGACTATTTACATGTCAGTACCTGATGGTTTTGTGAACAAAAGTGGGGGAAAGGTTTTAAAATTAAAAAGAGCAATTTATGGATTAAAACAGTCTTCTCTTGCATGGTATGACAGAGTTAAAGACTTACTTTGTAACTTGGAATTCAAAAATAGTCAGTATGAGCCTTGTTTGTTCACAAAGTCAAATGGTACAACTAGAATTATTGTGGCCCTATATGTAGATGATTTTTTAATATTTTCTAATAACTCTGATGAAACTAATAATTTAAAAAGTGCTTTGAGTGCAGGATTTAAAATAAAAGATTTGGGACCTGTGAGAAAATATTTAGGCATGAGAATAAATGTAGACAAAAATAAAAATGTGATAACATTAGATCAACAACAGTATATTGAGCAGTTAGCTTCTAGATTTAAAATGTCAAATTGCAAAACATATAAAACTCCAATTGAATGTAAATTGAATATTAAAAAGGCTGACCAATGTGTGTCTGATCTTCCCTACCAAAAATTAATTGGATCTTTAATGTATTTAGCAGTATTAACTAGACCAGACATTTCCTATGCCGTTAGTTATTTGAGCCAGTTTAATAATTGTTATAATTATACTCATTGGCATTATGCAAAACGTATTTTAAAGTATTTGTTACATACAAAAAATTATTGTTTAAGATTTTGTAAAGATGATAGCAAGTTACAGGGTTTTGTGGACAGTGACTGGGCTAGTGACACCTTAGACAGAAAGTCATATACTGGTTTTTGCTTTATGTTGTCTGGATCTTTAATTTCATGGCAAAGCAGGAAGCAAAAGACAGTATCCCTTTCCAGCACAGAGGCAGAGTATACTGCTCTGTCTGAGGCAGCTCGAGAAGCAGTATATCTTAGAAATCTCCTTCATGAAATTATAGGTAGTTTTCATATGATTGAGGTATATTGTGATAATCAAAGTGCCTTAAAATTGTCAGTAAGCAATCAAAGTCACAATAGATCGAAACACATTGATGTAAAATATCACTATGTACGAGATGTTGTAAAATATAAATACATTAAGATTTTCTATTTATGTACTGAAAATATGATAGCTGATATTTTTACAAAAGGATTATGTACTATCAAACATAATAAGTTTCTGCATAAATTGGGAATCGTACCAATATGATTTTATTTGTTTATTTTGATAAGTGGGGGTGTTGGAATGTTGTATCAAAATTATAAAATATTTATCTGTGGTACGGTGACAATTGTAATTCTTTTTAATTTGAAAATAAAATAAATGAGTTACTGTTTGCGATCTTCACGTGTTTCAATACATCCCAACTTTGTTCTGGGGATTTTCTGTCTCCCCATGTAGCCCATATTTTTTGCATTTGACCTGAAAGGCCCTTTTAGAATCTTAATACCATTAATTGCAAAACATATGAAAAAGTACTCAACAGCTATCTACCAGCTTAACTGTTCTAATTGCCACATCCTTACACATATAGCAAGATTATTCGGTGGCTTTACCTCATTTTACCAAATTAATTTAACCTGGGAGAGTTATTTGAAAAGTATTAAAGTAAAATACAACAATGCTGGAAATTACTCGTGAAATCAAATGTGCTATTTAAAAGGTAAGCACATACATTATTTTTCTTGAGTCAGCAATACGTATTTATTTTTAAGACTTTGCCTTTGTTTTTTCTTATTTTTAAGTTTGGACACCACTTAAACTAGTCGTACTCATCATCTTACAAAATAATATATATTACGTTTTATATTATTATTTTTATGTTTCTCTTAGTAATTCTCGGGTTCAAACGAACCCGGTCCTTTGGAAGGCTTGCGTGAGGACACAGGTGACGCATCACCCGGCATCCATCTCTGAGTAACCATAGGTAATTGCCCAAAGATGGTTGCCGGATAATGCGCAGGAACTATGGAGGATATGAAAAACTAAATTGTTGTTATGGAATGGAGTTTGGATGGACTGAGTACTGGGCTATTGTATGAGATTAACGGACGTCCGCCATTTCAATATTCTCAAATTGAAAGGTCGACGGACGGTGACTCGCCTCCCACTAGATGGGCCCCCACAAAGTGGCGTAGTGCCTCTGCCAGCCAATGAAGGCAAGCCAGAGGCGGAGGATATATTACAATTCCCCTGTGGAGGTCTCAGGTCCGTGGGGCCACCACTCCCCAACAGCTCGCCACAAGCTGCCCTGCGGGCTTATTATTATTATTTTAGCATATATATACGCTTAATATTTGATCCTAAAGCTATCCCATTTGTGTATTGTGCTTCTGTCATATTTCATAGAACTGAAGTTTGAATGTGAACTTAGGATGCATTTCTGTCTCTTGTACCATCAATTTATACCAATAATATGTTGGTAAATGTTGGTGGCGGTATTCACAGGCTGCACTAGGGTTCGCCAAAACTAAGTTAACACATAAATTGACGGGTTACATGCGCAATAATTAGCTAAATGCTCGGTAACTACGGCCTACTTACTACTTCCATTTAGTTTGCATCTTTACTATAAATTAGATTAATGCCTTATAGTACGTCTAGACTTTACGTTTATATGTGTTCTTGCAACGCTATTAACGAAAGTAAGGAAGCAGATGCCTGAGAAGCCTAATGCAATTAGGCGCTCAAAGAGCTTCTTTAATTAATTTAAAGTTAAAGAAACATCTATAACGTTGAGTACTGAATCTTAGATCAGGTGTAACAATATAATTATATCTTCGATATATGGTAAGTAAGTAATGTTTAATGAAAATTAATATTTAAATATGTACTATAATAAAAATGCAATTCATAATTCCAAGTAAAATATAATAAACTGCGCTAGTATAATTTTATTTTACTTGGGTAGCTTATTATCTTTTAATGGAAGCAGCATATTTTTGTTGCTTTATTTAGTTTAAAATAAAAATTAAATATTCATAATTACAATTCTATCAAAAAATATTCCAAAAATGTTTGCTTGAAATGACTCTAATTCATTGATAATACAATTATACCTTTTGAAACTTAATAATCAAATTATTTTTTTCTACATTAAATATGGTCTATTTAAAATAAGTAATACATGTACTATCGACAACACTGTCGATTCTTTCATAATGGCTGAAACTATAACGAAGTAGGCGCAGATAATGTGTCCCGGGAGTAATTATGCCGCGTCGAAGCAAGAAGCTTGCATCGCAGTTTATTAGATTAGCACCTAATGTACCTCTCGATCACGATGCTTTCATCTTCTACTAATGCAATAATAGGAACTTAATATTAAATTTACGTCCAATTTTACAAATTGTAAAATTAATTGCATCTAATCAGTATAAAAATACTAAAGAAGTGGAACTTGGAACTTCGGGTAGGTGCATAAAAAAGTGAACATCGTTTTTATTTTATCCACAATTAGTTTATTGAAAATAATAATTAAACCTTTATAATATGCACTAAATACTTACATACCTGTCAGCTTAAGTCCTATAGTTCACTTACAAGTAATATTTACACAACTTTAACACCTTATTTCTACCAACTTATCAAACATGGATTCTATTAAACATTCTATTGAATTGTTATCCGAGCACTTCAACAACCAAATGGCAGAATTTCAGAAGAGTTTGCAAGGTGCGTCCATTCCAGCAACCAGCCCCACATCCAACTTGGCTTCGCAGTTCAACATTTTCCGTTCCTTTGTGTTGTCATCTTTGGAATCACTGCATTTACAAGTTGATCTACTGTCGAAGAGGTGCGAGCAGTTGGATATGAGAAGCAGAAGGAAAATACTTCTGGTGCATGGTATTCAAGAGTCCAAAAATGAAGATACCGCTGCAGTTGTAGTGAGGGAGCTCTCGAACCACCTTAAGATGCCGGATCTCACAGTGGACACCGTCAGTCGATGCAGCCGTATAGGAACAAGTGCCACAGACAAGCCCCGAGCCATACTCCTAAAATTCAGGGAGTCTACTATACGGAATAGTGTTTGGTTTGCAAAAACCAATCTTAAAAATACCGGAATCACTGTTTCTGAATTTTTGACCAAAGAACGCCATAGTGTGTTCATGGCAGCACGACAAAGATTTGGCGTAAATAGGTGCTGGACGAGAGATGGGCTTATATTCATTATTTCTCCAAACGGTAGTCGTCATAAAATTAATACTTTGAGTAAGCTTGAAAATGTTCCAAATACGCAGGTTCAGAGGCAATCTTCCTCATCTGGGGTGGGTGTGAACCCCAACGTTAAAGACTTTTACTTATTTTCATGTTTATTATGTATCTTAATATTCAAATCTTTGTCTTTTCGTTTTATCTATTTATAATTTCAATTTTTATCTTCTTATTCGTTTTATTACCAAACATCAAATATCTATAATAAATAATTTACAGTTGCCACCAATAATTATAGATGGCATTCACCTTAATTTTAGTGAGAATGTGAGAAACCTTGGCATCATTTTGGACAGCTCACTCACCTGGGTACCACAGGTGTCTAATGTTAGCCGGAAAATTTTTGCAACCATAGGTACTTTTAAGCGATGGAAGAACCTATTACCTATTAAAACTAAAATAGCTCTCGCAAACACTCTTTTGCTTCCCGTTCTTGATTATGCAGATACTTGCTACTTACATCTAACTCAAGAACTTTTGGATAAACTGGAGCGGTTGCAAAATCTTTGTATTCGGTATATATTCGGGTTGAAAAAATTCGATCATGTCTCACAATACCGCACTAAGCTTCAGTGGTTAACTATCCGGCACCGTCGAAATTTCCATGCTCTCTGTACTATCTATACCATTCTTTTCCATCCTCACACTCCTCACTATCTCAAGGAGCGGTTTGTTTTCCGTTCGTCTGTTTGTTCTCCGCATCCTAATCTTCGGTCCAGAAGTGATAACAAATTGAAGCTACCTGTAAGCCACACTAACTGTTACGGCGAGTCTTTTACGGTAAAAACTTCAAAACTGTGGAATGATTTGCCGCATGTCATACGGCATTCGGCATCGCTTAATATTTTTAAGAATCGTCTGAAGCATTATTATTTGGCTCTACAAGATGAATGATAATTTCATCTGCTTCCTATTTTAATTTAATTCTATTGTTATATATATATATATATATATATATATATATATATATATATATATATATATATATATATATATATATATATATATATATATATATATATATATATATATATATATATATATATATATATATATATATATATATATATATATATATATATATATATATATATATGCAGTGGATACATTTTCACTATTGAGCATAATCTTTCTATGCACTTCATATATTACGATCAATAGCTTTTTACTCCTGAGGTTGTCTGTAAGAGATCACTATTAGTGATAAGACCGCCTTTGCATGGTATAGTTTTCTCTTATCTCTTGTTCATGTTCTTATTATTTGTAATGATTAATTATCTATATTTAATTAAAAATTCAACATAAAAAATATATAAAATATAATTTTGTAATGGAAATATCAAATTTGGATAAAAATTTGAAACGAAGTGAAAACTATTAAGATAATTCAAGTTTTTCTCCGCCTACCGTGCTACGCGCGGTGGTGATTTTAATGTGAAGCTGGAAAAGAATATTGTAAATTACATATAATAATAGTAGAAATACCTTTAAAAATGTCAAGTTTAGATACACTACTCAGACGAGGGAATAACAAAGTTTGCGTATTGCAACCGCCTTACCACGAGCTTATTAAAAGTTTTGCGGTTAAGCTTTTTTACTTTTGTATCTTAATATTAATTAGATGTTGAGGTTGTTTTTAACCATGTTGTATTACTGTTTGTGGTCCGTTATTTCAACAGCAACTTGGACTGCACTTTTAAATTTATTCAATTATGTCCGAGAGTCATAATTATTTTGATGATTTTTCCATAAATAATAATTTACTGTATGTAACTACAATTATAAATATTTACCTTATTGTAATTGATTCTAACTGTACAGCCACTACCATCATCATAGAACCCAAAGCATTTATTGAAACAGAAATGCCATTATGCAATCTAATTTATTTTTTATTTCTTCGATAGAAAAATGTCACAGTAGTATTTGTTACTCTTAAACTTTTTTTTTACTACTTTACTTTATTACTGTACCCTACATATAGCAGAGAAAACCGTACCGGCACAAGGAACGTTTCGGGGTATTCAGTGTTCAGTGATGGAACTTAAGCGAAGACAATGAAAATATTTCTTTAAGAAGCTTACAGGCATACGCTGTGCCTTTGTACCACGACGGCCTTTAACCCTCGGTTCTTATACTAATTAACTCAAGCAATACAATTTAAAGATAATTGTTCAACTATATAAAGGTAAATTACTTATTTATCCAGACAAATGTTACTTTATTATTATATCTCGCTTTTTAAACTATATATTTCTGAATTATTATTAAAATATTAAAAATCAAATTCGACGTTCATAATTGAATTATAGCTAATATTATTTAATCCCGTTTCGTCCAATTCAAATGTATGCACAGAAGGAAACATACACACACATAAACTATGGAAATCCTCCTCTCGAGCATGTCTCACAAAGTAATCGTGCTGTGATCTATCCAGCAAAAGCGGACGATCTAATCGCATCTATTAAACGAACTAATACTACTGCTCTGTGCAGAAAATGAAACTTGCTTTATGTTTGGATACCGTAATGTTATGTTATTGAAAGCTGTACCTGGAGGGCAAAATTAATATAATTTTATGTTTTTGGCTTTTAATCGCAGAGGCGCAATGTCTGCCTGTAACGCGACGGTTTCTGGGTTCGATCCCCAGTCGGGAAAGATGGATTTTTCTATTTCCATTTTCTTCGCTCTGGAAGTTATAAATAAAAGATTTATTTATTTCAACATAGCCAAGCGAATATACCGAAATATAATTGATCAATTTTTAGAAAATACGTAAACGTATAAGAATAATATTTTTGAAAATCAAATAAAATAAATATAAAAAAAAAATTATAAATGTTTATTTTTATTTAGAACCATTAGATAATAAAATGATAAAAGATGTGTTCTCATAATTTTTCTTTTAAAATATCAATGAATATTTAATTGAAATAACTTAATGTACTTTTCATTATATTAACAACCCCAACATCTGACAAGCTACATAATAGTTATATATTTATAGACATTTAAAATATTATTAATAAAGAATTTACAAATATATTATACATAAATAAATAAACATATAATAACAACGGCAATTTAATACGCCGTTTCTAATGTATATTCGCAATCCAGTTGCAAATTCCTAAAGCCATCGATCATTTAACTCTTGGCATGGCGTCGTTGCCTCGAGGCGCTTGGCAGTGCTCCAGAATGCGCATCGCTTAACATCATCTCGTAACTTTGACATAAAAACATAAAATGGTGAGCCCCTAACTATCTGCTTAGTACCACTTTTGTTTATTTTACATTTACAATGCATGTTTTTTACTATAGTGCTTTAAAGCAGGTCTGAACAATTTAAGACAAACCTTTAAACTAACATTTACCTTAAAATATAAAACAATAAAAGATTCATAATATTATACAACGTACGTCAATAAAAAAGCAAAAGCTTTGATGAAAAGCAAAACAATTGTATTGTAACAAAAAAGAACATGTTATAGAACACTCGTATCAGAAAAACCGGGGAGGAATTGCTTGTGGTATTCTATTGCCAGAAAATCTCTACCGAGCATATTTTTCGATTTGTTCGTGCAGCAGCCGTATCGATATGATTTATTAATAAAACGATCCCTCCATATGCGGGAAGTCGTCATATGTTTGTATATGATGCCTATACCGTCACCGTATCGTACAGTAAACGTGTATCTCATTTATCACGGCCTTTTTATGTCTCCCGAAGCATTAAATCCGATGAAAATATATTTATTTCACGCTTAATCCAAATGCATTAAGTTTTTGATTTGAACACTCAATATGGTGGTAAAGTCAAAGGCGAGACAAAAAAAAACATATATTTGTGAATAAAGAATATAAACTGCTGATGTATATTTTATTTTGCTATTTTTAGGGAAACCAGTTGTTTTGAAAACTTTTTAGTAGTGTGTCGTCACAAGTTGACTAAGGTCAGATTCATCTTCCAGGTGACACGATTATTATATCGAAATACTTCTAACGAGATCTTATTACCATACTGCACTGAATTCTTCGGATGTATATTATAAAGTGCTTCCATTAAATTTAAATTTTAAAGAAAAAGAAAACACTCACACGATAGGTGATTACATAAAAATATAAAAAGAACCCACTTCAAATTGAATTTATTGCAATATAATAAATATCTTAAAGTAATTTAAGTGCTATATAGATGCTAGTGACACTGCGCTCTAATGCATACGTGTTGCACATCCGATCTCATAACGTTAAAGCTTCACGACTTTGCAAGCGATCTTATAAAACTTTGAATAGATGTTCCCTGCAAATGAGAGTCTATGTGGCAGAATTATAACAGAATGCGACGCTATTTATTACTGGCAAAGCTAAGCTAAGGTTAAACCATTTAAGTGTATGTTTCACGTGACAGTGTATCACGTAAAACATAATTGTTAATTATTAAAACATAATTGTATGAAATAATTTAATATATATGCTCATTAAAACGAACGGTAAGCAAGATTCATTTTTCATTTTTTTATATTTTTCATTAAATTACATAGATGTCATTATCATCAGTGAGAAAACATTATTGTACTTACAACATTATTGTACTTAAACATTATTGTACTACGATTGCGTTATACAAAAATAGATTTTTGTATAACGCAATCGTAGCGCAACGTAACTAGCGAGTGAAGTGCTCTAGTTCTGTGTGCCTACTCTATTTCGGGAAAACGCTAGAAGCTAAATCAAGTAAGAAATACTTATTAATAAATTATTTAATAGCCTATAATGATTGAACTAAATTATGTTTTGCTTCGTGGAATAGAAAAAATGCAGTGATCAAATTTTAAGGCATTCTGTCGAAAGAATAAGTCATTACAATTACAATACCATAATAAATGCCATAATAATATTACAATATTCTTTACAAGAGACGCCTGTCTTCAAAGTTTTAAATATTTAGACTTTAAAAAATTTTGTCTATTTGACACACGCCTTGTCTTCAATATTCTTTTACCTTTCGTATATGACATTTGAGGTAAATAATTTATTTATCTCTTTGAATATATAAATATCTATGTCTGATTTCTGTATTTACCTTATTTTAAAAATGAAATGTCAAATACCTATTTGTGAGGAAATTTTTATTAGCGGTACTGAACCAAAAACATAGGCAAAACATAATCTAGAAACAGAGAAAAACCTACAGCAATCATAATTTGTAGGTTGTAGATTTGTAGATTTCTTAAATATGGCAATGTTTATAGAGTTAAAAGTTAAACAAATCATCTTTTTACTTTCTGTTATAATTAAAATATAATTATATAACTAAAATATAATTATATGACTAAAATTAATGATAGGCAGGTAGGCCATTAATATAGCTTTCCACGTTTCCATCTGTTTTTACACAAACACTCTGTAGCTGAAAGCTGAATAGAACACAAAGAGCATCGCAGATTAACTATGCTAATATTGCGAGAACAAGCCACGCGAGACTATGATCTCTTTTGTAGAAACGAGCAATTCGTTTGTTTATCAAAACTGTACTAATATATATCTGCTGCCACCCACAAAACCTGCTTTTCTTTATAACTTCACATTTTATGTGAGAGATATAGCAGGGTAGGTAGAAGGAACCGCAGGAACGTTGGGGACCTAGTGCTAAGACACTCTGTTCTCCGATTTCCACCTTCTTAAGGCACTGCGTGTTGAATAGCGGAACTTAAGCGATGAAAATGGAAATATAAATCACTTCCGAGTGGGAATCGAACTCAGAAACCATTGCCATTGCCACTACGGTACTTTATTTTTTTCTTTTAATATTTTTTGATCTGTAATTACGAAGAAGAAAAAATGAAGAGCAAGTTCGGTAAAGCTTAAAAAATACATTTTCATCTAAAAAAGGAATAAGTAACGAATTTAGTAAGTATTTTTTTATCTGAAGTTCATTAATTCATGAAAATTATAATATCAATGATTATTATCTTCACGACGACGTAATTTATCTCACAAACGCGTCGAGGTAACAAGGTGGAATTAATATCAAATATCCAGGTAAAAAAAATATACTTTTAATCAATTTTTTGCCGCTTTTTTATAATCTAAACGTAATCGTTGACATTAAAAAAATTGCCTACAAATTTAAAAATCTCTCCTTATTAGATGTTTTACTACTTATTAGAATTTATTAATTATTATGAAGGAAAACTTCATTCATTTAATAACTTATTGTGTTTGTGTCAATCTGTCAATTTCTACGGAACCTCAGTAGCCGAGTCCGACTCAAGTTGACAGACAAACATATATCACGTCTAAAGTAAGCCTATTTTTTATCAACAAATCTCCCATGAATTAACTAATTCAAACATTATTCTTTATTATTTAAAAGAATTAAATTTATGTAGCAGTACTGGATTTTCTTTTTAATATTCCAAGAAAGTAGTATAATATCATATTTTTTAATAAAGCTTACAGGGACCATCTTGCGAGTCAAATGAGTTAGGAAGTTACACTGCTGTTAGTCCTCTTGATTACATTTTAAGTAAACAAATTTCTTAGCCTAAAATCACTTGTTAATAAATGAAATTACATCCTTACATCTTTCCTATTCCTATATTATCATCGGTACCCTTGCGAAAGATAACTTTATTAAAAGAGTGTATATAAATATTTACATTTAATTTTAGTAAGTTGCTATACATTACAGTATGAACATATACCGTAAATTGAATTTACTACTTAATTAAATTTGCTCACGTTATCGATATTTATATTTTTACAAAATTTCCTATAAAAAAATATCTTAAGATTGCCTTTCTTTATAAAAGTAGTTATATGGCTTTCACCTCTCTGTATATAAAGTTCCACTGTTTACAAATCTAATTTTCGAAAATGCTTCTCCTTGGCTCTACTACGTAATAGCTATCTGCATACCAAGTTTAAATATTAAATAGAATCCTCTTGCAATTACAGTTGTAAGCTTGTGAAAATGTCAGATGAACTTTTAATATATTATTTGGATTGGGATAGAGAATATATATATATATATATATATATATATATATATATATATATATATATATATATATATATATATATATATATATATATATATATATATATATATATATATATATATATATATATATATATACATTTTTAAATGCTCAAGGTTGTCGGTGCTGTTCCCAGGTTAGTTAAAATCTTGACATTCAATAAACAGACGTCTGCCTGTAACGCGACTAACGCGACGGTTTCTGGGTTCGATCCCCAGTCGGGGAAGATGGATTTTTCTATTTCCATTTTCTTCGCTCTGGCATCTAAGGCAAAGCGCGGCGTTGAGTTCCGCCACTCAACACGCAATGCCTCGAAAACGGCGGAAATTGGGGACGGAGTAAACAGGGACTAAGTAACGGAGTGTCTTAACACTAGGTTCTTATGGTTCCTGCAGTTCCCTCTGCCTACCCTGCCATGTGCGGGATAAAAGCGTGAAGCTAAAAAAAAACCATTTTAACTAGACTACGTTGAACAAAAATTATACGTCTAAATTTGAATAATATATATTTATCCAATATTTATATTAAATAAACATTTCGGTACTAATTCTGTCTAAATTTTTTATACTTCCTAGTTTACAAAAACTAGTTAATATAAAAAATGTAGACAGAACAATAAGGCAAAATTTTTCGTGCTGTAAATTTGTATTGATATAAATAAATATTCTAAAATTCATAAAAACCGTGATCTATATCAATTAACTCATACATATTTAAAAAATGTAGATGTAGGTAATATTACTATAGATTTCGCTTATCAATAAGTAAGGTGCAAAATCTTTAAACTACAAAATAATTTTGGATACAAAATAAAACAGGAAATTTCCTGGAGGTAAAATTTACCGATTCCAAAAAGCGGCTAAGTGAAAAAAATTGTTTAATTGGGATGTGCGTTTCCCGCTCGGTAGAAAAGACAGACGTATTTGTTTTGTTAGTTAAGGCGATGTTGGAATTAGTAAATGTAAACTTAAATGTTAATATATGTACATTGAAGTTACATGAATATTTGACTCAAATATAAGAATATGTTACAAATAATGTATGGAATTGTGCAAAGTAATCAACGAATAATAAGAAATGTTATATTTCCAACAATTTTAACCTATTAATAATCGCCGTTTTACGTTTTGACAATATTTACAAAAATTTTATAAAATAATTTATAAACAGTATTTATAAACAACTTTGAAGTCTAAGTGAGGAGGATTTCGTGACCGGAATTTGCAAGTAGAAACGTACTAATTCCTTTACCTAAGCTTCCTCAGTTTATGTAAGCATTTTAAATAGAAGAAGTTACTTTTTTATTATGATTTAGCCTTGTAATTTTATTTAGTCTCATATGTGAACGGGAACCACATAACAGCGACTACATTGGGAATTGAACTTAAGAGAAATATTTTGCAGTGATTATTTTTACCAATGCATTTGAAAATAAAAAGTAGATGTTTCCGCAGAAACGGCCACACCTTGTAAGTTATTAGAGAAATCATTAACTAGTTGACCGTATTAGAGCTCTACAAGAGCACAATTACGTAGGTACATTTTTGATATTTTACACAATAACACCTTTAAAATCAAACATCGTTGTCATTGTGTCTCGTTAATGTTGATATACGTAGATTTAACTCCAAACAGTACCTTTAATCGCCTACTTTACAAAGCAATCCCATGAGCCCTCCCATTCGACTAAGTTACCATTAATGTTTCGGCAAACATTTAAATTGAAATTTTTCGGATGTAGGTAGAAAATTGTATATATATGGGCTTGAAATCGAGGAATTAGGAAATTGTATTGAAATCTTTCCAGAGACCATCGGGGTGTCTGACAAGAAAGTTGTAGTTTGATCCCCAATTCATGAAAATGAATTGTAATAATTTCTCGACTTTGCCTAGACGACGCGCAGAGTTCACTTCGATCACTCAATGTGCAATGTCTCCAATTCAGGCAAAAAAGCTCTTAATTTGGGCGTAAAAGCGGAAATAAAATTCTACACTAGGCGCTGTCTATCCATTCAAATATATGCTTGACTCAAACAAATTAAAAATAATTGATTAAACGAGTTTGTGCGAATTGTAGTACCATAAAATTACTTATAATAATATAATTATGAAAAATAATCATTATTGGTATGCAAAAGGCTTAATTCAAAGATCGTTATAACTTGAACAAAATAAGAGGGTATAGCTAATAAAATTATTCACAAACTTTTACAGCCGCAGGGTAAGGAGGCGTCGTTACGCAGAACTTGTAGCACATTACAAACATCGAATAACAACTTCCCGCTACGAGAAATAGTATCGTTATGTTACTGGAAAATTGGTCTATTATGTCATTTATTTTTAGTTCAACAACATCAAAAAGAAATTATTATTCTTCAATATTTGTTGTACCACCATTACCATTTATCACCATTAAGCACTACTTAATGTATGGAATATACCTTACATAGACTGACTAGTATTGATTGAGAACTGACAGCCGTCCATTTTCAACAGTCTCTACTTAAGTTTAAGGATTGACGTTGGCCGTTAGTGGCGGCTTAGATGTAATATCGATGTGGCCAGCTATGGATGTTGGAGTTGGACGTCGGTTTTACGTCCAACACTAGAAAATCTTTTGAAGATATCAATATTATTACGCTCGCTAGCAAATAATGCGATAATCATAATAACATTTAAAAATCTTTCTTAATATTTTTGTACGTATGTATATAAATATTTAGAGATATTAAAATACATTATTGCGTAACATAATTCGCTTATAATATATAATAAGGACATAGTTATACATACAATTAGCTTATGAAATATAAAATGGATATGTCCATATTGTACTAAACTACTAAACTATAATTTAATACGTAGAAAAAGAAAAACCAATAGAATGTTCCTTACTTTATTCATAAAACGCTGAAAAAAAATATAAAGAAAAATATCTAACAGAAAAAATAACTTACTTACTTACTTACTTAACTTCACGCTCTATCCCTAGCGGGGTAGTCAGAGAGAACGGAGCGCCAAACGCTGCGATCCCTGCATACCTCTTTCGCCTCGTCCACTGTCATTAACCTCTTCATACATGCTCAAACTGCTGAAACAAATTACGCAACACTTCTAAGGCAAATAACAAATCATATATAAAAAAATATAAGCTATAAAATTTATCCAAAAGAGACTGATTTACATCACAAAAGTGGTATGTAAATCGGGCAAAAGAACGAAATGGCATATTACTTTGAAATGCTGATCAATCAGAAATATGTATGTTTAATGTAAATAATAATAAAGTGCGTAATCTTAACCCAGATCTACTAACAAAGTGTAGAAAAATAATCAACAATTATTATCAATAAGTTTCACTTAAAATTTTATTTAAATTGACACCTGAAATCATATTGTTTCCGACATACATAAAATATATTTTAAATAAAAACCTCAGTGTAGTTGAAATGTAGCTTGATATTTTATTTACATGTAAACTGTCCCCACAAAGAACTAAAGTTGCATGACTGAAAACGCCTGTTCCGGTAGCTTGAAGCAAAAAGCTCAATTTTCTACGACAGTGACGTGTACGACTAATCACAGGTGAATGTCTCTATAAACTACATACAAATACATAACAACATACGTCATATTTATTACATAAAAATGTTAAGTTCGTCGTTATGATAATATATTAATAGGTATAATTTGCACTTTCATAATTAAATTCCATCATAACCAACATAACCGCGATTTGATTTATTCACATTCCAATATAGGTATTCCGTTGTAGGTGTGATGAGAATTATTTTTCTGCCTAAAGCGGCTTTCCACCATAATGAGTCACTTGACGTTTTGTCCCGCAGGCGTCGTCTCATCAAAATTACATAGCCATTGTTATTGAGATATTGTTCATTGTCTCTTGAATATGTGCGAAAGGAAATGGAACGGTTCCCTCGCGCCGCCGTTTGTTCTACTGACACTCGAGCCGACGCTACGTAAGTGCTTTCATTTTAAGCCGCGATATCACATTACATTCAACTTGTACAGTTTATGTGGTAACATAACTCTAACTCTAACTTTTTATATGAGAATTACAATATATTATTTAGTAATAACATAATAGGTACAGATGCTAAAATGTACCATTTCACCATTGCATTTATTTTTTCAAATTACTGTCTATCTTTCAATCTTCTTCTAAAATCTGTGATGATTGACACTTGCTAGTGTCTGTAATTTTCAGGTTTAATAACTACAGGTTTTTTCTATTTAACTAATGTAATTTTAGTGTTCTAAGATTAGCATTAGTTTAATTGGAAAATACTAAACAATTGTAAATAATTAGTATATTACTTAGTATGCTGCCTGCTACTCTAGATCAGGAGTCGGTTACCACTGGCCCGCACCAGTAAAGTCAATTTCATGCGATTATATATTTATCAAATAACTTATTATTTGTTTGTTTTAATATTACAGAACAGTAACCTAAGTCACTATTATGATCGAGAAAAATAGTAAATATGCCTGTATTTGTAAAACTTGGACGTGCTTACTAATTAATTAAATTTAAAAATAACATCAACAATACATCAACATACATTTCAAGTCTACCACAAATATATAATAATAATATCAAAATAAACACTAAAAATTACAAGAAACAAAAATAGTAAAAACGAAAGGAGTGCATCAAATGATGAACAAAAAAGGAACTTTATATAAAACTCACATTGCTCTCAGCTTCCAACAAAAGTGAGATATTTTTTATTAATTTTCTTTATATTAATATATAATCGTTTCGTACAGAAGTAAGTAAGCGCTTATAACATAAATAATATCTTCAGCTGAAAGTGTACATAAATGTAACAAGTGCAAGTATAATTGTGACACAGTAGCTAATGACAAAGGCAATATAACTTTGAATCTACATTTCAATGACCACGCATACTTTTAACTTTATGGATTAAATAATGAGCTTCGAAATATGGATAAGAAATTTCTTAAAAACTTAAAATTTTAAAAATATCGACCAAACTCATAATAATATAAAAGTTTATGCGAAACATTTTTCTTAATAAAATAAGCATATGTTCTGAGTATTCAATAAAGTTCAATAAGAGCTGGAAAGTTTCGTGAAATGGAATAATATAATATGGACCCTACACGTTCTCAGCATCTGTGAGCACTATATATAGCAAGTATTAAGAAAAGACAACGTGGAAACACTGTACTTACAAAGAAAATTCGTTGATTTTGTGACAAAATATTGAATGGGTAAAAAAAATCTACATATTTAAACAAAACAATACCAGCATACGTATGTATGTGTCAGTTTTTAATTTATATATCACAAAATATCCTGGTATATAAAATTACAATAACAAATTAAAACATTATTTAAAAACGGTCAATTATTAAATAATTATAATGTCATTATCAGCGAATATAAAACTAAATTGACTCGTACCTTTAATTTATTTCGTAGAAATAAGGCGATATAAAATAATTTCTCAACGTGATACATATTTTTAAAAAAAGTCTTACTAATACTCTATTCAGAATCTATTCCTGAAAACATAAATAAAACCATTACTACAATTTTATTTTAATAATTATAGTACTTAAATCTCGAATGACATTGCAATTACTGAGTTTTTCTTTTCTTTAGCTCAAGTTTTTTTTACTGGCAATCTTACAAAGCTATTGTTATTGAAGATAAATTATAATAAAAACGAACCAACGGTTCTTTGGTCGATTACCAGGGGAGAATGAATTACTTATATTTCGTCGCCCTGATAGAATTGGACATAGTATTTGGAAATACCATTTAATATATCAATGCGAAGTGTTGAGATTAAGGTCAAATATCTCAATGTAAACGCTTTCTGCCAGATATTGAACTTCCAAGCGGTGATGTTTCTTCAATTATTGCTGCTTTTAAGCCTTTATAGCTACCAATTTGCTAGATACTGGAGCATTTGAAACACTTATCTCGAATTGTACTTCTAAATTGTGACAAACTACTGTACATTTCTTTACCATAATATTTTCTGACTGAACTTATTATAAGTAACGTTAACTTACAACCAATTGAAATTCGGTAAAGGATATTAAAAAAATATTTTTTGCTTCCAAATTGCTACTTTGTAATCTGCATATTAATCTATAAACTTAAATACAAAACTGAGTCGCACATGACTTAAATATACAATTAAATTTAAATAAATCAAGCTAAATTATTAAAATAAATTAATATTACCCAAACAGAAAATCTATGAACTATAATGAATACTATGTGTCCATGAATATCAGGTGTATTCAATAAAAAAACGGAATTAAGTTTAAGATCAGTATAATCACTGTAAGGGCGTAACATGAAGAGAAAAAGTTACAAAAAATGTGTCGGTAGGCATAAAAATAAATCTACAAATATTAATAAATATGAACAAGTTAAATCTCGGTGGACAGTGATATTGCTATTGCAATATTGGCAGGAGTCATAAAATTAACTAGTACAAAATATAATAAACTAAATGTTATACTATTTTTAGACATGCCCCCAGGCGTTGAAAGCACCTCTTTCAACAATCTTCAGGTTGTGGTAATAGGCATATTTTGCTGAATGCCCTCCGAACAATTCCATTTGCAGTCCTAACATCTGCTACTCGAATAACACCATCGGCTCCTGGGTACACATTGACAATTCGACCCATTTTCCATTTGAGCGGTGGTAGATTGTCATCCTTTAGAACGACGAGACTGTGTAGTTTGAGGGAGTTTTCGGATTTTTGCCATTTCATCCTCATCTGAAGACCCGCGAGATACTCCTTACTCCATCGCTTCCAAAACTGCTGACGGAGTTGCTCAAGTCTTTGATAACGCGTCAGCTTGTTGATGTTTTGAGCTTCGTAATTCGGCGCCGGCAGTGACGTGAGCGAGCGTCCGATGGTAAAGTGTCCGGGTGTAAGAGGCAATAAATCTGCAGGATCTGTAGACATATAAGTCAGTGGCCGGGAGTTCAGTATAGCTTCAATTTGCACCAATGTAGTATAAAGTTCCTCGTACGTAACTTTACAATTTCCCAGTACTCTTATTAAATGATATTTTGTGGACTTGACACCTACTTCGCTCAAGCCATTATAATGTGGTGCATAAGCTGGAGTAAAGTGAAATTTGATGCCATCATCAGCAACTGTCTCAGATAAAACTTCACTATTGTTTTTAATAAAATTTGCAATATCGTTACTCGCGCCAACAAATGAAGTACCGTTATCAGAGTATATATTTTTAGGTTTCCCCCTACGAGACATAAATCTACGCAAAGCTAACAAGAAATAATTGCTCGTTAAATCACCAACTAATTCGATATGCATTGCCTTAGTAGAAAAACATACGAAAATTGCAATATACGCTTTTAATAATCTACTACCACGACCTTGTCGACTAACAATCATAATTGGACCAGCATAGTCGATCCCTACGTTCTCGAAAGGATAACTGACAGACACACGCTGTTGTGGCAAATTTCCCATTATAAGTGCAACTATCTTAGGCTTTAATCGAGCACAACGGATACATTGTCGATAACATAACTTGGCCAAATTCCTACCACCTATTGGCCAAAATGTTTCCTTAATCGTGCTCAGTAACAGTTGCGGACCTGCATGTAACAATCTTCTATGCTCGTAATTAAATAATAATTTAGTAAAAGAATGTTTCGAGTGAATCAAAATCGGATGTTTTTTATCAAATGTAAAGTTACCATGTTCTAAACGGCCTCCAACACGAAGAATTTTAAAATCATCAAGAAATATATTTAATTTAAGTAACGCGTTTTTAGCAGGTAAGTTTTTATTATTTATTAAAAGTTCATATTCTGGAAAAGATTGTTCTTGTGAAATTTTTATTATAAGATTTAAAGCATTATCCAATTCTTCGACCGTTAAAAATTTATCATTAATTAATCCTTTCCTACAAATTCGAATAAAGCGTAAAACATAAGCTACAGTACGTTTAAGTCTAGATAAGTTAGAAAATCTATTAAAATTAATTAATTCATTGTTATCACTTTCTACAGCTATATTTGCAGTTATTACAGGACGTAATTCTGGAAGAGTTTCAGTACTAGCGGAATGTGATGGCCAATATGACATATCTAGTCTTAAAAATTTTGGGCCTGACCACCAAATCTCAAGTGACATCAGAGCTTTAGCATTAACACCTCGCGAAATATGATCAGCAGGATTTTCAAGCGTAGGTACATGTCGCCAAGTACAACCAGAAGATTTATCTACAATCTCTGCAACTCTATTGCGCACAAATGGTTGTAATTTACTTGGTAGGGTTTTAAGCCAGCCCAAAACAATAGAAGAGTCGGTCCAAAAAAACGTACGCCGTACCTTGACTCGGAGAGCACTAATAGCCTTTTCGTAGAGACGTAGCCCCACAAGAGCCCCGCAAAGCTCCAATCTTGGTATGGTAGTAGGTTTGATTGGAGCGACCCTGCTTTTAGCGATAAGCAAACGAACTGAAACTTCATCATTTTCGTGTCCGCTACAAACATACAAACATGCTCCATAAGCATATTGTGATGCATCGGAAAATATATGTAAATCTATATAGCTATAACAATCAACTAAAACATTACGTGTGATCAATAAATCATTAAGAATTGGTAAATCAATAATGAATTCTTTCCATGACCTAGCTATATCACCTGGTAGTGGGTCATCCCATGATAATTTTTGTAGCCATAATTTCTGTAACATACATTTCATGATAATAATACAAGGTGTAAGTAATCCAAGAGGATCAAAAATACGTGAGATCACAGAAAGTATGCTACGTTTTGTCATAGTAATAGGAATATTACCACTTATGGAGAAACAAAGTTTATCCGAATCTGAACACCAACCTAAACCTAAAACTGATTTAAAATTAGATTCATCAGCCCCTATGTTCAAATCAAATGATTTAATATTTTTAACATCATTATTTAAATCTGCAACATTTGATTTCCACTTTCTAAGTGGCATTTGCGCCATACCTAAAGCATTAGTAACGTTTTGACGTATCTGTAAAAGTTCATCGATGGTATCTGCCCCAGTGAGCAGATCGTCGATATAGAAATCGTGTAAAATAATCTCAGCTATAATGGGATCAGAGCACTCGAGACCTATTTGCTTAAGACAGCGGACAGCTAGAAACGGTGCACTCGCTGTACCGTAGGTCACCGTATTTAATTCATAAATATCTAATTTCTCATCCGTTTTATTACGCCAGATAATTCGTTGAAGGTGTCTATCATCTGGATGTACTGAAATCTGTCTGTACATTTTCTCCACGTCAGCGGACAAAATGTACTTATGCTGCCTAAATCTCAAGAGAATACTTAAAAGATCGTCCTGTATAGTTGGACCGACCATTTGAATTTCATTAAAGGAAACTCCCGTAGTAGTAGGACTACTAGCGTTAAACACCACCCTTAAATTCGTTGTTGAACTACTATCACGCCGGACACCATGATGTGGAATAAAATAAGAAAATTCATTAGATTTTAAATTAGATTTGGACATATGGCCTAGTGATAAATATTCCAACATAAATTCATGGTATTTAGTTTTTAGTAAAGATTGATTATTAAGACGACGTTCAAGAGACAAAAAACAATGTTTAGCACGCTGATAAGACTCACCTAAAGTTTCAATATTATTTTTTAAAGGAATTCTCACGCAAAATCGGCCATCAGGGAGGCGGGAAGTATTATTAATGAAGTGCTCTTCGCATATTTTTTCTTCCTCAGAATAATAAGAGGATTTATTATCAATTTCCTCTAACTCCCAAAATCGTGATAAATTCTCTTGAATAGCTTCATTTGAATCCAAAAAATCATTATCAGACTCAATTCGTGCTAAGTTACATTTAATATGGGCTGGTGAGCGATTAGACACATGACCGCCAAACATGGGTCCAGAAACTATCCAACCAAGTTTAGTTTCAAAAAGTATCGGTTTGCCGCTACCTAGCTTAATGATTTGTGATCCTAGTAAATCCCAAAAGAGATCAGCACCAATGATTAAATCAATGTCTCCGGGTGTATAAAAATTAGGATCAGCTAAATTAATATCAGATTTAATATCTAACATCGTAATGTCTATATGACTATAAGGCACTTTACTTATGATTGATGGTAAAACAAAACAAGTGACATTTGTAAAATAATTATTATTTAATGATTTCATTTGCACACGACACATTTTACCAATTGGTAGGGTGCAGTTATTTATCCCTATAACAGAACGTTCGACATTATCATAAGGTAAGCTTAATTTATTACGCATATTTTCTGTAATAAGACATGATGTACTTCCGGAATCAAGTAACGCACGAGCAATATATTCCTGATTTTCGGAGTCATACAGCTTAACAAGGGCTGTTGATAATAGAACATCATGATTACCTTTATTTGAATTTTTCAAACATGCCGACAAAGAGATATTTGAGTTGGAAGTAGAATTCATATGATTCGAATCGCCCTTATCCTTGTTTGATGATCCAGCATTATCTGGTGATTGCGACTTTGAACCTGATACGTGGATAAGTGTATTATGCTTACGTTTACATATCCTACAACCAGGCTTTTTGCATTGGTTTGCATAGTGACCGGTATGTAAACAATTGTAACATATTTTATAATTAGATAAGAGTTTCAATCGTTGCTCATTAGTAAGACCTAATAACTGAGGACAATTTTTAAGCGGATGCTCACCTTTACATTTAACGCAGGGTTTAGGTGTAGAGGAGGCTATCGGAGATTTATCGTCAGCCTGAGTTGGACTCGCAATAGAAACCATGCTTTTAATTTTCGTGTTCTGTTTAATAGACTGGTGAGAATGATTACTACTTCGCGATAACTCTAATGCCTCTAACAAATCAGCACGATTACGTAAAAAGTTTATAAATACATCTAGTGTAATAGGTTCATCCTTACCAAGACGACCCTTAAGTTCCTCCCATTCGCGATACGTCTTAAGATCTAGTTTTTGTATTATAATATGTATCAACAATGTATCCCAGTGCTTAGTCGGTTCGCCTAGAGAATCTAAAGCTCTTAAATTTTTATTTAGTTGATCAATTAAACGCTTAATAGACACGGACGACTCTTTAGTAATTAAATCTATGTTGAATAATGCTGTCACGTGATTTTGAATGAGTAACCGTTTATTGTCAAACCTTTCGCATAGTATCTTCCAAGCAACAGGGTAAGTCTTCGCTGAAAATTCAATGGACTGTATAACTAAGGCGGCAGTGCCCTCTAGTAACGCTCTCAAATAATGAAATTTATTAATGTTGTCAATTTCGTCGTTGGAGTGAATAAGACTAAAAAAAGTATCATGGAACTCTAGCCAATTATCATAGGAACCGCTAAACTTAGGCAATTGTATAGTTGGTAATTTAACAAGATTATTGTTATTATTAATCCTCATAGTATTTTTATTACTGTCAGAACTCGAGTCACTCAATCCAGTAGAATGAGCAACTAAATACTGTGCTTGAGCTACTAATTTATAATACAGAGATTCGAAATCATTTCTTTCCAATAATTGACTTTCCATGTCTTCTGTTACACATTCCAACCTGCACTGTACCTCATCATATTGTTCAAACATGCTGCAAATTTTATTAATACGTAATTGAAGTTCTTTTACCTGAGACTGACTGACTGACCCATCTAAATTATTTAAATAATTTCCAAATAATGTTAGCCGGCCTTTATAGGTTGCACGCTTTTTAATAAGATCTCTTTCTTCCCGTTCCGACATTATGTGAAGCAAGTGTCAAATCCTGGAATGTATACAATGCAAAATATTAAATATAAATTTAAACAATACTTTATAAGGTTAGGTAAATTACAATTTGGTATAAATTTTACAATGAAACAAATTATAGTAGTCATATGGTCAAAAGACAAATAAATGTAACTATTATTAACTTCTAAATATACAATTTAAAACAAAAAAATGATTTGACTTAAATATATTTTCTGTAATCAACACAATCTCTGTATCTGATATAAATTAAATTTATTAAACATATTCTCCTAATGACTCATTACATTTAAAATTATTTAATTAGGAACTATACATACAAAGCATTACTTATTAAATTTATAGTTTAATAATTGTGTATTTGTACCTTTAGTAATAAGTAATTAAGTCAAAGGAGTACTAACAATGCAAATTTAATAACTTTTTAGTTAAAACAATCACAAAATATAATGGAAGGAACTTTCTATTTATAATATAACATATTATTTTATACATAACACATTAATAACAAATAAAGTTAAATTGATATGTACTGACCTTTATATAAATCTTAAATCCTTAAATACTACCTGAATATAAGAGTACTGGGTGGAAATTAAGCACTGAAATAGCTAAATACTGCAATATTCCATAAACCACGTCATACATCCAAATCCTTTGTTCTGTGATCCGGCGTCTGTTGTGATTTCACTTATTTTTCCACGAAGAAACCAGTATCCCTTTATTGTGCTGGTTATTTTTAACGTTTACTATCCGGCCGATGGACCATGTCCATGAATATCAGGTGTATTCAATAAAAAAACGGAATTAAGTTTAAGATCAGTATAATCACTGTAAGGGCGTAACATGAAGAGAAAAAGTTACAAAAAATGTGTCGGTAGGCATAAAAATAAATCTACAAATATTAATAAATATGAACAAGTAAAATCTCGGTGGACAGTGATATTGCTATTGCAATATTGGCAGGAGTCATAAAATTAACTAGTACAAAATATAATAAACTAAATGTTATACTATTTTTAGACACTATGACTTTCAATAAATATTTTCGCAATTAGCTTAAAGTGCAAACAATTACGTTGTGTTATACCACAACATATACATATTTTTATTTGAAACGAAATAAATAATTTATTATATTCAAAATTGTTAAAAAATGTGTACAAAATAAAGTACATGAATATTATTGCATATTTTAGTGTACATATTTATTAAATCTTTTATTAATCCACGTTATAGTTATCTATTTTCTCATTATAAATAGTAGCAATAACGTAAAATACGAAAATAAATACAGAATGATAACATGGCCTCTCATGTCACATAAATTAGTAGAGAAAGCAACCTATTACATTCCTGCTGCATATGAGATGTGATCCAAAAGAGAATTGTATATTGACGAAAGCTGCAGAGGAATCCCAGTATAGTGCAATTTGCATTTCACCAGTGTGTAGCCGAACTATGTATAATATATGAATATACGTAAACAGAATTTTAAAGTAAATTTTGTACGTACGTATTAATACGTAAAATGTAATCTCGGATAACGTTTTCTTACTATCCTATATTATTTGAATACACATTCCATAATTATTATTGTGGGAATTAATAATATCTGGAAAAGAATAAAACCCTTTAAAATTTAGTTACAATAGTTTTAAAAAGTGAATATTTCAGGCATAAATATCGGACATCTTTATGCCTGAAATACTCACTTTTTAAAACTATTGTAACTAAGTATTTCAAGCGTAGTGTATTTCGTCTTAAAGTGTAGAATAATCGCTTTGTGGCCACCACTATGTTTATACAAAGTAAGCCAATAGGCACGGTGCTTGATGCAGCTGGTCCAGAACGGAGTTACAGAGCGAGTTGGCGCTTCGCCAAGATTAAAATGGAAGGTGAAAGACACAACCTCGAAACTCACTTTCATGTTATAATTAAATAAATTGTATAACGTCTGTAACTTGAACTTTAAATTTATATAAGATATAGGCCAATATTTTCATCGTATAGTGTGGGATAAATACTGCTTTTAAAGATATAGTGAAACATTGCTTCTTACCTCTAAAAATACAAAAATTTAATATGGCGTCCAAATTATCAAAAATACATATTTACTTATTTTCTTACTCTTCTTTAAATAAATTAGATATATAGAATTTTTTAACTAATTTTAAAATATTTTATTGTTTTCGTTATATATATCTTGAAAACTTAAATAAAATTTTCCTCTTAGTTAAAAGCTTTCTTATATGACAATAAAAATATATACAAAATGTACTAAATACATATTTTAACATATTACATGTAAATAGTCGATGGGTAGTCGAAAAAATATCTACCCTGTCCGTTGAACGTGAATTGCTTTGAGCCCACATATTGGACTTCCAAGCCGTAATGTTACGTCGATTATTGCTTCTCTGAGGCTGCTTCAAAGTTTAAAAGCCTGCAATTTGCCTTTTTACGGGAAAACTGTAAAATGTAGACCAAAAAGTTTCCTTTGCTAAATTTCACAGTAAAAGTTTTCTTATAAAAATATACCTTTATATTTATTCATTACGCAAATCTTAAACTTTATGTACTATCGTTAAAAATATGTTGAGGATAATGTCTTTTTTCGGTTTGTTTCGTTCGCTTCTTAGTAATTATCTTGGACTTGTTCTAAGGACAACCGTTTCAAAAGTTAGCAAAGTACATAAAAAAAGAAATAAAACGTTTATAGGAAGGTCTCATTATGCTAATATCTTTTTCTTTTTAGGCTAACAAATGTTATGTATTCCAAGGCTACATAAAATTACCGAAACAAGAAATAAAAGCGGAGTTGAAAAAGTTACTTTGAAATAGTTACTTTTAAATACATTATTATTTTAGCTTTCCTGAAAATTCATTTACGACTGACTGAAAAATTGATTCTAATGTAAGATGTGTACATTTCTAAAAAACTATAAATATATAAAAGTGATAATACATGACAAATAAATTATTGTTATTAACAATGAAATGAATCAAACACGTGCCACTTAATTTTTTTCCAGAAGTCCTACTACAGTGCTCTTAGTATAAAGCACAAGGCTCCTTAATTCACTTGCAACTTATGAACATGAAAGAGATTCACTCGTGACCTACAATTGTTACTCGTTAATAATATCTTACTTTTAAACGCACTGCAATTCTAAAGCAGTTGTGACCTGTATATAAAGGCGCATATTTGTAAAAAAAGAATACTACAGCAATGCTATTATGTAATCTACATGCGTTTCTACTTACTATGATTTTACTAGATATATTCTGATACGAATAAGGTACTTACTAAACTTACTCATCATACTTACTCATCATACAAAATAAATATATCATTCAGTGTATCACGTATTTTTTTATACACAAACCATTGTTCGGCAATAAAAAAAGATAAGCTAACTAGCTTGATACTGTTGATACACTGTGGGTTTATAAAGGGCCCTGGCGTCAAGCCAGGTTGGAAAATACAATATAATAGGTTACAAAAATGACAATGAATTTACTATAAAAATGTGATAATTACTAATAACCAAATGAAACTATTGTGGTGCAGAAAGACAACGTCGGACTGTAAACATTGGAGGTTATTGATCCACATACAGTATAGGGAATAGTATGCTGTCTAAATTTTAAAAGCTCATACGAGTACACACCTACGAGAACAAGTACTAAGATTATGTAAAATGCTCGTAATTATGAATATATACAACGAAGCACAGTTTTAACTTTTAGACTTACGCAATAGGTGAAATTAAACGATAGCTTTGTAAGTCGAATTTTCTAAAGAGAAGAAGAACAAATGATTTATTAATGTTAATTATATATAATACTCTTCTTCCTGTTATAGTTATCTAACAAACCAAATAATCATTTTTATGCTTATCTTTGTAGCTCAGATACCGAATACCATACCATTAATAGGTATATACTTTGAACAATGTATGTACATATAACATATTTTAGAAGGGATTTGTACCTATAAAACCAAATGAAACGGATCAAACATTGTTAGGGTAATTCTAAGGGTATAATGCTATTTCTGTGCCCTTGATGTCCTTTCAAGTGCGGACCCACTTAACCCTAACGTGGTTTGACTCTTCCCAATTATTGAGGCAAAGAATAAAAATAAAAATATCGGTCAAATCGAGTCGAAACTCGCGCAGAGGTTTTATAAAACTTCTAAAAGTTTTACCAACTAAACCTTAAATTTTACGGGCCTATGGACTTCGCTCCCATGCTATGCCTGCAACAGATCCTTATGGGTGGATTCTCACGGTGAACGGTTTGAAGAATCTAATATTGGCTGTCCACCCGCTTTTAGAAGCTCTGCAATTATTTTATAAGCAAGGGAACTTTGTTAATTTTGAGCTGCCGGAAAGCCATTCTCATCTCGCACAGGTTGATGTCATAGATATTATAAGTATGTATAGTGTTAGAGAAATGGAGCTCTTGGATAATCGTCTTGAGTGTATAATAGTCACTAGATGTCCCCTACCGACCCCATTTCCCCCATGAGCTTCCAGCTTATTTTTTCGAAGTTTGGTCAGCCAGTTTTGTCCAAAAAACAGATCTCAGGCAAACACTGTAACCGTAGCCCCTTTCGTTCAATAGCCTCCTCAACACTTTTGGTGACGAAATGGTGTATACCACGTTTCATAGATTTTCCTATCTGTCGATTCAGCCGTTCATCAGACTGCCTTGTCTTTCTTTCTTGAACTATAAAATGATAAAGTGGGTCCCGAGATTTTTAAGTTCCTTTCAGATGTCAGATTCCAAAATATTTTGACTCAGTCATCTGGACGGGTTTCACTCTTTATTTTCGTGATAGAATTCAGTGTTTTAATAGTAAATATATTTCATTAGTGTTAACCACGTTACTCAATATTTTTCTCGTGTCATTTACTTTTTCTTAAAATTTTATTATTATCTGACAAGATTTTGTATTATTTCAAAAGCAAAAGCTCAAGCAAACTTGAGTTATTGATAGCAAAAAATAAAGCGTTAAATAACAAAAACATGGTTCAATACAAATATATTACAAAATATAATTTAATAATATAATATAATTAAGTTACTCCTAAAAATACGTTTAAATATACACTATTCATAGTCTAAAATGTATTAAAATCGTATGGATGCTTTGACTTTCTCTATGGTTGTAGCGGAAGTTCATAGAGTTGCCATAATCTAGTTCGCGTCGGTTTTGAATTGACAGTTCGCGGCGTCTCAACAGCTGTTCGACCATTATCTCAACCTCAAACGCGATTTTGAATTTGTCGGTGTATCGCACGTGTTTTCGAAATTTGTTTAAAACTGACTTATTTTATTGTTAATATTTGACTTGAATATGGAAGAAGACGCAGGCGTTAAAGGTTCGTTGACATTGCTTACTATAGTTGTGAAATATCGGCATTTCTTTTGCATTACGCGTTATCATTCATTTGTCCGGTACACCTCATGCTTTCAAATGCATTACTAAAATTATGAGACTATATTTGTTGCGATCTTTTCAAAAGAAACTAATAGCTTATATTGTATATTGCCTGTAGTATTTTTTGTTATACATGAAAAATCATTTTATTAATAAATATGCTATAAAATATTTATTTATATGTAATCAATATGTTATTGCGTATTTATCACCATTTAAATAACATTTCCAGCTCCAGTGACTCGTTTAAGAAGAAGGTTATCTGTTGAACAATCAGAGGAGAGCAAATCACCTGCACTTAACACACCAACAAAGAAAAGAGGTGGTAGAAGAGCCAAGCCGGAATTGGAACTTATCGACGAAAATAGTCAGCTTCCTTTATGTAATTTAATAATTATTAGTTAAATGACTAAGTATATAAGCTTTCCTATAAGTGACACCAAACTCAAAGTATTTTAATTTTTTATTTAAATATCAGTAAAATTAATTATAAATTCTATTGTGTTAATATAAAAATAATATTTTATTCATAATAAGTTTTATATTACAAAGCTCCAGAAAACACTACTAAGAAAACCAAGAAAACAGCTACAAAAGAAATTAAAGATGCTATCGAAGAAAAACCTGTGACTCCTTCAAGACGCAGTACTAGAATTAAATCAAACACAAGTATTGTGTCAGAGACCGCATTAACAGTTGACTCTCCTCGAGCCAAGAGGGCTGCAAGGAGAACTTCTGTAGCTGGTATGTATTTTATTCTTTATACTTGAAAGGTCAAACATTTCAATTTATCAATAATATAATAAATTTCTGGTAAATGCAACTTGGACTGTGTTTATTTTAGGAAGTGACTCTGAAGCTCCTGCAACACCTGTGAGACAAACAAGAAGAACTCGAAAAGATTCTGCCCCCACTGTAGAAAAAGGTGACTTAAATAGATATATAATTGAATCTTAATACTTTTTTATTTATATATTATGTATTTAATTTTCTTTTTAATAATTACAGCAGAAATACCTCCTGTTTCTAAGCCAGCTACACAAATAACAGAAGTAATAGTGGAAGAACCAAGTGAAAACAATGAAAGAAAATCAGTAGGCAATGGGGACACTGATAACAACATTTCACCTAATAGTGTTCGCAAAAGCCCCAGACTTGTTGAAAAGACTAAAAAGGCTACTCCTAAAAGTGTGAAGAAAGATAATAAAAAAGCTCCCACACCAGATAAACTCCAAAATGAAAATGTGCCATCTAGGAAATCTGTTGACTCTTCTATCACAAATTCTGAGGAAATAAATAATACCAGTGACATTCCAAAAGATCCACCCACAGACCATAATGACTTGAAAAATAAACTAGAGATATCAATATCAAGTGCAAATCTAATCAAAGATTTAGAGGTAAAAGTTGCTAAAATAAATACAAATAATCTTAATAAAACCATGTCCAGCTTGAATGATAGTAATGAACTAGAAAAAACGAAAAGAAAAAGAACTAAATCATGGACTACTTTGACACTATCAAATGAAAGCAACTTCTATAGTGATAATGAGAGTTCCAAGAAGAAGATTATGAATAATGTCAAGGATCCTGAGCAGTTATTTAAAAGTGGCTCAGGGGATGCTTCAATGAATATGAGCATGCAAGATAAATCTGACAAATCATTTTCTAAAAAAAAGAAGAACAATAGTGGTAGTTTTATAGTAGAAGACATTAATATATCTGTAAACAATAAAAGCCAGAATAAATCTCAAATCAATGAAGAAATCTCTGTTACCAGTAATGATAAATCAAACAATGATGTTTTGAGCTTATTCAAGACAGGACCAAACTCTGATGTGCAAGCTATGGTGTTAGTTGATGATGACTCTGATTCAAATCATGGAAAAAATATACAAAACAGGTGTGAAAGTGGTGACCAATGTGTCCCAGTTGTAGAACATCCGATTCAAGTAGCAAATGACGAATTCACATTAGTTTCAAAAAACCAAAGTGTTCTGAACAATACCAAAGATAAATCTGGTGTTAATTTAAGTTGTGAACCAATGGATGTTGATGAAACTATACCAGAAAGCCTATTAGTAGAAATGGAAAATAATGACAAAAATTCATCTAAAAGAAATTCAATTTCACATTCTACAGAGTTAGACATAGATAGTAATAAAGAAAAACTAAATAAATCAAAGAGAAAATCTTCCATTAGCAATAAATTAGAAAAAAGTGGAAATGAAAACAAAAGTACTCTTATATTGTCACAAATAAAAGATGCGTCATCAAATGAAATTAGTAATTTGGTAAAATCTCCTCAATATAAAAGTGATGTTCTTTCAAAGACTGTTGAAGATCTAAATGTTACACAAGAAAATGAAATCAACAAAAAAAACCTGTCACTTAATTGTGTTACAACAAGTACCCCTCTACAGCAAAAAAATTTACAAAAGCTAATTCTCAATGCAAATACATCTTTAATATCAGCAAATGACAGTAAAAATCTTAAAGAAAATGTTGATTCGTCAAAGAACAATGAAAAATTAAACTCATCAGATGAAAATGATTCAAGTAAAGAAGATAATCAAGACATCAAAGAACTTAGCACAAAATCTAAGAAACAAAATAAATCTCAACTTGATGTTTCAAAAAATGTTGATGAAAAAGGTAACTCTAAAAATAAGAGCTTAAATTCGTCTAAGAAAAATGTATCTCAGAAGCAAAATAGTTCAAATACTAATTTAGAATCTGATGACGAGTCTTTAAATATAAAAAGAAAAATAAAAAGTTCAAAATCTTCCAAAAACCAAATGTCTGTTGAATCAGATTCTGATAATGAAAATATGTCAAGTGATGAATCAGATGACAATAGTAACTTGTTAGACGATAAAGCGAGTGACGCGGGAGATGATTATCAATCTGGTGACAGTCAAAATGAAGACGAACGTGATTATATAAGAGAGAATGAAATACTAGAGAAAGGAGAAACTCTTACTTCAGATGATGAATTTTCTGACGATTCAGACTATGAAAAAGATTCCTTTGTTGTGAGTTCAGCTGAAGAGGATAATGATTTACTGGACGGCACTGAAGATGATCTTTCAATGAGTGATAATGAACTTAAAATGACTGCCAAATCTAAGAAAAAATATAATGAACGGAAACAAAAAGAACAAAAGAAGGCATCTAAAGAAATGTTTGAATCCAGACACAAATTAAATACTTCAAATAAAAGTTCAAATTCTGATTTGGGTAAAACTAAGAAGAACAAAAAACAACAGTTGAGTTCATCTGAATCGGAATCAGAAGCAGAATCTAAACCGCGTAAAGTCAATAGAATGAGACTTGATTCAACAAATGAAGCCAGTATGCTTGAAGAGGATGAAGATAAACGATCCAAAAAAACTAATGATCTTTCTGCGACCATATGTGAAAAAAGTATTGTAAATGAGAAAGAAATAACAATTGCTAATCAAAGCATAAAAGAAATTGATCCCCTGACTGTTGTTCAAGTAAAAGAAGAACCAAAGACGCCTAAAAAAGAAAATTCGTCCATTGCCTTTATTAATTCTGATGAAATCAATATGGATGTGGATGCAAATGAAATGACAAAAACGCAGACGGAAATTGATCCTTTAAATGCTTCTGAAGAAAATGACGATGAAGTCGACTCTTTAAGCAGCGCTACTGAAATCATTCAAAATTATGACTCCATGTTAGGAAATTTGAGCCAAAACAACAAAAAGAAAACAAAAATGGTTGACATATCACTAAATCTTGAGAAGAAAACGAAGAAACAAAAAATGCCTATAGTTGATGAATTAAATCTCACTCAAATAAAATCTACTAAAAAGGTGAAAAAAATCAAAGAAGCTGTTGAATCTAAAGCAAAAGATCAAGACGCCGATGGTTCCTCAGATTCTATCGATTTACATTTGCTCTTCTCTGAAGACAGTAGTAATAGTGAAGATGTACAACACAAGGATGGTGTTAAAGAGAAAATTATTCAACTGAAACGGAAAGATGGCAAAATGGATATAAGAGAAACTAACAATGGTGAGTTTGTCATTTAATTTTTTCAAACAATAATAAAAGTAATATAATACGTGAAAATTTTATTAATAGCTTTTGTGTGTTTTTGTTAGAACAAACAAATATCTAATTTTGATGTTAATATTATTGTAATATATACTGTATTATTGTATACTACTTTCAATATTGAATAATTCATTTTGTGTGTTTAGAATCTAGCCTTCAATCTAATAATACTTCACTAAATATCAGCTTGAAGAAAAACAAAAAACGGAAATCGAAAATTGAAGAAAATAATAGCTCAAGTAAGTAATTTTATAAATATAGTAATTAAGTTTAATGATATCCAAAGAAAAAATTTGTTTATGTTAATGTCAAATCAATAAAAAAAATTATAAAAAGTTATTTAAAATATCAATTACACATATTACAGATGAAGCAGAAGAAACTAATGTCAGCTTTTTCATTGATACTGAAGGCACACATACATCTTTAAGCAAACCTGTAAACACAAGTATTAAAAACAAAGGGAACAAGTCTATACAAGACAATGGTAAATTTACTTTTATAGGATAACATATTTTTAATTAAGTAACAGTCGAACTTAACCTGTAACATGTCTAATAATAATCATAAAGAATAATTAATAATGAAGTAATAATTAATTATAACGTAAACGTAATTATTTTCTATTATTTGTTTGAAAATATTTTCTATTATGAAATAATTTTTGCAAGGATATTAAAAAAATAGACTCAAAAAAGTAGTATACATGACGTAATACGATTGTGAACTGGAAAATTTTGCTCTCTACTTTTATAATTTATTACATATTAACTATGAATAATTTGATTTATAATTTCAACATTTTTTATTAAAGTATGATCAATGATTTTAAGAAGACTGTTCTATTTAAAATTTTCTATGTTATTTTTATATTGTACTTATTTCATTTTTTTCTTTCCTACAGATGACAATGATTCAGATGAAGCTCCTCTGGAAGTATCATTCCAGAAAACCAAGAAAAATATTGACAGAGGTACTAGTGGAGAAGATGAAACAGGTTAGTTTTGATCACTTTATTTATATATTAACTATATGACTTATTTTGTAATTTATAAAAAATATTATACAATTTTATATACATCTTACAACAAATTTTAATTTACACTATTTTAGATGCTGTTATGGAAAAATCTATCAATAAATCCATAGCTAAAACTCCAGGCAGTGATAAAAAACAGAAGAAAATCAAAAGCTTACAAGCTGAACAGACTGGTAATGTATTTTTACAGTTTAAAATATAAGTACTTTTATTAATATTATTTAAAATGTTTAGACAATAACACTTATAACTTAGTGGAATAATTAGACCTGGCGAAATTTTCTTTGATACAAACTTAATATTAATTTCAGATAATGAAAATGTTGCTGATAAATCTCTGAATATATCTTTGGGTGGGAAAAAGAAAAAACAGTCTAGAGGTGAAGCACCACAAGCTGACTCAGGTCTGTTAATAACTGCATATACTAAAATTAAATACTTCAATTATTTAAAATTGTCAATTCTAATAATAATATTATATATAATAATATTTTTAGAATTGAAATTATTAAATATACTTAAAATATAACTGTGATTATTTACAGAAGATGAAAATGTTAAAAACAATTCATTGAATGCCTCTGTCAGTAAAGATAAAAACAAATCTTTAACTGAAGAAAGTGAGCCAAGTTTAAAAGGTAATTAACTATAAATTATTTCTACAACATATATACAAAATGTTGTGAATTGTAACAATATTTTAATTTTGTTGTTATTTATTACAGATCCTGAAGAGCAAATCACAAATGAAATTTTAATTAAAACACCGAGCAGTCAAAAGAAAAAGAATCGTGTTTCTAAAGTCCAAAGCACACTTATTGGTAAAAAGTTTTTCGATATATCGTTATTTGATGTTTTAGTATGAACCAGATATATGTTCTGACATTAAAATATTTTGATTTACGGTACAACTAGTATGATCAAAATATAATTTATTTATCCTTAATAAATAAATTATATTTTTATCCTACTGTTTGTTTTTGCTTAATTCTTTTAAACCGTGCAATCAATTTCAATGCAATTTTTAATAATACTGTATTCAAAGAAAGATTCAAAAAAAGCAATAATTCATCAAATGTTGCAAAATTTCCGAATAATGCTATAATTGAATAATAATAAATTTAAATTAATATTTTTTTACTTAAAACCTAAATATATTTATTTTACAACATTTATTACAGATATGCCTGAGCCATCAGTCTTAAACACATCTGTAGTCAAAACTCCACTGAGTCAAAAGAAGAAGAAGCAATCTTCTGAATCACAAAATGAACTAAATGGTAAATTAAATATAAAGTGTTGCAATATATCTTTACTTTTTACAAGTATTTAATAGTAAACAGAAGTTCACTGTATCTGTATCACTTTTAGATTCTGTTTTGATCTGAGATTCTCACTTTCCGATTCTTTTAGATCTGTGTCACGTTAGAAATAAAAAGTACTTGTCTGATTTGATTTGTATATTATAAAATATTAAAAAAAAGAAACTTAGTAACTAAAGCTAAAGTTCTTTTCTTATTTTTAAAAAAAACTATATATATGTTAAACATTCACATCAGTATGATGAAAGCTCAGTTAGACAAATAATTGTGTGTTGAGTATAGTTTTATGACTATTATTTGCTTTTCTCACTCAGAATTTTTTAAATTTCCTTAAACAGCTATGTGTATTTTTTTATTTTTACAGATGATAAGGAATTCTCAGTAAATAAGTCTATATCCAAAACACCTAAAAGCGAAAAGAAAAAGAAGAAACTCTCACAATCAATCAACAATGATGAAGGTAAATAAAAATATATAATAAAGTAATTTACATATGCATTTTTATCTATAATGCTATTAATGTTATTGAATTTAATATGTATATCAAAAAAAATTTCAAACATGTTATTTCATTTCATTATTTATTTGGTTTCTTATTTGTTATAGAACTTGCATTAGAAGAACCACTAAATGTATCTATAATCAAAACACCAAGCAGTCAAAAGAAAAAACCATCACAACCACAAGAAGAAAATGTTCAAAGTAAGTTAAGTTATTACCTTTCATAAATAGATAGAATACAATTTAAATATAAAAGAAAATTATGTACATTAAAATTATAAAAAGATTGATATTAAATAAAAGATAGGAAGAAAAGGCAAACAAATTAGTTAAATTAGTGAAAGTTATAAAATATTGTTTAAAAGTAATTGTTTAATACTTAGTTTTTTGATACTATATTTAATATAAAGCTATTAATCTAAATCCAATTCCCTTTTAGTATCACTCAATTCATCTAAAATTAAAACTCCAGGAAGTCAAAAGAAAATGACACAAGAACCTCAAGAAAACGAAGCACAAGGTTTGTGTATAGAGTTTACATATTAAGCCAGATAATGTTTCATTATTAAAATGCCATTATTAAAATATCTATGTAAATGCAATGGTTGGAGCTTCTAGTATTTTTTTTTTTATTTTTAATGTTTTTCTAATGTTTCACCTTTTTATCAGAAAGGTGTCTAAAATAAAATTACTCTATTTTACCTTTTGTTACAGCAGAAATTCCTGATGATAATGAAACAAGTTCAAAGAAACGTAAAAGAAAAGCATCTCTTAATAGAACTATTGAAGAACTCAACTGTGAAGGTAAAGCTATTTGTGAATTTAAAGTTGTATGGCTTAGTATATTGTATGAGTATCAAGTATAAATTAATGATGTACCTTAAATAAAATATCCACATAGGTAATAAGTTATTATTATTATATTTAAAAATGTTTATATACAACCAAAGTATACTTAGTACTTGATTTATATTTGTCAGGTGGTGATGTTTCTAAAACGCTTAATGAATCTCCTGTTGGTAGTCAGAAGAAGAAACTAAAAGTGTCACAAAAGAGTGAGGAAAATAATACAGGTGAGAGGTTTATTATTATAAATTTACATGCAAAAATAATTTTATTAATATTTGTTAGTCCAAGATCCTTGTTTATAATCAAATTCATAGATGCATGATCATAATTTAAAAATATTTAAGGATTTTGTAGTTACTAGTTATGCTAAAGTTTTCAAAAATTTGAACAGTTTTAGAAGAGAACCATGATGAAAATATGTTACAATCATCTGGTGATAAAAAGAAAAAGAAATTGAAAAAACAAGACACTTTCAATATTCCTACTGAAACAGAAATCCCTAATACAGGTATTGGTTAAATGGATTTAATAATACATTTAGATATTTAATAGTATGATACAATCCTAATTGATATTTTTTTTTTACAGACATGTTAAAAACAAGTAGAAACAAGCGTAAACGACGAGAAGATGATGATGATAATACCGTTTCAAAGGTGATTATGATTTCATACTGTATTTTTTAGCTTTATGCTTCAAGCATCCTACTCATAGCAGGGTTAAGACAATACGTTCTGTAAACACGACGGTTTATAGATTCAAGTCCCATTTGGGTATGATAGATTATTTGATTTCCATTTTCTTCACTCTGGGCAAGTGTTGAGTTCCACCACTTAACACACTATGCCTCGAAATAATATTTATCTTCAAATAAAGCTTACTATAACATGTATACAATTATATTAACTGACATTTTCCTTCAGGTGTTAGAGAAAAATACTTTTGACAAGAAGGTTCCTCGCTTACCGGCCAGCCTCTTAAGTCAATTGGACGAGAATCCCAAAAAAGAAGTTCATATATCAAAGAAAGCTAAAGTCGCCATATCCACATCGCAATTTTTGGTAGAAGAAACTAAAAAACGTAAAAACAAGCCGTCAAATTATTTGGAAGAAAGTGTGTATCTTAATGAGGATGAAACAGAAAGCAAAAAATTGAAGAAACGTCTTCAAAAACCAAAAGTTTTACCTTTTGTACCGACAGTATTGACTTCTGGAAGTGGTTATACAACTAACTTTAAAGTTAATATATTACCTAGAGAAACTAAATTTAGTGCCCAAACAAGCAACATATCTAACTTTAAAGAAGAATATATTTTAAATAAAAAAATTAAACGACAAGGAACTTATGAAATGTATAAGAGAAATAGAAATATTAAAATATCCAAGTTCTAACTTTGTGATCAAATGCCATGTCGAAAAGACTGTTCCGCCTTAATTATAAATTTACTCATTGCTTTTTATAAGACTATTATTAATTGTTATATTGTTATTATATACATTAGCAAATGGCGATATTATCTACTGAAATCCTGTTGTTTCTTACTTTTAGTTGATTTGGCTATATTGTAATTTGTATTTAATTGGTAATTATTTGGTTATTAGTTTATAAAATCATAATTAAAATTAAAAAAAATATTAACGACATTTGCCATTCTTATTTTTTTGTTTATTTAATGATTTCAAGTTTTATATCAAACTGTTTTTAATAAATGTGAAATTTGTATAGTAAATAGGATGATATTAATTTAGGCTTTGCTAGTTTTAGTGACTATAGTATATAATTTCATCACCGACATTATGGTTATTGTTTTTGTTTTATGTATTTGTTTTTTTATAATTATTATTTTTAAGTTACTTGTAATTTAAAAACTGGAAGAAATATTTTGTATTTCCCGCCATTTCTCGCTTAGCTATAATTAAAAAATATTAATTCTAGGTGGCGCTGGTGTCCGAAATTGGTATCGCCCATGTGCCTTGTTTTCCGTTATATATTAGTAACACATTAAAAATATCATTGTTTCTTTTAATAAACATGTTCTTTATTTGAAAATGGTTATTTTTGGTCAGATGTTTTTTAAAAAATATACTCTTATACGACAAAATTACTTCCCGCCTTATCATGCCGGTGTAAACAAACCGCCATGTTGTTGAAAATGGACGAGTCACCATAACTGGTAAGTTGTAGTAACATTTATTTAAAAACAATATATATGAGTAATATATCGTAAAATATTCAAATATTTTTTATCGCTTTATATTACATATTTTCGTATTAAAAATAATCTACTGTAATATTAAAAAGTACTTAAACGATCATGACGTCAACGCATTGAATATTTTGCACCAATAATATTTCCTTACCCCTGGTCACGTGACAGAAGCCCGCCAATAGAAACTCTAGCCATTCTTTGTGTACTTTTTCACATAATAGCAAAACAGAATACATAGTCTATGGAGTGAGTGGTGTTATATTTGTCAATTTCATGACGCTAAATACGTAAATGTGTGAAATTCAGGATTATTCTATTGAGCATAAGGATATTTATTTGGATAAATATTCGGTAAGTCGTGTTTTACTTAAATGAGGACATTTTAATTTGTATAAATCATATTTTGGGCAGTGAGAAAGTAATAGACCCGTGTCCCGCTCTTTTTAATGTCATTCAATCATAATGCATGGCTATTTGGTATAATATTGGAATATTTTGGTTTTGAACTAGTGTAATATTTACATTTTATGAAAATCTATAAATATACTGTTGATATTTTATTAATGTCAAAGTGGCGGGAAATCATTTCACTTAGTTACGTAGTCTCAACAAAATCATTACGTGTTAGGCTTAGGGCTGGTATGTAATATTTTAGCAATTAATATTATTTATATACGAATTATTCACTACATTAATGCTTAAGTACTTTAACATTAAACAAACATATTTCTAAACACGCGGTATATAAATATTTGTAACGGACTAAATTGTTTCATGTTTTGTCTCTGTCTCGCACATTCATTGACATGACGTTTGATAAGGATGGAATGTGTAGTATTATTATTACTATTATTATTTAATAAGTTATTTTTGTAATTAGTGATGTATAATTTTATCGTGTTTTCTTTTTAGCTATCATTTATGCAAAGCAAAATCGATTATTTATTTATATAAATATCATTTAATTAACAAACAAGTAAATATTGAATAGTATGTGTTAAAACGGCGCCAATTCGCCGTCAATGAACTTAACGTAAGTTGTAACTACATATATACGTGTTGATTGTGCATAAATCCTTTTAAATATGCTAGCTATGGTACAACATGGCCTAATAGTTAGATGCTCTCAACGTATGAAAATCTAATCTAAAATAATTCAATTAAAATGTGTTCGAAACTTTTTGTTTTTAACCTTTTTTTTCAAACGTTAGTAACTTTAAGCCTTAGAATGAAGAAAATTGCTAATTTATGAGTATTAATATATTTTATATGGATTGATTCTGTCTACGAGGTAGTAATGCGGTTCCCACGGCCGGTTTCGAGCGAGAATTTCAAAACGTTTAACAATGAGTGCACCACGTCTATGTGTTTGTGTGTTATCGAACGACAAACCCGTGTGTCGTATACCATAGCCTATAAATTGCAGTAATACAAGAAAACTTGTTCAACAACGTAACTTACATCTGGACATATTTTGTTAAATAATTAAAGTAAAATAAAACACTGATCAGAGCTAATGATCATCAAAACAATATGTTAATCGATTAAATTATATTTATTCATAAATACAAAGTTACTATCAACAGCGCAGTGTACTGTATACTATAAATAATTAAGGTCATGGCTAAAATAATTCCGAAATCACAGTTATTATGTTATGTAAACAACTGATAATGTTAGTCTGTGGTAGTGAGTGCACTTAACGAAAAAGGGACTGACTGCAACCTGTTGTAGTGTGCGTAAGTGTCAATGTAGTAGTACTTTTTGTGTATGGATACATCATGCACACACCTGTGCTTGTTCCGTCAGCCGTTACACTCTCCCCTAATGTTAACGGTTGGTGTTAGTCGGATAAGCGAAAACAAAAACTTCCATACCATTTTACTCATTTTCATGAAAGCCCTTTGATGACATTGATAAGACAATACGATATTGTTTTGTATTATGAACTTTGCGCCTGGTTTATCTCGTTTTAAGCTTAAGAGAAATAAAAGTTCTCGAGTAATTTCTTTCATTTTGACGACATTATATTTTGTGTTAATTTTAATGTTATATATGAGTCAGTACTCTGTTTACAATGTAAAATTTGTTCAATTTGTTTGTCATACCTATTTCCCTTCACAATTTATCATATTTCTAATTCTTAATTTATGTTGGTGGTCTTATAAAATATATATTATCTTACAATAATAATTAAAAACGGGGCGTATGCTCTACACCGGAAGCAGAGCCTCAACACTAGGGTACTCAGTTGAAGGCTCATAGGTACCTACCTAGTTCCCTTGTTACATGGCTTCTTGAACATTTGTTGGCGTATCTGGTTTCAATATAAAATGTTTAAGTAAATTAACTTTATAAAGTGCCATGAACCTTACTACGCGTTTTTTAAATTTTTACAGGAATTAATTTAATATAAAAAAGAAGTAAAAAAGTGATATATGCAGAAATATTTCATTATAATTATATTTTTAATTCGTTGACAAACTTAACAACATAATTCTTATTAATGTAAATGTAGCTGATGATTCGTGCTTATTACCAAGGTTGAGTCAAATACATATTACGAAGAGGGCGTTGACCCGGCAGGTGTCATCATTCCGTAAATCGCGAACAAACAACTGAATATTAAAATTGATGAAGGCAAATATAAAAATATTTAACAACTTAATTGTAGGACTTCCTATATATATGTAGATAAATTACATAAAGCTGTAAAATTAGTATATTATACACTATGTGAATCTCATTATGGCTATTATAAAGAACTTTTCACTCTTCTAAAGTTTTAGCGAACTCTTATCCTGAAATGCAGACATGACCAAAATATATGAAAGTTTATATACAGAATATTTCAGTTTCCCTCCCTTTTAACAGGGAAGTAGACAGAGGGGAGTGACTGCGCCGCTTATACAATCAATACGAAACCCCTCCTATTTCATCCTAACAATGCGCGCGCATAAGGGAAACTCATCTAAATTATTTTCGCGCCAAGCAACTTTAGATAATTTTTTACCTTAATATATAATTCAGTAACCTGCGTGTAATTGTATACATTTTTATTCATAACTAGTTCATGCTCCATAGTGAATGTAACAAAATTTGAATGAATAATAATATAACAAGGTTATTTAGAAGGGAGTAAGAAAATAACGTTTTTTTAGAGGTCGTGGCCGGTTTTTTTTATATAAAAAACTTAAGGAATTCTTTTTTAATCTGTTATACAATTATCTATTTTTCGTTATTTCGCGGTAATTCTCCGCCAGCGTAGACATAAGGTAATTTGTACGAGCAGACTACGGCGAGTTCAAGGCGATAGCGCGCGGTCAGGTTCGAGGACACTAGGCGGCCCCTCACGGCGCCTCTATGGCCCTCCTTTGCTGAAAATATATCTCAAGAAAAGTTGCCGAAAGGAAAGGAAAGGAAACTAAACTAGAACAAAAGAATCTTAACTCTAAAATATGAAAAAACTGACTTATGTAACTTGATTCGCTTTTGTTAGAAGGTAAATAATGAAGGCGTGCTCTAAAAAACTGAGGGTCGAATTTTGCCGTTGCCGACTACCTGCTCCTTTACCAGACATTTGTTCTGTTGAAATGGTATTTTATATTTTAGGCTAATTCTAAAGCTTAGAGGTCTTTAAGCAATAACGACGTTGATACCATTAATGTTTTTATTTTAAAATAATGATTATTATGATTTAGCTGATAATATTCATTCATACCACGTAAAACTAGTTTCTTGAGAAACGTAGACGATGTTTCCTTGTCTATATTTTTGTTCTATTTTTTAATTACGTACAGCCTATCATAAATATTTGTTTTAATAAATTGATTGATTGTATTATGAAAAAAATATATTAATGCATATGAAAAACATTATGGAGATCTATTACACACAGTCAACCGGGTTATCTAAGTGCTCATAAGATGAAAAGCAGTTCAGAAATATCTTTTAATAGTTCCTATTTCATATCGCACGTAAGCGAGATGAACTCTAAGTAATAAAGAGCGAGTTCATGGCCCTCTGCGGCATGGCTCTACTCTGTACTGCCGAGACGGATCTACAGACATTTTCGGCCCGTGAATAGTTTAAACAAAAAAATTAATGAATAAAGTACTCACTGCACGTATTCTATACTAAAAATTAAAAAAATATATATCTTAATATGCCTAATTTTGATTTTAATATGTTCAAACCATTCATATTATTGTTAAAGAAAATCTTTTAACATATAATTCATTTAATTCGAGGAATCCTAAACAAAATACGAGCAGCTTGCTTTCGTTAGCTCAAAGGGCGCGGTATGGCGGCTGCGATGTCGTTAGGGGTCGATTCACCCTCTTTCGATCTCCTATAGCCATCTCTGTCTGCCACCCCAATTTGGGTTTCTCTCATGCTGATTTAATAAAATATCCCCGAAATTATATGTGATGCAGAATATCTCGGCAGATGAAATTTTGTATACTAAATATGTGTAGATTAATTTCTTATCGTTCATTTTATTTGATAGCGATTATTAGAAAGGTAAATGAATAAAAAAACAACTGTAGACTGCTTCCGATTGGCTAAAGATATGACGCTCACGTTTTTCTCTTATCTGTCAGTGCACTCATTTCGCATTCAGAATAATATTTTGTATATGTATTATGTTTATTATACAATGAGAACACAGTTTATTTTTATGTTAATCAAGTTATTTTTTAAGATCCTCTTCAAGTCACCTTTAAAAGAATTTGCTATACTATAATCTGCATACGACTGCATGTGAGATATTTTTTAAATACAATATGAAATCAATAACATTCGTGAACTCTATACTTAAATGGATTGGAAAATTTGGTATCCACCAAAACTAATAAAACTATATCGTATAAATAGTACATTGAAAATACATGTCTTTGGAATATCACAATTTCAAAAGTATTGAAGTTCTTGTTTTTATAAAAATATTCTTAACAAGTACTTAATACATCTAAATTAATAAATAAGTAAACCAACAAATAGAACGTATTATTAGATCAGACGACAAAAGTAACAAGAGTTAATTTATTGAATGAGAGCTGCACATCGTTTATTGATGTCAATTTAATCGTATAGTGTGAAATACAACGTAGTAGTAACAATAACATACCATCTGCAGATTCCGTGCCTTTCCCATGAATTTTATTTCATGCTCCGCTACCTTTATTCCTTCGCTAGCCCTTTGTATTGTCTGCATCTTAATAAAAAAATGAAGTGACACTCTGTAATAACATTGACGACTTTTAAGACATTTATCTTGTGGACAATACAAGTTGTAAACAAAGACGCTGTGATTTATTTAAATATGAAGACAAAACCGCCAACCGAATGTAGATTTTACCTCCTACGTAGGCTTAAATAGCCGGTTGGTACTGTTTACTTTCTGAGCCAAATAGTGTTTAAAATTAGCTTATGATAGTAGATAAAAACACCGTCCATATATAGATGTCTTAACAAGAACTCTCGGTAACGGAACAAGACGTTTATTTATAACTTTCGATAAAAAATGTGGTCCCGAATGTTGGAAGCCTTCCGATGTACAACTCTATGAAGTTTTTTTGTATCCTCGCTCGCTAGGCATCGCAACGAGCCATGCATTTTGGTACAACAAATAACTTGTTGATGTAGGTCTGTTAAAATATAAATAAATAAATAAAAATCTCAATCAGCGTCTTTTTAATCTATTTTGCTATTATATATCTAATTTGCTATTATTATTAATTACAACATCATGCCACGACTACGATAGTTGTATCAAAATTGTTTTAATCCATTTACAAAGCTTACTTTTCGTGTCCTTTAAATGAGAACGAACGAGATGGCAATATAAATATAGACTTACTCTTTCACTTCTGAGGCGCACATACCAAGAAAACAGGTTTCACTATAAAGTATAGGAATTTATTCCCATCTTCTTTTCATCACGAAAAAATGTTTGCTATTTTTGAAACAAGAAAAATGGCGCGAAAGTTCGACATACATATAATCATATTATAGTTACTTAACAATTTTTTTCTGTTATAGGCGTGCTTAGACATGGATTTGTACATAACCGATTCACTCCAGGACATGCTGGACATGGACATCAAAAATGAAATAGCGACAGATTTAAGCAGTATAACTGACTTTTCCGTTAGTATTTGTTAATAGTTACTACAGAAGGCAGAAATGAAATTATCTTACAAATATACACTAATAATTTTCTATTTTTCCGTTACAGGATTCGTTAGGATTAAATTTTTCAGAAATGCCACCATTATTGGATATGGAAACAGATAATTCAGTCACGTGGCTCAATAATTCTTCATCTAGTTTTGTACATAACCTCGACTTATATGGGTCGGAGGCAAATGCTGTTATGGTCAATCCAAACTCCGTTATGCCTTCGTCCTTTGCAGAAACACCTGTTAAAAGTATTGTTAAGGAAGAGGCATCTAACCTTTTACTAACTTCAGTTGCAAGCAATGATCTCAACAGTAGTACGTCGCTAGCCAGTCCAAAGGAGGAGAAAAGTCATTTAACATTTTCCCCGAATGCAATAAAAGTTTCAAAAGTACAAGAACCTGAGGAACCGCCGCCTAAAAAACTAGAAGAAGGCACACAAATGGTCATATACGTTAGGAAACAAGACAAAACCGTAGTGAAAGACTTATTGAAAGATTTAGATACTAGCAAAGTGAAGAGCACTACGCCTACAATAACGCCTACGGTGCGTATAAAAGCGAGTCAGCCTGAAATATTGAAAGTGAATAGCAAAAACTGCTCAATTTTAAATAGTAGCCAAAAAATAATACAATCTTTAGGAACGAAGACGATTATATCGGGAAATATACACATATTGGATGCTCAACAATCTAGAACAATTTTAGGTAACGGAAACAAAAGTCAGGCGACGATTTTATTAGATAACTCGTCGTTGAGTAATAGTAGGCAAATAATAAAGACAGCTGTAAACGGTGCGTTCACAGTCGACACGACTCAAGGGAAGTACGTGAATAGCAAGACGATGACCGGAGAATTCCCTAAACCAGCGTATTCTTACTCCTGTTTAATAGCTATGGCATTGAAAAACTCTAGGACAGGAAGTTTACCGGTCTCGGAAATTTATAATTTCATGTGGTAAGTACTTTTCCATTAAGACAAAAATTATATTTTAAGAATAACACTTATGTAATAATTGATGACGACCATAGGTAAAACAGTAAATAGAAGTAAAATCAAATAATATTTATTTTTATATTTTGTATATTTTTTACTAATATTAGTATAGTTTGTACAGGATGTATTGAAATTTTTAATTTAAAATATTTAATATATCTGTCACCATTGTTTCTTCCATAAATGCTATAGACATATTTATTCCTTAATATATTCTACTTGTTGATGCATCTCGGTCAAAACTTTACACTAAAATTATTAAGCTTTTATGCCAAAATCAGTGCCATAATATGTGTAACAATACCGGGATACCTTTGCATTTGGACTCAAATGAACTGAGTAATAGGAGATGCTACATTTATCATATTCAGTCTACACATTGAGTCATAATATTTGTTTTTACCTTTTTTCAGCCAACATTTTCCATATTTTAAAACGGCGCCAAATGGATGGAAAAATTCTGTACGACACAATCTTAGTCTGAATAAGTGTTTTGAAAAAATAGAAAAACCCTCAACAAATGGAAGTCAAAGAAAGGGTAAGAAAATTATATAAAAATAATCATGAACATTGATTATACTACTACTATTATTATAATGATTTTAGAATAACAAAATCTTACCATTTGGAAGCAAAGAAATAACAAATCATGTCTATTACAGGTTGTTTATGGGCGATGAATCCATCGAAAGTTGGCAAAATGGATGAGGAAGTGCAGAAATGGTCAAGAAAAGATCCACAAGCTATCAAGAAAGCTATGATTTATCCAGGTAATTACATATATTCGATTTTAAACAAATTTGTTTACTCAAAACACGTAATGCCTCATTTATTAGCTACCACTAGATTTCTGCATGTGAAAGATAAAAAAATACGAGTTGCTTGGCTGGCTAAGTTTTTAGCTATAGTTAGTATTTCGTATGTTTTGGTAATTTAATTATTTATAATGTCGGCTTCAAAATCATTCAATATATTTACTTATAATTATGTTGTGGAAATATAATACTCCGTATTTATTTACCACCGTTCGCCGGCAGCGACCGAGCGAAGGATTAGGTACCTACTTGTCGATTTTAGTAAGGACTCATGACACTCGGATAACTTTCAAAACTCGCTTCTATAATATAATATTTCAAATTATTTTTATAAATTAATTGCTTTATTTGACATTTTTAAAATGAAATTTAAGTTGATAATATTTGATAAATAAGAAACATTTGTGTGTCTATTCTTTTCTATTGAATAAGCTCAATGTTCTGGGCCTATTATATTACATATAGGAGACCTTATTACCCAAGTAGCACTATAGCCTATTTTTCTTTTTATTGTAAAAATAAAGGGAAAAGGGTATGTAAAGCGTACCCTAATTATGTTACCAAATTAATTTCCATCCGTGTGAAGTAGTTTTGTTAATATGTTTAGTATTATTGTTATATAAAATAATGTTTCACTGTTTCCTAATTACCATCAATATTAAAACATTTCAGAAAGTCTAGAAGCACTGGAGCGTGGCGAGATGAAGTACAGCGGGTTCGGGAGCGACAACGAGGTGGACGACGAGGCCGAGGCGGACGCCGACGCGGACGTGGAGATGGACGACGTGGAGATCGACCCCGAGGTCAAGGAGGCCGACGACGAGGAGACCGTTATCGAACAGGTATGCCTTCATTCGTTCGGTCGCCAGAAATCATTCGTTCATTTGATATTCTTAGATTTATGCATACTTTACTGGTGTTTCACGCAAACATTAATTTATTCATTCTTCACTAAGTAGTATTAAGATTCGTTCAGTCTTCATAAATCATTCGTTCATTCGATATTCTCCGACTTATGTCTGTTGTACTCATGTCTCATACACACATTAAATTATCCTTTATTCTTTACTAAATAGTATTAAGATTCGTTCAGTCTTCAGAAATCATTCGTTCATTCGATATTCTAAGATTTATGGCTGATTAAGTGATCCATTATTCTTCACTACATAGTATAGGGAGAGGCGTAAGCGTCCATCTGTAAACGCGACTGTTAGAGGATTCGATTCCCATGAGGGGAAGTTGGATTTTTCTATTTCCATTTTCTTCGCTCTGGAAACTAGGCAAAGCACGACGTTGAATTCCGCCACTCAACACGCAATGCCTAAAAAGACGAAAAGCAAGAACTAAGCAATGGAGTGTTTTAACACTAAGTTCCTATGGTTCCTACAGTTCCCTCTGCCTACCCTGCCGTGTGCGGGATAAAGCGTGAAAACATAAAAAAATAATAAAAAATAAAAAAACATCGTATAAAACAAATAGATGTTAATGCGGTTCTTTTTAATAGATAAAGTGACTCAAAAGGAAGAATTGTATGTATAATAAATCTTCCTCTTGTTTGACTAATGGTAAATAACGGTGCCATTATATATCGTTAAAACCTAAACTATTTACTACCTTCAGATATAAATAATTTTAAAAATCAATAACTTAAAATAATTATAATATTCCATTAAGTAATTATTAATGATTTGAATTTCCGTTAAATAAAAAAAAATACTTGAAATACCAAACGCTCTGTCTCCAAGAAAAGTAAAATATGCAAAAAGAAAAGATTTTAATGAATGTTTACAAATTGCTATAATATTTAGTAAAATACTCGTTTTTCGATTGTGCTGCAGTGTGTGGGATAAGTGGTTGACATTGAGCTTGCATTATACACTGTGTGTGTGACCTCTGCAGAACGTAAATACGATGATAGCGAATATTCAATGTCAAGGCATAATGTCAACGCTAAACAATTTTTTTTATTGGGTTCCGTATTTGAAAACAGCTAATTATTTAAAATTGGGAAATAGTTTTTTTTTCAATTCGGTATCAAAACTATACATTGTATGAAGCTCTGAAACTATATCTGTATACAATATTAAACATTCGGTTAGTTTCGGATGTGTTTGCAAAAAATTTGACCCCTTATTATTTATTTATTATTAGGCAAGACAACGTAACATACAATGTGACTTATTACAAAAAAATAGAGAAATACGAAAAAGCGTTTTACATTGTACATCTTACAGTTCAGGCTAGCTCAATATGATTAAAAAAAACATCAACAATCATTTCTAATCGAATATTAGTTTTATTACATTCTTTTTTTAGGTAACACACTGGCGTTAACGCTTGTGTCTGGTCTCTTGCTTATTGACGTGACAACGTCTTAAATTAGGTTGCGGCTCGGAGTCACATATGAAAAAGGTAACGTAACGATGTGTCAACTGTCACCGAACTATGATCGGTCCGCCGCGCGTATCACTTGACACATGTACAATGTTTTAGTAAACAACATATATTTTCTATAGTTAAAATTTGTGCATTTTTTATTATAATTATTAATCATATCAATAAATATTCTACCGAGAAAAAGACGTTGTCACGTAAAATTTTCGCCCGTAAAACCCACTTTACAGGCAACCATTTTTTTTTGTTTCCTCAAAAGTACATTGGCCAAAACCGAAATAATACTCCATATATCAAATTGCCATATCCGTTACATTTCTAAATTCCATTTCTACGAACATTGCACTCAAAATGAGACGCAGAATGGCAAATTATCTTTTATAGTGTTTATTTTTAAGTTTAATCGTGACTGAGCAGGAAGTTAATAACTAGAACTGGTTTTTACATTTTGCATCTGCCTTACAAAAGATGGTCATATAAAATGACAGTGTGCACCTTTCGTCCAAATTAAGCCCTCATTTTATATGCTCTGAAGTGTACTGAAGAACATTTGTATTAAATTAATATAAATGTTACTCATTATAAATTTTACCAAACTGCTTACAATAAGCGTTTCTAAATTACTTAAAATTGTATTTTTTTAATATATAATATTATCTCTCTTCAAATTATCATTTTAATACTATTTGAGTTCGCGAAATTTGTAAATACTTTTATTAAAACCTTTATCATAATTTACAAGGATATTCAGATGCTAATAATACAGCACATTGTAACACACTTATAATATTATCGACGTAACCATAGTACATAATATATGGCTTAATTTACGACGAGCTTGTAGGGCATTAAAGGGGCGCGGGTTCCTTAGTCTTACTACGCCTAATTTTTTATGTTTCTAAATATATTTTTTGCGTTTGTGTGTAAATAACACTTAAATATTTGCATTTTCCATATTCCTATCACGATTGATATTTATATAAATGATGATTATTTTGACTTCACATGCATCAGTGGAACTAAGTTAGGAAATTACGCAAGCTATCGTTGTTTTAATTAATGTTAAGTTTTTGTTATAAAATCAATTGTAAATTTTACGATAACATGAAATCTCTTTACAGTATGACTATCATTTTATAACGGACGCTTCATAATCTCTGAATATTAAGAAAAGTATTATTACTTCGGATATTCTCTAGAATAAAATTCGTATAATTTTAGCCATGGAAATATCTTAAGATTGTTTAGACTTTTGGGGACCCAATCTCCAATGGCTTATATGTTTAAATGAAAAGTTTATTTTAATAAAAATAGCTGACATTTAATCGTGTATTTTGCATGTTTATGACAATTTGAATTCTCATCGTGTTCAAATCCGCTTGCGCTTTATACAATAACTTACGTAATAAAAATTAAAAATAACAAGATAAAATCTAAGTTTAATTAGAGATCCAAAAAATATTCTGCCTAAGATCATTCATTATATGAGAAGAATGTGACTTTAGCCTTTCCGTGGCGACGAGTTTTCAAAAAAAAACATGTACCAAACAAAGACTAGCATTTAAAATATCTTTATACCTAATGCTTTTAAACTATTTATTATAATATAACTAATCAAACAATATGTCCTCAGGAAATATCTGACCAAGAGTTGGAAGTAGAAGAGGTGGAAGGCACGGGCATGGTCGGAGGTACCTACCGCTTGTTGGCGACCGGCGCGTCCACACTCACCTCGTACATGCACGAGGAGTCGGGGGACGATGTCAGTGATGTTGAGGTTCGATTTTACATTATAAATAGCTAATAAATATTAAAAGTGGGGTTGTGGGTTCGATATCCACTCGGAATGGTTGAATTTAAATATTATTATGATTTTTTTAATTTTAATCTACATTAGGGGTAGATAAAATATTCAAAGAAAGCGTAATAATTTAAACGTAGCAGGATTTGAAACCGCGCTGTTGCGCACTCTGTGATTAGATTAAAATTATTGAAAACAACAAAGCAAATGTCTGCTAGTTTTTATATCCATAATGTTATCCTTATTTTTCATATCATGTATGAATTATAAATAAAATTAAATAAATAATGAGAAATAGATTATAAATTTACTTTTCTTACACAGGTATTGGATCAAACGTATGAAGAGATCGACATAGATGTAACTAAACCCGTCAAATTCGACTTATCGCTTGCAGAAAATTATAGAAGTAAGTATCCATATTTGTATGATATGCGTTTTGTTTCATGAAACCTTATTTCTATCACAGTTCTGTATTATTACTTTTAAATTTTTTAATTATTCATTTTTCTTTCCGTAGTCGTTAAGGTTTTTTTGCTATACATCAAAATAAAATACGTATCAATAATTTAATAACATATATGTAATAGTTTACGTTAGTTAACATAAAAATTATAAAAATATAATCATATATATGTGACAAATATTAACATTTCCTTACCTTATATTTATATTTAATCCTTTGTTTTAGTCCATCCGGCGAAAAGAGCGAAAACCAGTTTCATATATCAACCAGTGACCACTCAAACCCACACAAGCAGGCGGAAAACTCCACTCGTAAACAGAGTCGCCTTAGTTTAATGTTACTATATAATGTGATTTAAATCACTTAAAATAAAATATGTTTCAATTTGTTTCAGCCATATCTTATTTTATGTGATTCAATATCAAATGTATGGGCTAATAATTCAAAATGGTACCTTTTTGTATAACTTTAATGCTAACTTCAATATTTCTGGATATTGTGTTAATATTCTTTACCAAGTTATTAATATTTTTTCTGTAGTGATAATGCGCTAATAAAATGCCTCTTGTGATCACGACAATTTATTAGAATATATACTTTTAAATTGTACACAGAGGATTTTACTTACCACATTATTACTGATCAAGATATAAACCGCTTAAAATTAAATATGATAGATTATGAACGGAAATGTGATGCCATTTCATTTTATTTCAAATTAAAAAAATTGTAATTGAAGTTAGCATCTTAGTTAAGTTAAACGTTCAGTCCATCTTATTTAAGTTTACTATTCCGTAAGAAAATTTCAACTATTTATTATCTGTAATTATTAGGTATATAAGCTTAAATTTTTAATAGTTGACAGGCAAATAAATCATGTTTTATTATATTTTATTTGTATAATCATAATGTAACAAAAAAAGTTAATGACACAATTTCTCTACTTTATTTTGTATCTACAAAGTATTAGTGATTATAGGCAATATTCCCACTTAAATAAGGCGGACTGTACTTTGAAAGATATTAGTAGTGTTAGAGGATGCGTGATAAGTACCAGATAAGTGTATTTACGACGAAACACTCGTTACATATCGTACACTGTACATTTTATTATTAAGCACCGCACAGTATAATTAATTTTTGTTTTTCTCATATTTTGTAGAATAAATGGATGAGACCATTCTCAGTACAAAACATGTATTTTGCTGCTCTACTCATGCATTTTTTTTTAATTTACTTGAATGGTATTTTGTAAAAAGCATGAATATAGTAGCAAGAGCCATAGCGGGTATATTACTAAAGTTCCCACCGCTTGTACATATTTATTTTATTGTGTGCATTTTTTTATATGTTGACGCTGGCAGCTTTCTCTCATTATATATTCACAAATTAATTCTGAGCCTATATTAGCATTTAATTGCTAATTTAAATTAAAACTATGTAAAGGTTTTGTCATAGAAATGTAATTCTGTGACTAAATACTTAAAAATAAAATATTAAACTAATATTAATCATGTTTATTATATGTATTTCAATTTATTATAAATAGATCTCAATCGAATTATAGTTGAAATGTTTAGTAATCCACAGATTTGAATGACGGGCTTAGATTTAATTTGTACAATTAGTGTTTACTAAAAACTTTCTGACACTGAAATACTGTTTAGCTTAGTTTTTATTATATAAGTTTAATTTAAGAAATGACGCGCTATTTGGTTAATAGCGCGACCAGACGAAAAAATCCATTATTAATAATTATATAATGGTCTTTTGTATACCTTAATGTATGAGTTTCTCAATAACTTTGCTATGTAAATCTGGTAGTTGTCCTAGAATATAATCGGTTTATGTTTGTAATTGAATATACATACTTAAAAAGAAAACATTTTTCTGAATATAAATAATAAGTAGAAACAATTTTCGAATTTTAAATAATATTACGTGAATTTATATCAAACTTGCTTTTTTTGTTTTAAGGATTTTTCTTTGTGCTCGCTTATTTTAGAGTACAGTTATTGAACTTTACCTTGCAATTAGTACGATTGGTTATAATTAATATTAACGTCAACTTCTAGATAGGAACATTTGGTAATGTTAGTAGAATTGGTTGTGAATTAGTTCTGTCCAAAGTAAGATACCTGAGCAGACGGATTTAATTTGTGTTATATGTTTCGAATTATTAGCAATATGTATAATGCTTAAACATATTATTAAAAATAATCGAAGTGTTCATAATGAGTTCAAAAATCAATGTCTAAATTTAAATAAAATAAAATGCGTGCATTGTCCTAAAATATAGATTAGATTTAACTGTGATATAATTATTGTTCGCAATAATTGTTAATTGGTATATATATTAAATAATATGTAGGCATTCTTTTTTGTTGTTAATATAAAATAAAAATAAGTAGCTCCTTCCATGTCATAGCAAATAAGAATGTCTGTATATTTTTTTAATATTCACTTCAAAAATATAGAATAAATAGAAAAAATAATGGTAATTAATTAAATTAACCTTTTTCTCTATAAAGAAAACTGTTAATGTAATATATTAACTGCTTTTGTAATAGAGCATACATACTGCAGATTTTATTTTGTAAACTCAAATACGGTCTTGAAATTCTCGAAATAATCAATTATTGTGAAATATTGATAATTAAGTGTGGTTTGAATGGAATGTTGAAGTTGACTGTCAATTGAATAAAAGAAATAAATAGTTTGAGCAAATTTTCAGAGAGCAGTACTATTTAAGTGCACAACCTTAGTCTTATACACATTTTAGGTATTTTATAATTAGTCGACAAAATAGATTTCGATATAGTGTGCAATTTTGTAAATATTTTCTTACATTAGTTATCTACTTAGAAGATCCTTGCTTATAATTTACTAACGCTTTAATATCAGACTAAGTGCTAAGATACATATAAGTAGTAATAGAGTTCTTAACATGTATAAGGTAATGAAGTAACTATACGCCCATAATGTTCACAATAGCCAAGTACTCGTAATTGCTATGTACCATAATACAAAAAATGTATTTTTCCACTGCCAGTATTTCAACATTCATATTTAGTATGTAAGTTTAGAATATAAGGGTAGAGGATAATTTAGTTTTGTAGAATTAGACAAACAAGCTAAGTTGAATGATTTTTAATAATTTTTTGGTAATAAAAATGAAATGAATACTTGTTGTTTCTTTTTAGCCAATTTATTAGTTTTACTGAGGAACCCTTAGAGATTTAATATCCATTATTGACGAAATGAATTAACAACAATCTAGTTTTAATATTTTGTTTCTATAATAAGCAAAGCGCGGCGTTGAGTTCCGCCACTCAACACGCAACGCCTCGAAAACGGCGGAAAGTGGGGACGGAGTAAGCAGGGACTAAGTAACGGAGTGTCTTAACACTAGGTTCATATGGTTCCTGCAGTTCCCTCTGCCTGCCCTGCCATGTGCGGGATAAAGCGTGAAACTAAAAAAAAAATAATAATAAGTGCTTTTTAATGTAAACGTTTGGTCAAATTTATGCTATCTTCGGGATCACTACTAACAAGTAATTATGTGATGGGGCTTAGTTGATATCTATTATAAGTCTCGCACGTAGCATCGATGTGAAGTAAGCAAATTAAAACATACAGATCCTAACGACATCTTAGTTTTCTTTTTCTTTTCATATTGAGTAATAGAACCTACAATCATCATTAAAGAAGTATATTGCGCCATAGCACTAGAGAATGCATTCCTATTAAAAAATTAAACTATAATCTATGGATGGTATTTACTGTCATTTCAAATGTCATGTAAAGCTAATATTCGTAAATAGATATAAATACACGAAGAACATAAGGTTATTGTTTACAACTTATGCTTGAAAAAAAAAGTGTTTGTTAAAATAGAATTTAATAGAGAAAATTTGAATACTGGTATAAATGTGTAGGACTAATGGTCGAGACCTAAAAGTCTTACTGATATAAAGTTAAAGTTTAAAAATACGCAAGTTTTATTTATGATAAAACACATGTTTTTTTCTAAATACGGCAGTTAATAACATTTGTACACAATGACTACACGCGAAATACTTACATTACAATTTGGACATTATTCTAATTACGTAGGAGCACACTTCTGGAATATACAAGAACTAAGTTTTGATTACACAGGAACTGTGAAAACTGAGTGCAACCACGATGTTTTATATCGAGAAGGCCAGACGGCCAATGGTGAGGTAACTTACACTCCACGTTTATTACTTGTTGATTTAAAAGGATCTCTTAAGACTCTTCCAGAAAATGGAGGGTTAGAAGAATCTAATTTGGAAGAAAACTTACCATGGAATGCTGTTGAAAAAATTGTTGAACCTGAACCAAAAAGAAATGATTTTTTAAAAGATATTGATTCTGATGGTGCAGAAGTTGAAAATAAAGAATATAATTTGGATCAAGAGGTCAGCACATGGACAGACTACTTGTATCCTAGATTTCATCCCCGTACTGTTAATGTGATCAGAGAATATCAGTTTGGAAATGACAATGTAAGTACAATAATAAAATTCATTTGTTTGTTTTTGTAGATAAAATTATAGTATATTAGCTTTTAGAAAATTATTAACTTTAATTTTGTCCTACAGGAAAGGTTTGACACTAATACATCTGGTCGGTCAATTTGGAAATCAGATTTTGGAGAATCTTTTGCTGATAACATTAGAAAATATGTTGAGGAATGTGATAGCATGCAAGGATTCCAAGTAAACTTTGACTGTATTGATGGATATTCAGGATTAGCCTTAGGTTGTATTGAGCATCTAGCTGATGAATACACAAAGAGTATATTAGCATACCCTATTATACCTTCATACTTTCCTGACAATAATCCATCAACAGAAGAGGAAAGGGAGAAATCAACTTTAAGAGATTCAATAAGATTAGTTAATATTGCACTTTCAATTGAAGAATTATCTCAGCATGTTAATCTGTATGTGCCACTGTGTACAAGTGAGAAAGGATGGAGAAAACCTGGTAACCCCAGATTATTTGATTATATAACATATAAGCCAGATTTATATTACCATTCATCTGCTTTGTTAGCATCTGCACTTGATACATTAAGTCAAAAGTATAGGCACAAGAGTAATACCTACACTATGTCCGACATATGTGCTGATATGACTGGATATGGAAGGAAAATGGCTGCTGCTTCACTAGGAATGCCATTTGCTATAGGTGAAGCTGAATACCTAATTGAATATTTAAATAATACAACAAAACCATTGTACAAATCTATAACACCAAATTGTAAGATTGCCACAGATAAACTATTTCAACTAATAACTGTAAGAGGTGTACCAGAATCTTATTTAAAAGCACCATTAAAAGAAGCAAAAGAACAGATGAATCTTCCTGCATACAGGTGTACCAATGTTAAAGAAATGTTTGAATTATATTTTCAAGCTAACAACTTCCTTTCTGCAACAAATGTCACTGTTTGTGAGAAACCTCTGGAATTAAAAACACCTTTTCCACAATTCTTTTCCGATAGTTTAAACAAATATGGATTTGTGAAGAAAGAAAAAGAAACAGAGAGAGTAGAGAGTTGTTCAGTGCTAGCTGGTTTACATAATGGTAATTTTATGGCAGACATGATTGAAAAGCTCCACAGGGATGTAAGCAGAATTAAGTTTGCAAAATTGCATAAATTTCAACAAGAAGGATTAGAATATACTGATTTCAGTGAAAGTTTAAATAGGTTAGCAGAGTTTAAGGACAATTATGAAGATGATTTTGAGCTGTAAAGACTGTTAATGTAGAAATATAAATGTCGCCTTTATTAAAATAAGCTTTTCATAAATGAAACAAATATATACATTTGTTTAAATGCCTTGATGTTAACATAATAATTTTTTTATCATATAGGAAAGCATTCACATAGTATTAAGAAATAAAAGAGCTATAAAATTCATATATTTTTATTTTAGATGATTTAGATAAAATAAATCATATCTCATTCACACAGTCGCAATTGTACACATTTACAACTAACATTAATCTTTGGCGATCACGATGACCGCTCCAGCGCTCTTTCCTTCATCCTCGTTATAAATGCTGCACCTTTGTTCTTTCTAAAGTTTTCGTATGGGTCATTTAAATTTACTCCTACACCTGGATAAGGGAAAAGAATTGTGAATACCTATTTTTTTCTATTATTTAATTATTAATATAGCGCATAGGCATTGCATCTGCCTGTAAACGTGACGGTTTGTGGGTTCAATTCCCAAGAGGGGAAGATGGGTTTTTCTATTTCCATTTTCTTCACTCTGGCAACTAGGCAAAGCGCGGCGTTGAGTTTCGCCAGCTCAACACCCAATGACTCGAAAAAAGCGGTTAGCAGAGACTAAGCAACGGAGTGTCTTAACACTAGGTTCCTATGATTCCCACAGTTCCCTCTGCCATGTGCGAGACAAAGCGTGAAGACAATAATAATAAAAAAATACAAAGTCAACTTAACACTTCAATATATATAGAGATTAACCATTAAAAGTAAAAAATCGGTATACGGGAAAAAAACTCCAACGCACCTTTATACTGATCGTGTCTATCCCGCACAGCGCCGCCGCTGATGGGTTCCGCTATCCCTTGTCCCGCCGCTCCCAGGCCTCCTTGACTCCATCCCATCTTCTGCAGCAACTGGTGGCCTTTGTTAGTGGCGTCTATACCGCTTGATGTGCTTGCGAAGGTATTTGCACTACTGTTATGGCGAGAAAAAATGTTATAATTATTAATGCGAATAAATTGAAAGTCAGTATTTGTTGTGATAAATAGAGTAGATAACATTCATTAATGTTTTATTTTAACAAAATAAAATTTAAAATAAATTCTAGACAAAATTGTAAACTTACTATATTCAAGACAAACGAACATATACATTTATCGTAAATTACTTTAATTAAGCGATTATGTTGTTTAGTAGTTAAGTTCATGTGTCAAAAGGTTAGTGACTATTAAATATTCAGTTAAAACTTAAAAAAAAAATTAAACAAGAAAATAATGATATATATTTCGTATACATAAATTTAACTATTGTTTACGCATTTTAACTTTTAATATCATAACGTAGCTGGCTAAATAACAATCAATCAATCAAGTGTCAAAAACTTTATATATAATTAAATCCTTAAGTGGACTTTTCGACTTCATTTACTTAAAATTGAATACAATCATCTCTTACCGTGTAACAAAAGCGTTATTTTAGAAACACCTCTGTATTCACCTATCATTCCTTACAACTATATCTTAAAAGTATGAAAATCTCACAGGAAGCTGGGCGGCGTGGGCGACCTGGATCGTTCCACGCGTCGCGAGCGCGGCGACTCGCGGTGGCGCTCGCGCGAGCGACTGCGCGACCGCGACCGCGAGCGGGAGCGCGAGCGGGACCGCCGCCGACCCGCTGTGGGCCACACACACACACTTATATAGGGCCCTGACAGTAGTGGCTAGCGAATACGACAAAACATAAGCATACATACACACACACATACATACACACATACATACATACATATCTAGGGCCCTGACAGTAGTGGCTAGTGAATAAGGTCACTCAATAAGGCAAAGTCTGTAAAAATAGCTGTATAAAGAGCTATTCATTAATCACGTGATGTTGTTTGGCATTTTTTTCACCATTCCGCTCCCCCTTGGTGATATATGGTGAGATATAGCATTATGACCCCTCTTCCGCTTATTTGACGTAATTAACCCTTAAATGTTTTAATAATAACTTCCAGGGGCCTATCCATACTGTACAGCGCGATACAATGTAACGTTAAAAAAAAGAGAATATATATATTTTGGTTAAAATTATTTGTTGCCACTGTGCCCGCCCTGCATGATATGAGAATCATTAAGAGTTATGTATGCGTGAGAGCAACGATTAATAATAGTACTTATAAAAATAATACGTACTTATATAATAGCTTTCCTATTATTATTTCCTATTATAAATGGAATATACAAAACAAAACGTTTTTCAATTGTAAACACTAGGTTTAGGAGATGTACGCGAAAATTTTTCATCATCATTAGTATTAGTATAGGTGAGATATACATAGCCAAAAAATATTTATTATATTGTCATATTAAGATATATAAAACAAACGTAATACTATAATAATTATATAAAATGACCAAGTATCAAATTCAGGAAACCATAACAAATGTAGCATTGTTAAAAGTACATTGTTCTCTGTCAACAAAGGGAAACCTCTTAAACAATTGAGCTAAGTGTAATTTAAAAACAAAAGCCAACATCTACATTTTTTACTTGAAATTATTTAAATTTTCATTTACATTTTCAGAATTTCTAGTACGAAAACCTTAAAGCATTTTATATAAGTATGTACTTAAACTTTAATGCATAATAATTATTTAAAAATTTAAATGTTTACAACTGAAAAACATATGACAGAATTTTTCAGCCTACGTTTCTGAAAAACAGTTCAAATGCATACAATGTATTTTTGAAATTTAGCTAGAAATTCTGATTTAAAAAAAAAACCAATGAAATTTTTACTTAAGAATTAGATTTTAAATCTTTTACTAATTAATATCTGCATTTTTTTAAAATCAAAATTAAATAAGAAAACTTGATAGCTGATATATGGTCAAATATTTATTTTCAATTAATCTAACTTATCTCAATAAATGACTCAACTCAGGTTCACATACAGGGTGCTACATTAAATGATTGAATGTTATATAAGCCTATACTCTATTGATAGTCTTCTTCAATAAATGATCTAACATATTTTTTTAGTTAGGAAAAAAACTTCGGCATTAATATATTAGAAATACAAAAATAAATATTTACTAAACTGCACCTTTTTGAGAAATATAAAAAAATATTCTTTACATACTGTCTCTTTCCCGATCTCGCCTCCATGTTGTTTTTCGTTTTGGTGAAGGTGTTCTTGATTTTGATTTTCTAGGTGGCGGTGTCTTTTCAGGTGTCCTACTCAATGATCTGATAAAAACATATATATATTAAAAATGTTATATTTAAATTTTGTTATACAACAATAACATAGTAACATAGTAAAATTCATAGTAATTATATAAATTTTAGTGACGAAAAGAAAGTGATATACTTTATGTTAACTTCTGAAACAAATACACAATTTAAGTAATAGAAACATGTATATTAAAAGCTGAAAAAAAATTGGTATGTTACATAAGTTTTATTTAAACAAGTACTTTTTGTATAAATATATAACACATACCAAAAATCTTAAGAAGGTGACATATGAGAGTAATAAGTTTTAATATAACTTCTAAATTCTATAAAAATTCAATAAGATATTCTATAATGCTTTAGGGACAGCCATTTATCTATGGATGCAACAGTTATGAGTTTAATTACTTGGGGTATTTTATAAATATGTCTTCTTTTATAATTTAAACCTATATACCTGTATCTCCTTCCGGGGGGTGTAGGTTGTTTTTGTAAGTCTTTTGGTATGGGACTGGGTGACTTTGACTTCTGTCTCACACCTTGAGCAATTGCATCTTCTTTATTCTTCCGAGCTGCATTCTTAGCTTTGTAGTATTCATATAGACCTAGTTTTTCCCATCCTTCACTGTAAATAAGTTATATAAATCAGAAAATTGAGAATGAGTAAATGGGAAAAAAAATATATTAAATGATTTAAGTGTTATTGACAATAAAATATATCAATAGCATTTAATATATTAAAATTAATATGCAGAGTAATCATATCAACATTTAATTTCAAACAAGATGATTGTTAATTCAATCTATTTTTATTATATTACATATACAACTGAGCAAGTAGCAGATTGATTTTACAAGACATTCCCTCTAATCACATATCTTAGAAATAATAACCACAGATGTTCAAGAGAATTCTTATACCACAAACATTAGTATACTTAAAGAAAATAATGAATTATAAAAACTTTCTTGAAGAATATATTACTTTACGATCAATAATTATTGTAAACAACACTAGTAATACACGCAATTAATAATGATTAGGAAACCAAATAATAATAAAAAATAAAAAGAGGAAATGACCCATGTGTCATAGAATATTAAAAAAAAATAAAAAAATATACAAAACCTCAATATAAATATACACTCACTTATCCCTCGGCCGTTCGTGGTTGGGCGAAGCGTAGAAGGCGTCGACGGCCGCCAGCAGACGGTCGTTGGGCGGCGCCGGCGGCGGGAGACGGATCTTTGCTGGGTCCAGAGGCTTGTAGTTATCGTCTTCTAACTGGAGTTTAAATATATGTTAATAAATTAAAGTTGAGGGCCGTTCCGAGCTCGAAACGGTGGAAAACAGGGAATGGAGTGTCTTAACACTAGGTTCCTATGGCTCCTGCAGTTCCCTCCGCCTAGCTTGTCATGAGCGGGATAAGGCATGAAGCTATTAATGAAGTAATACGTTGAAGCCAAAAAAATTATATAGAGAATAAATAATAGTGCTACTAAATACTAACCATTATGAGAGGCACCATTAAACCGGCAGGTAATTCAAAGTATGGTACCGAAGGCAGTAAATCATCACTATTAAATTCTGGGAAGGGAATAAAGCCTGGCGGGGGCTTGCTGAGATCAGGGAGTCCATTTTGGAATGCTAACAATGTATCGGGTTTAAAACCGGGTGGTGGCTGAGAGAAATTCACGTTGGGAAGATTCGACAAGTCTGGTTCTTCAATTTCTTGCTTTTTCTGATTATTCATTTGATCAAATATCTGACTGTCGTAACTATTTTCGTTCCCGCTCATACTGTTGTTTGACACAAAATTGTCTCCACTCTCACTGCCATATTGTTGATTTGTATTGAAGCTTGGCTCATAATGTGGGTAGTTTGGTTCGTTAAAGTTGCTTTGAAAGGGATTTGTAATGGGTGGTTGGCCATCTTTATTGAGGTCAAGGCTGTTTTGTATTTCTAGTGCATGCTTTTGCATTTTCATCTGCTGTATTTGCTGCATAGTGTGCGCCACAAATGCTTGATGCTGCGATTGATAGCTGAAAATAAAATATATAAATAATGGTGTGTATTTTTATAATAATAAATATAGTGTATTTACATACTTCTCAAAGGTGGCTTTAGTTTGCTGTGTTAAATGAGCGATGGCATTAGAATGCTGTGCTATCAGATTATTCTGATACTCCTGGTAGGAAGTAGTTGGTGTCTTCATTTTCTCTATGACAGCTGAGTCGAAGTAATTCGACTTTGACTCCCAAAGCCGCAACAGCTTATTCAACTTAGCCTCCTGTTCCTCCGTAACGGCTGAAACAGCAAAACAATTAAATTGTTGTCGTACAAGCTAAAATGATTCAAGCAAGTTACCTGAAGGTCAAACCACATAAGTTCTAGATGCTTTAAGTGCGAAAACGGACAAGAGACCTAAATCTTTGACATTATTATAAATATGTTACCTATACTGGCATTGCAAAACATTGGAACCACCACATTTTCCAAATTTTTCTTGAGATCTTCTGCGTTTTTGCGTGCACTGTAATTAGGAATAATCGTATCATAGACACCGAAACGAGTAGTGATTGTATAGGTGCATACATAACAATAAACTACATAAACTTTCATAAAATATAATATTCATATAATAATATTTCGACATCCATATATATAAAATAAAATATAAAAAAACTATATTTACACCAAAGATAAAAACAAACCAATAAGAAACCAATTCAATTCTAGTTTGATGACACCACAATAATGTTAGCACAACTTGGACCTAATGACATAGTGACTAATTCACACATAGTGCACCCACTTTTATCAAACCTGCTAAGAAAGGACTTTTTTACAAGAAATAAAATCAATTTTGTTGCCTTTTTTTAATACATTTTTGGCCTTTTTAATGTAAATCTATAAGGATTTAAATCCAATATGTTTGCCATGAGCTTAAAAACAGCATGGTATATTATATACTAACCAGTGATGTAAAACATCATTCACAAGGTATATGATGTGCAGCTTTTGAGTAAATGCAGCTCCAGGTTGTGTGACTTTTCTCAGAAGGTGCTGCGAAATCACCTTGCCAGCATCATTTGATGTAACATGTTGTAAGATCCAACCCTTGCCTAAAGTAAATAATACAATTGAAAGAAGATCTAATATAAATGGAAATTAAGCTTTTTCCTAATATAACAATTTATATTCTTATGTGTATTAATGCTATGAAATTAAATATACTGTCAGGATTAAGATAATCCAATAAGATAATTTTAAAATAAAAAAATATGTGTGTTACCTGTAGAAATACTGTCTTTTGTGCAAGTGTCAATGATAGGCTGCAAGATGTTATCAAGTTCTGAAAGATTTATGTTGTTTTCTTCTGCCATTATTTGTATGGTTTCCACCTGTGCTTTGCTGACCAGCTCATTGATTTTGGCTTGCTGTTGCTGTATCAACACCTATAATACATATTCTTAATTATTTTTATTTAAATATAAAAATGTTTTTTAAATATTATAAGTAAGATGTATTAGATTTAGTTTTAAATGAAAGAATAGGTAACTTTAATATTTTAGACTGTACCATTTTCTTATAGTTACACTGAAAAAAAGCTTTTTGCATGCATATGAAATAAAGTGTAAAAGTTGGAAGTGTTATTGTTAAAACATGCATGCAAATTAGCATTGGAGACTACCTGCCTGCTTAATGGATAAATACTGAAATATAGTTATGAAAACACTTTAAATAATAAAAGCAAACCATATATATTTGGTTTGTTATTGTTTATCTAATATATTATAATAACTTAATTATTAATACTATTAATTAATTTCTACTGCCTGTAATCAGTAATAGTAAAGTAAAAACTCACCGTATGCTGTGCATTGAGATTATTTTCCGATTGCGTGATTTGTTCTTTAAGCATGTTGATCTGGGCATTGACGTTGTCGATGTCGGCTGAGTGCGGGGGCTGCGGCGTGGAGTTCGCCGCGAGCCACTGCTGCAGCGCCGGCGCCGCCGCCATCGTCGCTGCCAGGCTCAACTGCGGCGTTGTATTGGCCTGTTGGGGCATTACATATTGCCTGTTCTGTGCCATATAAGCCCCGGGAGCGGGTGCCGCCTGGCCACCGGCCGATTGCTTTAGAACTATAAACAGCGGAGGGTCACTTGAAACGGTTATAACACGCAAGCAGCGATCGCGCGACCGCGATTATTCTATTTCCACCATTCGTCAATATGCTTACTTGCTTGCTCTGTCGTCACTTTGTACTGGTAGTAGTTGAAATATTCTCCGCCGTAGAGAAAGCTGAACTTGGGGTTGTTTTTTTGTTTTGTCTTGGTCATCTTCTCGAATTCTGGACCATTTCTAGCGACAAACTGCGCCAGTTTGTCAATTATATTGCGTAGATCTTGATCTACGGAATAAAACATGATTAGAAATATAAACGCACGGGTTTTAGAAATTTGAATCTATGTAAATTCATCATACCCTGTGGTGGTTGTGGAAGCTCCATTTTGATTTAATTTTGAGGTTAGCAAAGCTACTTAATAAGATTACAGCTAATAAACATAAGTGTTTTTATTTATTACATTAAAAATGTTTCACTTAAATTCATTACACATAAACTACAATTTGAGTTTTAACTGTGATAAAATAGGTAAACGCCATTTATCGTCGGCCATTTGTTAATGTTACATCTCATAGACAATAAAAAACTTAGAAGTGTGAAACATAGATAAAACATAAGCTTATTAAACCATTGAAGGAAGCCAGTGTAGTGTTTAAATAATATTAACGTCAATTAAAATAACAAGACCATGTATATTTGTGGAAGTCTTAATATTTTCACAAAAATATAGAAAAAAAAAGGAATATGAATTATTATCGTTTTAATCCCAAATGAATATCTTCTAAAATTTTAGTAATTAGATATTTTACGTTCATTTTTTATTTATATCATTTTGTGATAAATTATGATATTGTATGTATATCAATTCATAATCATAGACATCCGTCATTTTTTATAGAAAAATATAATTTTGTCATCTTGACATTAAAACAGTCAAGTTGACATTTTTCTGTAAAAGTTGGGGTGCTACGTTTGTCCTATTTGGGTTTTTGAAAAATAAACAAAGAACCGGTAAAATATTTTTTCAACAATAGAACATATTTAATTCAATAGTTATTCAATTTTCTTGCAGATAATATAAAAAATATTTTATGTACCTGTGTCTATCATCTAACATAATGGTTATTTTATAGATATGGGACGCCGTAAATCAAAACGAAAGCCTCCACCAAAACGAAAAGCCATCGAACCACTTGATCAACAGTTTAACTGCCCATTTTGTAATCATGAAAAATCCTGTGAAGTTAAAATGTTTGTATTTGTAATTATATGATTTTTTTTTCAATTAGCTTCAGTGTTTCACACGTATTTTTTTCTTGTTAACAGGGATAGGGCAAGAAATACAGCCCGAATACAATGTCGAGTCTGCTTAGAAGACTTTCAGACCACAACTAATGTTTTATCTGAACCCATAGATGTTTATAATGACTGGGTGGATGCTTGTGAAACTGCTAATTAATTTTAAGGTTATTATTTTAAGTTAAAAATAATGATGAGTATGTGTTTTTTTTATTTAAATATATCCAGTGACCATATTATCATATAAACTGTCTTTAATTACTTTGACTAAAAAATAAAAGTTTTTACAAAACTACTATTTGTATTATCTTCAATAGTAGTTTTACAGAATGGTTAATAAAATAATTATTATTTAAATAATTGTTTTTATTTTGCTTAATTATACCCTTAACCCTAAAGGTTATATTCCTCTACAATGTTAAATACTCAAATTAAACAATATACCAGTTTTCTTTACTAAATGATATTTGCTCTAATCTAGTTGTTTTTTTTCTAAGCGTCAATTAAGAAATTACAATTTATTTTTATAAGAATATTGAGATAAATTTTTAGAGGGGTAATTAATTACAACTGTAAGTTAAACATCAATGTTTATTGATAATTTTCCAACAATTAAACATATTACAGAAAATTTTACATATACCTTGATTTATTATTCCAATATATTGAATAGCATCTCTCCATAGTCAATTCCTTTCAAAATATATAAGCCAGTAGTGGTTTTATTTAATTTTTTAAATTACACACTCACAAACATGTAGATTATCTTTAATATTATTTTATTTATCTAATGTAATTCTACAAGCATATTCAATATTTAAATAGAGAAATATATTTAATTTTGATATCTAACAAATTTCTTGTGTTTGACATAGCATGAGTGTGAAATGGAATGTCCTATGCATATAATGCATGTACTGTATAACAAACAACAAACAGGCTAGCAACTAATATCAACATTTATAAACAATTTTATATTTTAAAAATGTTTATTAAATTTATTTACCACTTATTCCTGAGTGTCATACAACTATGCATGTTGTGAACATATTGCAAGAACAATTAACTATGATTTGAATGCTATAATTATGTTTATTTGGCAATTGATCGTGACCTCCATTTCAAGTGCTCTAAATTAGTTAAAAGTTTAACTTCTAAGAACAACATCAAAAGCTAATTTATTAACTATCAATAATTGTACTTTTTAGTGAATTGTAGATTTCAAGCCATAATTGTAAAGGTAACCCTACCCCTACTGACAACAATTGCAAGTTCTATAATACTACAGTAAAATACTTCATATTGACATTTTCACTTAAGAAGCTATGCCTATTAATATATTATAACAATTAAATATACTTAATTAAATAAAACAGCATCAAGCTGTATCACATTTACATAACAAAAATAAATAATATTGCTATCAAAACTATATTATATAATACAAAAAATTGAGCTATTGCCTACACTTACAACCCTGGGATTTCTGTAACCATGTCACAGTGAGTGGAATTAGTGACGTCACATCTACTTCTAGGAGAGAATTATATTTACATACATACTACAGAAGATACTATACTATACGTAACAGATATGGTGTGTTACCATGACATGGTTACGGGATATCGCATACCACTCAGCCCGTCGAGCTGAAGCTATCAAAAAAAGGTTTAAAGGGCGTAAATAGCTCGAGAAACTCTCGCAAGCTAACGTCATACGTGGAATGTACACACAAAATAATTCCAGTAAGTCATAGGGCAACAGATCAAGAAAAAATAAAACAAGCTATACAAACATTATGAACAATAAGCGTTAAGAGATTAAAATTTTCCAATATCAACAAACGAATCGTACTGGAGATCAGCAGCGTCGCACAGTGTGTCCTCCATATTGACATCGGGTGACATTTTATTATTCTCAGTGTCGTCGCACACGGCCGTATTGTCTGAACTGTCATCGCTCTCGATGTACTCGTAAAGCTTGTGTTTATCGATTTCGAACACGCTGATAATCGATTCGTCAACATTCACAGCATCGTACGACTTTGAAAGCACAGCGTCTGAATACAGGAAGGGAACCTCAATATGAGATGACGAAGCCTCCTCAGTGAAGCGCCCCGAATCGACCCACTCGGATACATTAATCGATATAGTTTCGACTACGACCGATTCTTCGGAAATCGGGACATTATCTGTGCATTTTGGTACATCGATGTCAGAAACCGAGTTGTCATCGGACAAATCGGGCTCGGCATTTAAAGTGACACAATCGTCGTTTTCATTGTGTTGTTCCAGATCGTCTACACATTTAGTGGAGTCGTCACTGTCAGAAACGATAAGCTCAATGCTTCTGTCTAATGGATTAGTATCTGTGTAGGTCGATATTTCGTCTTGGAACACAATTTCGACGCTTCTAATTCTCATGAGTGGCATTTTCACTGGGGATATTTCGTGGCCTTTCGCTGTTTTGATGATTTTTGGGCTGGAATCTTGTGGTTCAGTGATTTCGCTGAGGTCGTCGTAGTCGATTTCGTAGCTCCTGAGGTCGGAGGCGCATGGGGAGCTCTCAGTGGGTCGGCTGAGTGTTTGTATGTGTATGTGTGTGTGTGTGAGGGCGTGTGTGTGGTATGCGCAGGTAACCCCTAAGGTTGCAAAAAATCTTATTGTACAGAGGTACCGAGGTCGAGTCCGCCCTCTTCTTGAAGTTTTGTAAGAAACTTGAGTACCCGCGAGTTCTCATCTGTTTGTTTCACCATATCGACTAGCGCCAACAGTTTCTTGATGCCAATGAAGATTCTGGAAAAAATAAAAATGAATAATAGAAATAATTGACTTTTTAATTCGAATTTTATAGCTTTGCACTATATCCTATCGGATTTCTACATCCTGTGATTTAGATAGGCAGAGCTTAACGCCACTCTATGGTGACGTAATATAATTAAATTCAAACCTGGACATGAGAACGCAGGAACCATGGATATTAGTGTTAAGACACTCTATTGCTTAGTCTCTGCTTTCTCTGTCCCCGCTTTCCACTTTTTTGGAATTTTTAGGAATTGAGTGTTGAATATCGGAGCTCAATGCCTCGCTTTGCCTAGTTGCCAAAGAGGAAGCGAAGAAAATGGAAATAGAAAACATCTATCTTCCCCTTATGGCAATCGAACCCACAAACCGTTGCTTTTACAGGTGAACGCTACGCCACTGCGTCTCGAATGATTTAACGAATGTTATTTTTGTAACATTCGCAAACGTGAAATGAAACGGAACATGTGCTATCGACATTGAATACTCGTATTCAGTAATTATTTTAAATTTTCCCATCGAGCACTGACTTGGCGCCGCGCAGGTCGCGCTGTATGGCGGCGAGGTCGCGCTTGCTGAACACGCGGCTGTCCTCCAGCACGGCCAGCACGTGCTCCGGCTGCGACAGGTTGGGCACGTGCAGCACGCCCGTGAAGGCCGACAGCACCTCCATATCCTCCAGCACTTGTCTGGTAGAAATGATAAATAAGAGTACATGTTAGCCTAAGATAAAGGTAAAATACTAGATTATATGTAAATAGTACTTGTCTAATAGTAAGAATGTGTTAGCCTATGTAGGTATTGATAAAATAGGCTACATATATATAAACATATATATAAAATATAGGTACAATAGACTATAACTCATTTATAGTTGTGCATATCTTTTATTTTCAGAGTAATGGAGTAGCCTGCTCTGTTTTCTATGTCGTGTCAAATTTTAAAATGGTAAGAAGAAGTAGTGTTAAGAAGTAAAACCCAAGCTGGGATGTTCCGTATCTATGTTTTTGCAATGAAAATTGATTATTATTTTTAGCTTCACACAGTTTACTTGAGTTTTGCATTTAGGGCAAGGTAGGGAGAGATAATTGAGTGCTAAAATACTCCCGTGTCATACTTTATACCCAAGTATCAAGATATTTGAGATGGAAGTCTATGCTCAACCTTATTATAAGACCAAAAAATGAACAAACTTACTACACATAAAAGTAAAAATTTGTATGAATATGTTTAGTTCAAATAGTCTTTATCCATTATTAATTTATTTGATATATGTAACATAACATCAATACATAGGAGCATAGTATAACTTAGATTGTAGTAGTTAGTAATAGTATTATTGTAACAAAAGGCAGGCCTTGCAATGCTCCCCAAGATTTTTCCATATAAATCAAAATTGTCAACAAACCTCCGGCTACTGGTACACAAGATGAGCAGCTTCCTTCCTTTGGGAGGTTGTTTCTTTAGCAGAACTAGTAAAGCTTGTAATGTGAGATTAGAATATCTGGGACCGATGGGGCCGTAGTCGAGGAGCCGCTCGATGTTGTCCACCAGGATGCAGGACAGGCTCGAGCGGTACGCGTCGTCGAAGTACTGTGAACAAATAGGTGGTATAATATAAATATGTTGTAGGTAATATGCTCAAATTAATCTATAATAATAATGAATATTGTGTTATTTTCATATACAGGTCTTGAACAGTGCACCACGGATAATCTGGTACATTCTGTAATTTGACATGTCTTTGAACAAAAAAAAATACAAAAAAATATTATTAATGATCTAGGTTCTTTATTATGTAATTTTCGTAAATAGATGTTAATGTACAGTGAACCCTCGATAAAACGGCCCCTGTTTAATCCCCTTGTAATCCGACATGTCTTAGAACAAAAAAAATATAAAAAAATATTGTTGGATTAATAAATAATTTGATATATTCATTAAAGATTTTGATTTATGCTTAATTTTACAATAAAATGCAAGCTCTCTATTATTATTTAATTTACTAAATTCGAGATACACAAATTATGTATGATTTGTACTTCAAAGTACATATAACATATAGAATCTTATCCTTAGATGTATAATTGTCGGATTACAAAATAAAAAATCACACAAAGTAAATCATTAAATTATCGTTTACGCATTTGTCAAGTATGACGCAAGCGTACACTACCCAGGGAAAGTGTCAAAGAGATAATATCTCTTTCTCATTCTGTTATTTTTGTGGTTTACAGATTTGTAACGTTTAGTATTTATGTAGTACGAGATCATTACGCCATTAATATTTAATTTTTAAAAAATATTACTTGTTTTATAATTTTACCACATTTATTAATGTTATTTTTGTTTAGATGGTTAATGCTTTAATATTTCCTTTCTAATTATTAATTAATAATATTTCTTGATTTTTTAACAGTTTCCTATGTGTTTTTAATATGTAATTTTAATGGAATTGTTATTATGTCAATGCGAAATTTTTACATCTTTTTGTCTGTGCTTCAAACTATGTTCTAGAATATGTGTATTGTAATGTTATAAGTGCATGCTGAGACTACCTTTAATTAGTAGAACATTTTCCATGTTCAAGTTCAAGTTGTTATATTATTAAATGTATTATTGTACCTACTGTTGGTTGTCCTAATAAATAAATAAATAAATAAGGACGAGTTAAAAGTATGCTTTAAATTAAGTACGAGTACACAAACACCCTGTATGTGTATTATATTAATAGATATTATACCTTACGTATCTGCAAGCATTTAGCTGTTTCAGTAAACCCAACCATGTCTTCTGGAGAACAAACTTTGACAAATGGGAAGTCTGATAGCTTGGCGAGTTGTGCTGCTAAAGCCGTCTTGCCGCTGTTGGGAGGACCTTCCAGTAACACTGATACGAGGCCTAGAAACATAAGTAAAATGCTATAGTATATTAAAATAATCAAAAGTATAATCATTGTTTTAAGTGCTAAAATGTTTTTTTGATCAAAATTTATCTAGGAGTTAACTTTGCACTGAGTTTAATTTCTGCTTTAGGATTTTGAACCATAAATACTGTACACAGGTCATAGGGTTACTAACAAAAATATATAAAAATTTAAACGCAGCGGGATTTGAACGCGCATCTGTTGCAAAGCGTGCAAGCGCTTTTCACACTAAGACATGCATTGTTCATCGCGTTACGTAATAATTCTTATATTTTTGTGATTTATTTAAGAAATTTATTCTCCTAAAATAAAATATATCCTAACCCAAAGCGCGGTGTTGAGTTCCGTCACTCAACACGACTCGAAAAAAAGGCGGAAGGCAGAAACAAAGCAATGGAGTGTATTAACACTATGTTCTCATGGTTTCCGCAGTTCCCTCTGCCTACCCTGCCATGTGCGGGATAAAGCGTGAAGCTGAAAAGAAAAGATATAAATCTTACCACTGGCTTCAGTAGCTCTAGCCTGTTGGATATAAAGCTGCCCATCCTCGAAGATGGAGGACACAGGATTACCCCAATTGATGATGCCACGCGCGAGGAAGTGCTCCAACGCCTCTGCAGCCGTACCAAATGCCTAGGATGGTGGTTAAAATTAGATGAAAATTAATATAATAATCTAGATTTTGAGGGTATGAGGGTTCGATGATTCTCACTCGGGAAAGATGAATTTTTCTATTTCCATTTGCTTCGCTCTGGAAACCAGTCAAAGTGCAGTGTTGAGTTCCGCCACTCAACACGCAATGCCTCAAAAAAGACGGACAGCAGGGACGAAGGAAGCAGTGACTAAGCAACGGAGCGTCTTAACTAGGTCCCTATGGTTCCTGCAGTTCCCTCTACCTACCCTGCCATGTGCGGGATAAAGCGTGAAGACATAAAAAAAACATATTTACCGGTTTGATATCATTCTCCAAAGCGTGCAAGAAGTCTCCCCGTTCCACCATCAGCTTTTCCATGGCCTCGGGGTCCACTTCCACCTTGGATGAGGCCTTGATGAGGCGGTTCATTGCTGTAGACTGCGCTGCTCGTACTAGACCCTCTAGTTCGGCACCAGAGAAGTTCTTTGTTAGTGCAGCTAGCTCCTACAATATAAAGAGAATAGCTATAGAATTAAAATTTGTGATAAGATAAGAATAGGGTTGAGGCCGTCGTGGCGCGGAGACGGCTTGTAAACGCGACGGGTTCAATTCCCGCTTTGGGAAAATGGATTTTTCTTTTACATTTTCTTCTCTCTGGCAATCGCGGCGTTGAGCTACGCCAGCATGTAGCTTGTTCCGGAAAACAGGAAACGGTCCTAACACTAGGTTCTCGCAGACTTTAATTACTACAAAATTTCAAAATAGAAAATAACACGATCTTCATAAATATTTTTATTTAATTGGTATTTTCGTTGTCTATTGGTACAAATTAAATGATTTACATGTATTTATATATAATATAATAATAGTATTACTAATAACTGTCTGTAGATGAAAGATATACTAAAATTAATATTATTGAGAGAAAATATAATTTAAAAATATTTGTTGAGAACACTAATCTCAAAAACGGTTAAACCGATTCAGAAGTATTTACTTAAGCTTTCTCAATATCTACTTTTTCTTATGTGAAAATCCCTTCATAAAATACTACACCAAACGTACAACACACCTTACTGTCAACATCCTCCGCGATCTTCTTATACTCTTTCATCCTCTTAGTATGTATATTCAGGATTTGAACCCTGCCATTCTCGTCGGGCAGCCCTATCTCCATCTGCACCTCCAGCCGGCCGGGCCGCAGCAGGGCCTCGTCGATCATGTCGCGTCTGTTCGTCATACCGATGACTAGAATGTTGTTCAATTGATCGACGCCTGGAAATATTTTAAGTGTAAGTGTATGTTTTATTATACTTGAACTCTAAGTAATAGATTTTATATATTAAATGAAAATTGAACTGGATTATATTGACTTTTTTTTTTGGAAATCCGGCAGTCTATATGTTGCCACGCACTACTGCAAAGCGTTCGGTACGTCGGGTTTCCAAAAATAAAAACAATATTATTGATATGTGTGTGCTTGATCAATCCTTTTAAATTGTTTTATTTAATATGGGTAAATATTGCGAAAACCAAAGTTCTTATTCCTCATATATTAAAAATTCAATATATTATAAATATAATATTTATATACAAAGAGATATTAGTGCTAAGACACTCCGTTCCCCACGAATCACACAATTGTTGAGGTGGACATTAACGTAACCCTTGGTCTTGTTTCCAGAGCGGAAATCAAACCTACAATGTCTCGCTTAGTCTCCTACGCCACTGTAGTTATATGATAAATCATTTACTAAACAACATTCATTTTGTATTTCTATTACATCTCTTATTAAAAAAACTTAAAAAACTTAGGAATCGTTTTAAAATATTTATACATATATTACAAATTACCATCGATCTTAGACAGCAGTTGGTTAACGACAGTGTCGTGCACTCCGGTGTTGCCGCCAACTGAGCCTCTCGCTTTGCAAATGGCGTCGATCTCGTCGAATATAATTATATGAAGACCGCTGTTGGGTCCACACTACAATAATTGGTAAAAGTTTTGATCAAGAAATTTAAGTGTAGAAGAGTAAATCAAGTGCCATGCACGTCGTGTGAGAAAAGCAATAAGATCAAAGCTTTCCTTTCACAATACATTTAAACTAAGTCCAAAACTGTAATTTATTTATCAAAATTTATAAACTGACAAATCTGTAAATTTTAATTAAGTATTTCTTAACGTTTTTTTTTGTATATCGAGAGAATTAGCTTATTAAGAGAGGCGTTCACATATTATAGAAATATTGTGTGTTAAATGACTATTTGTCTCAATAGGACAAAAAATTCGAAACAGTTTATATATAATTCATATATTACAATCCTTTATGATTACACATTTTGTTTGAATAGAAAACTAGTGAGAAGGACAGTTTATAATTTAAATATTATTTAGTTCCAGCAACCTTATCAATAAACATTTTGCACCATTGATAATAGTTTACAAAATATGATATTTTTAATAGTATATCATGTTCATGTAGAAAAATTATTTTTACCATCGAACTAATAGTGAAAAAAGTAGTGTAAAGGTTCAATCGTGCAACTGCAGCAAATAGTATAATCTTATTAATCTTGACCTACATATATTATGCAAGTATTGGACAAGTTGCAGTTTAGTTACTATATTTAGAAGGTCACTATACTACGCTATGCAGTGGGACGTCTGGGATGGTTTGACTTTGATTACCACTTACGAATATGAATATTATAAATTATTTTCATTTTTATTTGTTTTTGTAAGAAATAGGAGCAGTGACCTCTGTCTATAAAATAGTCACTACAGTAGGTACAGAAGTACATTACATTTAAAGAAAGCCATTACAAGTATTTTAATTTAACACAAGAACAATTCCAAAAAAATCAAGGTAATATTGAAATTGGAAATACAAAACGTATATTACTAAATCATAATTATAACACTTAAAAATCTTACAAAAATATTGGAAACTCTACTGGAAACTGATGAAATAACAAAAACTCACCCTCTTCTCCTCTTCTTCAGCATCAGCGAATAATCTCCGGATATTGGCTTCACTTTCGCCTACATATTTGTCCAATATCTGTGGTCCGTTAACAATTTTAGGCTCCCTCGCATTCAACATTTTGCCGATCTGTCTGGCCATTAGAGTTTTCCCGGTACCGGGCGGTCCGAACAAGAGAATACCCTTTACGTGTTTGCAGCCTTAAGTAAATACAAACATATATTTAAGTAACTCTTAGTACTCTAAAAGTGTGAATTTTTACATCTATCTATTTTAAGTAAAGTCAAATGTAATTTAATCATGTATTGTATGTCTAAATAAGAATAAAACTGTTTTAAGTATTTAATTTTTTTACATTATATGTAGATAATATAAATAATATCCTAAACTCAGATACTTCATTAATTACAATTCATTTTCTATTATCAAAACAATTTCAACATTCATTAACGTGTTGTACTATTGCCATGATTTAATTAAAAAAATTAAATTCAAGATTTAAATTGAGCGATACAATTTAAATGATATATTATTTAAATTAGCTACACTTTTATATACTAATTTAAAGATAACTTATAACACAAACTTTTATATAAACTTTCTTACCCAACTGTTCAACGACTTCCGGTGGAAACACACGGGAGGCGAAAGCTCGTCTAAAGATGGCGTTAAACTCCTTATCCAGACCACCGATGCCCATTTTACCGAAGTCCCAGTCTGGATTGATAATTGATTGACGAGGCTGTTTCCTAAATAAAATAAATTAAATTTTATTTATATTATATTTATATATAATAGATGTTTCACATTTTATTAGAAAAGTCTAAAATATAAAGTTTGCATCTTAAGAGGTAAAGTTTAACCCTGAAATACTCAATGCTGTTACAAAATTTAATTAATTAAATAAATATTACATATTAAAAATCCATATTTTGCATCTGTTTCATTAAAATCGTTGCAATATCGATTATTTTTTATAATCACGTTTGTTAAGTTAACAAGCTCTTACCCCTTAGCTTTGCCTATGAGGTTAAGTGAAGAGTTTTCCGCTTTGTCAAACTGTATACAAGCGTCCGGCAACAACCTGCCCATTCTAACGCGACGAGGCACCGCGTTTGAACCCGCTGCAAGCGCTTGTACATCCACAGCTGTTGAAAATATTAAATTTAAAATATACACTACTTTCACAAAACACAAAATAACTATTAGTATATGTTATATTTATATAAAAAAGTGTTCTCTCTCGCCAAATGATTATTCATACCAATAATCTTAGGGTAAAATAAATTCCACTTCGCTAAGAACGTAATAAGTTGTATAAATCATAAGAATTTCAAAGCGGCACGATGAAGAATACATGTCTTAGTATCTTAGTTAGAGTAACGGGTTCAATACGCGCTGCGTTAAAATTTTTGTTTTCTTTAAATTTTTTTTTACTCTATTTTTGTTTGTTAGTTCATATATGCATTAATGGAAAGAAGAAAATAGAAAAAATATAGAAGCTTAAGTTTCATCTACATAATAAAACACGTTTCATATTACCTTATTTAAAGGTTAAATGTATATTATTTATTAAATAAATTTACCAAAATATAAAAATACATACCCTCTAAATTCTTGACAATTAAAGACAGAACCTTCTTTTCTTGAAATGAGAAAGCTAGTTGTTGTCCAACGGTGAACACCTGATTTGCAAACTGAATCAAAAAGTCTCGCGCCATTTGTTCAGAGTCATAGGGTTCCATGGATGTTCTAAATGAAAAAGATTACTTGTTTCATTTCTGTTCGATTAAATACATAATATATCTGAATGCCAAAGAATTCCATATAAATTTCTTTTTCACCCTTTCAGTGTCATCACTAAGTTATATACATTATTATATATAATAATTAAACTATAAAACTAAAAGAATGTGCAGAACAAATTATATCATAATAATTTAATTAAAACTATGAGTAGCTATAATTTATATATAAATTAAATATAAAAATGTACTAAACAAAGAAATGTTATGTTCGGCATTCTACAAAGTGAAACTATAATTTATACATGGGATACTAATTGAAAAATAAGTGAAACAGTTTTTATATATAATTTAACATTACAAGGTCAATCTGGCATAATCATGATAAAATCTTGCAAAATGGATACTTCAAGTTTGAGAATACTTATAGCCACAATGACTATATAGTCTTATAATATATAGAGCCTAATAATAAACTGCAGTTAAACGTAAATGAATATGTACATTGTTATTATATAATGCATAAAACACAATTTCTTAATAAAAAAAACCATACAGGTCAATGAGCAAGTTAATAATTAATTTTACCTAAAATAGTTTTTATATGGTTTTTGAATGCATTTTTTTTTTCACATAATATAATAGAAGACAAACTCTAAATTTAACCTGATATTGCATAATAAGCACCTTTTAAAGAGGAAATAGCCTGTATGATTTAGTTACATATTTTATGACAATACATATCCCCTCTTGATTTTTTTAATTAGAGATTATACTAGCGTTTTTCAACATATTATATTCTACATTTTATATTTTTATATAAAATATAAAAATGACAAAAATGTAGTGATCATAAAATGTAGTAATAACTTATTATTTTTTTTAAAATGAGTTTGCCAAGTGGGCAAGATTGCCCTATCTAATCTTTGTTATACTACATTACTTGCATATAAATTTTATAATATCATTTAAAATAATATTACTTATGTATAAAAAAACATGCTTATTGAACAAATTTCAAGTTGTGATGTCCTCTTATTTCATATAAAATTTTATTATAATTACTAATATGCTTCATTATTTTACACAGTGTAATTATAATTCCTATTTGAAAAAAAATATACTTACGTTTTCTTGAGCATGAAGTCGGCCTCCAGTGTAACACTGCATAAGCATTCGGCACTCTGTGGCTTGAATGGCCTGACATCTATTGACTTTAAAGCAAGAATAATTTTTAAAAAATATTATTTAAAATGTTTTTTTTTTTTAATATACAAATGTTCTTTTTATTACAATATTCTAATACAATAATAATTTAGTGTCTAAAACATGTTAATTATTTATAATGCTATATTTTTTTGGTAGAAAATACCTGTCCAATTGATAGTGTAGCCCATTTTCTCTGAGGTGCTGAGAAACCAACAGATCCCCTGTCCACACCACTGTAGAACCTGATGCTGAAAACAAAATGCTGTGAAGGTCCAGTGGAAACTTCGATGTGCCTGTAACAATGTTATAAGTATTTCAAATCATTCAGTTATAAAAACCATTATATATTGTTTTATTTGTGTAACAATTAAATTTTAGTTGTAATTTTTTTATGGATAATTTATATCATTATAAAAAGTAATATGGGTTATCATAATATATAGATGTCTAAATTGGTAAAGCATACTAATGATGACTTACTTCACATCACTGGGAAAATCATCCGGGTTGATAAGGGCGCAATTGGTTATAGCTAATTCGTCCGAAGGACATTTTGCTGCTTTCATTCGCTAAAAATTGTGCAAAGTTTTTAAAAAACATATATGAAAACATATGATATTAAAATTTAATCATATTAAAGACGCGTGACGTAACTTTTTAAAATACGTGTAATTATAATAACTTAAAAAAATCAAGAGTACTTAATTAAAAATGCAACTAATTAAATTATGTTTTTTTTTTGGAAATGATTTAGTGTTTTTGTAAACATTTTGTTAATTATAACATAATTCAATTTTATAAATGGTCACGAACTCAGATATAAAATTTAAATTACTTACCATTGAAGACATTTTAAATAATAATTGTAAAATTTATTTATAATTCGATGTTTTGACAATAATGATTCACGTTGATTGACGTGATGTCAGCTTACAATCAATGGATTGCTTTAAATTTCTTACCACCCATTGATGCAGCGAATAGCGACACAAGGGACTGCAGTAAAATATTTTGGGTGAAAACGATTGGTTCATCCGATCAATACACATTTCAAAGAGTTGCCATATCTAAAAATATTATTTTAAACTTCTACGTCATAATTCAACACAACTTTATTTAGAAAAAATGCCGAAATGTACAATTGTAGAAGATTTTGTAATAAGCAATCAAGAAATGTCTGATTTAGTTTAAAAAAAAAAAAAATTTTAACTGTCCGTTTTTTGTGACTTAGTGTTTAAGGTCATCTTTACAATACAGATATAACAACTAACAGACATCTGCTTCAGATTTAAGTTCCAGAATCAATACTATTATGGCCTATGTTCATTAAACATATCAACTATGCTACCAATTTAACTTCTCTTTAAATCAGCAGAGTTATATGGTGTCTAGGTAGAATTTTATAACATGAGATTTTATCTATTTAAACAGTAATTTAAAAACAATATATTAATGTTAATAATTAATAGCTTTACAAAAAGTTCATTGTGTACGGCCAGACGCGCAGCTACGCTGACGTTATTTCGTCGTCTAAACAACGTACCGAAGGCACCATTCATTCTCTTATCGGCATGCCTTCCACATTTTTGTGCTTCTCATCTCTAAATAAACATATTTTTCGCTTTCTTTCGCTTCCTGGAGAGAACAATTCAATATTTAGTTAAGTTATTTTTTATATAATTAAATATTCTAATTCTCATATTTAATGAAATGTTCTATTTTTTTTATAAGAAACGTTTATTTCTAATTATAAAATACCCTTAAAGTAAATTTTAAAAGTAGTAGACGATATCTATTACATTATTTCCATTTCTTAACTGGTTATGATTGTTATTTTAATCCTTATAGACTTGAGATGGGCTAACCAGACTATTCTCATGTCATTTCCATTTGCTACTCTAGCGACAACATGTGTTTACATTCAACTTGTCCCCTTTACAAGAGGTACTCCTTAGGTCTTCTCAGCTACCTTCTTGATCTTGATTTTTGATTCCTAACAATAACTGTCAATTGTCAAACTAGTCGGTTAGCGCTTATTGTGTTTAGTATGTAATAATGCTTTTAAGATTTTGAATATTCTTATTTTATGTCCTTGTTACTATTATGAAATGAAGATGACTAATATTTCATTTATTATTTTACCTACAACAATTTTAATATTATTATGTTCAGGTAATTATAATGACATAAAACCATTAAATATATGCACTGGATACGCCCATATCCAAAGATTGTTATTAATTATTTTATGTTACAGTATCTATAGTGTCAGCAGAATGCTCAATTCCAATAGTTTTAAGAAACACTTGGTTTTCTTTTGAAAAAGGAAAACAAACAATAACCGATATTAATGCCAGTGAAATGACTGAAAAGTGAGTATCTGAAATTTACAACTGATATTTACTCTAACTATATTCATAGTTGCTAAGAATAACTTATAAGAAATTATGTTCTTCATAGTAAATAATGCTTTTTTTTTATTTCAGAGGTGTATGTGTGGATATAAAGGCAGATTATCATGTGAATTACACCATGGTTTTCAAGCATACAGATTGTTACTACTGTGTTAAATTGATTGTGAGAACTGTAAATGTACTGGAAAAAATTGAATCCACTTGCATAAATCTTAAACCAGGAGAAGAACCAACAGTTCAAACAGTTTGCAGAGGCCTTAAAAATGACCAATATTTGATTACATTGTTCTCTGAAAACTCTGTACCAGTAAGAAATAACTTCTCCATAAATCTATATAACTGAAAAATATTGTGATATCTGTTATGGTAAAATAACTTTATTATTTTCTTCTTCACAGGTGAATTGCAGGTCATCTCTTGAAGGAGTGTGGCAGTTTGCATATCAGAATCGTTTTAGATTCACTGGTGAATGTAATCATCCAGATGCTCAAATAAGATCATGTCAAACTGCCGGCACACAATTTCTGATAACCAACCAAAAATTCAATATAACATATAGGAAATGCACTGGAATGTCTGGCACATTTGATGGGGTTGTTGAATATAGCTGCTTAGGTATAATGTGTTTCTATTCCATATATATTATCGTCCTTCATCATAGAAATGGCAAATATCTATAGGGTAGTGGTCTGATTTCAAGCCCTTGACCACTTTTATTAATTAGAAAGTTGTGTACTTGGATATCAAAACCTTATGAAAGTTAATAATTAGATTTTTTTTAAATTACGAAATTTTGTTAATATTTTTAATGTCTTAAATGGTGAATCCATTCCAATTACATCCAAAATAGATGATAGGACTGTGGACGCCGTAAACTCCGGCTGTGCAGGTCTTTCTCGGGAAAACGTCGACAATTGCCGAATGAAACTTGTGTCTTCTATTGAGACCTCCCTCAGTAATGTCTAATTGTGGGGTGAAAGGAATCTTGTTCAATTTAACCCCCAGAAGACTCAAATTTGCGTATTAACCACTAAAAAAAAACCCTTTTGTCGTGTCACCAGTTTTTGAGAACACTTCTCTTAAAGCTTCGCCTACTATCAGTATATTGGGGCCCAGCGTTTCGAATGACTGTCAGTATCGCGATCATTTGGATAGTAAGGCCAAGTTGGCCGCGAAGAAACTGGGTGTCATCGGACGAGCGAGACAGTACTTCACGCCTGCACACCGATTGGCTCTGTATAGAGCCCAGGTTCGGCCTCACATGGAGGATTGTTCGCATCTCTGGTCTGGGGCACCCCAGTATCAACTTGAACTATTTGATCGCATACAGCGTAGAATCGTTCGTATCGTTGGGGACCCAATTATCTGTAAAAGGCTAGACACTTAGGCGCTGCGTAGAGACGTTTCCTCGCTGTGCGTTCTCTACCGCTTACACCATGGAGAGTGTTCTGGAGAACTGTTTGATCTGGTGCCTGCCGCTGAATTCTCCAACCGCACAGTACGACACAAATTAAGGTATCATCCCCACCATCTTCTACTGTGCGGTTCCGAAGGAACTTTTTTTCCACGCACCACACTAATGTGGAATAGCCTACCTGCGGCAGTGTTTCCTGATCGATACGACATGTGTACCTTCACAAAGCGCGTCTACGTCCACCTTAAAGGCCGGCAACGCTCTTGTAACACCTCTGCTGTTACACAGGGCCGTGGGCGTCGGTGATCATTTACCATCAGGTGACCCGCCCGCTCGTTTGCCTTGTCCTTCCCATAAAAAAAAAATATTAGTAGTAATTTTATTGTTGTTTTATACAATATCTAAGTATCAATTAAATCATTTTTTTATAGTTAATATTAAACATTGATATTACAGGACATTGGTTTGTTGATAAAAATCATTTCTTTGCTGTGGCAAATACTAAGGAATCTCGTAAAGATGAAAAATACCGCTGTTTCTTAAAGAATAGAGATGATGATCTCTATATTGGTGCTTCTATAACTCCTGAGTGTCATTCATTGAAAACTGTTGAAAAATCACCAGAAAGATATAGAATTAACCCTGTCAAAGTAAGTGTATTTTTTTTAAGTATTTTTTACATACATATTAAGCACATTTTTAGGTTTAAGCTTGCACTATGAACTTGGTTTGACTGTGATAAAAAAATTCTAATTAACAGCTAGAAAAATTGAGAAAAGGTAATAGAATAAAGTTTAATTAAAAATGAAATCATCATATAATTGAAAATGATATTTTAAAACTGAAAATGACCACATATTACTAATCTATAATTTTAAGGCAGAAGTTGTAGAACCTGGTTGTCGTTTGCCACAAAATTTCTCTGGTGATTGGATTAATACAGCTAACATAGATGCAGATGTTTTTATTAACGAAACACATATAATTGAAACATACTATCCTGATGAAGGTAGATTTAGGAGAACTATTTATGTTTGCAGGTAAATCACGAATTTATTTATTATTTTACTTCCAAATAGGATTGCTTGTAATTATTTGTGAATATTACCAATATTATCAATTTCAATTAAAAATAAGAAATAGCTGATTAAATGTGCGTATAAATACTTTGTTTTAATAAATTTCCTTTAACATTGTTTGTCTAATTTTGTACAAAAACCAGATATATCAAAATATGATTGTTCCATAAATTAGTTATAGAATGACCAATTTGTTTATAAAAATAATGATAACCATGAAAAGTAAGAAAACTTTATGAAGTAAAAGTTATAAGAAAAGCATGGGCTGTGCTTTTCTTACTGTGGTGGATTACTTATAATATTTTTTATGAAATTATTGAAATTTATTTTCCCAACCGACAAAGTCGCTGGCACAGTTAGTATTAACTATAAAGATATTATATAAATAACACAAATATATAATTAGCTTTTTTAAGATCTAAAATTAAATATGTGTTAAAGTAAAAAAAATATGTCATTCTTTCTATTACACAAACTAAAAATGTGACTTTTGTTGTTTGCGAAAAATTATGTATTATATATTTATATTCTTACAGAGAACAGCGCGACAGTCGTGTTATGATGGCGCGTCTCACTGTGGATGGTTGTCAGAAAGACTATGTTTGCTTCGACTTTGTTCCACAACATCACAATGTTATAAGGTCAATCTTTTAAATATATATTTAAATTTTTTTATCATCATGCTGCAATGAGAATAGGCAGATATACTTTTTTACAATTATAATATTATAGTATTTAAGTATTTTTTTTTGGTGTTGTATTATTGTTATGTGTTTAAATAATAATTTTTTGATGTTTTAATAGCTATATCTTTGTATCAGAGCAGAAAAAATGACTTTATTTGTTAATAATTAATAATAGAGAAACTGAATCCACAACTGTCATATTTACAACTTGATTTTTTATCCTGCACATAGTAGGGTAGGTAGAGGGAACTGCAGGAACTGTATGAACCTAGTGTTAGACACTTTGTTGCTTAGTCCCTACATTCTCCGTCCCCATCTGAATAGAGAAACTGAATCCACAACTGTCGCGTTTACAAATTGATGTTGAGTGTATATGCCATGACGGTGTTTTTTATATTGTTAGAGGAATTTTTATTATGTTTTCTATATTTTATCCAGCTAAAGATAACATTTTTGCAGGTATCGCAAAGGATTGGCCATGATACAAAGCAACTTCCACACAGTGTGTTCTTGGGTACAATTTAAAAATAAGCAACAATGGCGTTATGATATATTTTTAAAGAAGGATCCTTCGCCCATCCGATGCCCGGTCGCTGGAAAATTTAATTTTACACAAAAAGGTGATGTTAAATTCGAAACAAGGATATTGGGAGGAGTCACTTTAAGTCCAAGACCAAATTTGTACTGCAAATTAAATATAAGTGACTTGTCTGTTTGTGATGTTGACCAGAAAACTATACAAATCAAAGAAAACTATTGTCTAACAGTTGATTACTTAGGGAGGCCTGTAGATATTTACAGTGACCCTGACTATAAAATGAAATGTATAGGATATTGGAAAGAGAATCTCAAATCGTATTTAATTACATATGATGAATTGGATCCTTTCTCAAAATACAGATGCTGGGTCTATCAAAGAGCTGATTTGAACAGGTAAACCATTACTTTGTCATTAATAATTAAGTTTTTAGTGGTTTTTAAAGATATCTTTACTTAATATGATACAAAATTAATACTTTATAAATTATTGTCTTATGTCTTAGTGCTTTGGTACTAGTAATTAATTTATATTTTTGCAGAGTGTTAATGTCTCAGGCATTAGGTCCATATTGTGATTTAAAACAAGATGTAACTTCATGGAACTACACTGAAGGTGCCGCAGTTGCTATTGAAATGGAAGAATATGAGAGAGAAAGGGATCAATGTCCAATGCATTTCGATGATGGTAGTGACCCATGGTCCACTAAAGAAAATTATATTAAGGTTTTCTCCTTTAGTTATTCTTTCTGGAGAAGTAATAGTGCCAGTGCATTAGATATATTTACACCTATTTTAGTGTTGACTTTGATACAATTATTATAATGTGACTAATGTTTTGTCAAAGTATCAAACATATATATCTTTAAAGGTCTGACTTTTGTACTGGTAATGTCAGTGTGGAATAGATGAAATATGAATATGTTTTATTAATATGTATTTTGTAGTATATATATTGATAATTAAAGTAGATTCTTCAAGGTATATATATGTATACCTTAGTACAGTAGTGGATAATTGATTATTGTGTTCACTGAATATCGAAATGTATGTAGTTTCAAATATTTATGAAATCATAGTAATTTTTGAATTTATGAGTTATGAATGAATTTTGAAAAACTTCTCAAGATTTGTGAGTATTATCCATGGCCTATTGATATTTTATATTGATTACTTTCTATGTTTTACAATTTTAATATTCTATAGTGATGATCTGGTATTATTCTTTTTTAGCATAGATTTTATTTAATATAATACCAATTTTTTAAGGTTAACCTCAGTCTTGTATAAGACAACAAACATCCGTCCAGATGATATTATTAAGTTAAATTTATGTTACATTGTATAAGATATTCAATGATCAATCATGAGTAAAAATATTTTTTTTATTTTTATTTATATAATTAATAATTGTATTTTACACACATTCAAACTTTTTTTATGCTTTATTTAGTAATAAATCTTTGGAAAAGTAAAAGATACAGACTGTGCTATTAAACAAAGTACTTATATTAGGGGTAATGTGGTATGTATAGTAAAACCATTAAAGCACTCATATCCAAATGTTAAACTAGTATATTTCTTGTGATTTAGAATCTCAAATGATTAAACAATATGTACAAGTGCCTTAATTATATATTGTATTATTAAGTAGAATTACACAAAAGGAAACATTTTAAGTATTTGTTAATATTAATATTTATTATGACATTCCACATATATGAATCCGTCCATTGAAACAGCTTATTTTACAGTAATAATATTTTAAGTTTAATAAACAGTAAAATAATTAAAATTGTGTTTTCTTTACCATTTTACATTGTGTAAAGTAATTATTACTATACAATTGTACAAAATTTACTTAGTCCATGATACTTTTGGTATATCAAAGTGCTCAGTCAAACTGTCAAGATGTTGATTGAATTTTTCTACTCTCTGTTTATGAGTCATTTCAGCTTTTTGTAGAATTCTTTGTGTTTGCTGTAAAAAAAATCATTTTACACAATTATTATATTATACAATGTATAAAATTACTTATAATTTTTTTATATTTTAAAAACACTTCATTACAATTAAGGTAAAAGCACCAGTGGTAGACACTATAAGGATGACGCAAGATTTAAACAAAAATATTTTTTTATTGGAAAAGAAATACAAAAGAAACAAAAAATTTAATTGCACTTTGGTTAATACAAAAGTATATATTAAACTAAATACCCACCGAATCAACATAAATTAAAACAAAAATTCCATTTTTATTAATTAAGTAAAATGACCCTAAAGATGACACATTCATAAATCAAAACACCAATAGTTGACACTTATTTGTACCAATAGTGGACATGCAAGCCTGAATATAATAATCATCAAATATATTATAAAATAAGCTTAAAATGACATAACTGAATATTATAAAATTTTTTTTATTAGCATTAACTGAAATCCTTGACTAAGTATCAAAAGTTTTATAAAAATAAAATTTTAGTCATGTTCTAGTTCCTTTGATTTTGAATCTTCTGGCCTTTTATAGGTGGCATCTTGAAAAATCCGACCACCAAAAAGCATACCCCAAAAGTTGACACCCTGTTTACTATTGGAGTTTTTTTATTATTGTCACAATTTTAACAGTAGGTACTTATATTGTTGAAAATAGTGTTGATAATTGCATAAACTTACGCTTAGGAGAATAGGTTTTGTTACTGCACCAAAAGTAGACTTGCATGTCATCTTTAGGGTATTCTGACTATTTTCAGTACCAATAGTAGACACTTATGATTTTTTAGAAAAATAATATCGGAACAAATAATGAATTGTTCTAATAATTAGAAAATATAAATATCAATACAAAACATAACAAATAACAAAACAATATCTTTATAAAATTTATTAAAATCACTTGTACCACTGCGGCGTTCTTAGCTAAACTCATAAGAAATGGCTAAAAACGTGTGACTTCATCACATTGCTTGCAATAATTGATGCTATTTTAACTTTTTAAGCAAAAGACCGTTGTTATGGTTGTGCTATTTGATTAACAGGTGAAGCAACCATTTTCTGGTACTAATAATTGTGACATACAAGTAAAAATATGCTTAATATTGAACTTAATTGTTGAAAGTGTCATCTTTTGGTACACTGTCCACCATTGGTGCTTTTACCTTAATTTATCTTAGAATATCAGAAGTTTTATAAAATTTTGAAAACATTCTAATATCTAGTTGTTTCTTCATTTTAATACAAGTCGTTGGGAGTTATTAATATTTTTATGGACTAATTTAGAGTTAGATATATAATCAACGTCAGTCTTGATAGTTCCATTAACAAGCAATTTTTGCAGTGTGGCAAGTTTCTAATGGAGTAAAACTATAAAGCTTACCATTTTTTCTTGCATTTTCTGAAATGCCAACTCAGCTTTTGTCTTAGCATTCGGATTTGTTTGTTGCTTTAATTGTTGTTTTACTTCATTTCCAATAACTTTCTCTGTTTCCTTGTTAGCCTTCTTCTTCTTTTTTTTCTTTTTAATACCAGAATTATCCTTAATTTTTAGTTGAACTTTACTAACACATGCATATTCGTCTTCCTCAACCATGGTGATAAAGTTAAATAGATTTGTTTAAATAACACAATCACAAACTGTATGCTGCAAAACAATGCGTAATACACAAATAAAATGACGATTTGTAAAATGACAGTGACAAGCTTGACAATATTGCCATATTTAAATTTTAATATAATTTTATTTTTTAAAATTGAATATTAAGAAATATAAAATACAATACTTTTAATTCATTCGTAAAGTGCCCTAGAATATCCAAAATCTGAAACAAATATAAAACTATGCTTGCAAGAATACGTTATTCAAGAATACAGATTAAAAATTCATACATATATAATTTTACCATAGAATAAAAACATTGGATAGGTTCCTAATGATCATATTTTAATAAATAATATATATTATATATTTATGATGTTTATAGCTTCTCTTCTTAGGGTAGACAAAGGGAAACGAAGAAACCACGGGAACCTAGTATTAAGACTCTCCGCAGTGAGAATTGAACACAAAAATGCTATATTTATATATTAGTTATACATATAATAGAACAAACTAAAATATTTTTTCTAATTTTGACCACGACCTACACAATTGTTACCGCAACGATTACGGGTTCGATTAATTAAGTATTAATGTAAAGTATAAGTGAATTATTTGTTCGCTCTGGTTATAAGACAAAAGCGCGGCATTGATTTCTATCGCTAAACAGGCAATGATTGAAAAATTTCGCGAAAAGTGGTGAACGTAGCATCTGAATCTAGTGATTCCTTTTGTCTGACCCTATTTTTGTGAGATACCTAATAATTATTTATTGATAATTTTTTTTATAGCAATATTTAAACACAAAGTCTTATAGAACAAAATAGTGTAGATAGCTCTCATGAGACGTATTCCATTGATTAAAATTAAATAAAATTTAACTTACTTTACTTACAATTATTGCAATTAAAAGGCAGATATATACATATTTAATTTTTAATTTAATAGTATATGTCTATTACGAATTTTATGTCAATTTATATCTAGGAATTGTTCTGCTTAAAACTGATACTAATCTTTGTTTACCAGTTGATTATTATATTTCTTAAAAATATATCAATTGATATTGCCATGATACAGTCCTAAGTTTTGTGTACTCCTTGAATGTCGTATTTTTATTGCTATTTCTTTTCCCTTAAAAAAAATCTTATTTTGTCTCGTTTCCATTTAAATTTCGAGAAACAAACATTTTTCTCTCTGATGCATTTGTCAACGCTCGTATATATAAAATTTAACGTTTCAGTCAGGTACTTATTAGTGATTTTGACTAAATAACTACGCATACGTTTTCCCAAACAAATTTTTACCATTAAACATTCAGCTTCTAATGGCATGTACTAATAGAAAAAAAATTGCTGCAGAATATTTAATATAATATGTAATTAAAATGAGTTTTTATTTGCATAAATTTATTAAGTACCTAGTAGTAAGTATTTATGCAAGTAATACAGATTTAATTCTAAGTTTTCATATCAATAACGTCTAACAATAGGCTCACCTAAGCTGGGGGCGTCATTGCATAGGGTAGCAGGTTACTTGTAGCAAATATCATAAATAAATATGATTGTTAGCGACAAAAGAACGGGAATGAATGGCATCTTGGCGTTATCGGTGAGGCGCACGCGCTCCGCCCGCTGCTGGCGCGTACGGCAGCGAGATTAGTTCGATTTGCCGCCACGTGGCGCCACGTGCGGCGTCTACCCGCCAAATAAGATTAACGGATTTGCACTACAGATTGCACACGAATACGCAGGAAGTGTAAAGTGAAACGCCGGTAATAGGATTGTTGTGGAATCTTTTGACGTTACTTAGTTAGTTAGATGTTTGGAATTCATATCAAATGGCAGGCTATATACAGGTAGAGAATGACTATTGTTATAAGATTCATATTTGTAAATCAAGTACTTCATAATTAATTTGCTTTCATTGCATAAGCCAGATTTGTCAAGATGTGAATATTTAGCAGTTTTGAACTGAGTGAAACAATGTTTAAATTTCTTGTTAAATTTTTATCCAATATCATGATTTGAATTTATGTAATGGAATTCTCGACTTTTGCTTATTTTTATTCATTTTTATTAAAGTTTTGTTGAAATATAACAGTACTAAGACTACTACTGTACTTACTTACTTGTGAGTTAACGGAAATACACAGCCTATGTTTAAAAAGATTATCTTCTCGTAATAAAATAGAAATAATAGTGTTCAATTCATTAGATGTAAACTTTACTATCCCTCTTCTTTACTTAAAATAAGGCGTTTTCGTTAGTTAAGCAAGATTCTTTTCATAAATGTCACATTGTATAGAAAATAAAGAGTGCGTTCTAAACGTTTTTTACAATGTTAGATGGCACCGTAATGTCATAAAATGAAGATAAGAAATAAGTTGTGATGGGGAGAGATTTCGGCACGTGTGTGATTAAATGTCGTTAAGTACGGGTTTATAAAATGGATATTCTAAAATGTTTAGTTTTAAGACAGAAATTGTTTATTTAAAAAAAAAACATTTATTTTAATCTATATATTTCTTTGTAAAATATTTATAAGTATAAATAAAATATGTTTTTAGGTTAATTAAATGAGTTAAATTTTCTTTTTATTACTTGGAAATAAGTAATCATCATTGTGATTTTAAAACTAAATATAAAAGATATGAACATTTTACAACCTGGAAATTGATCCTATGAGTCCTTGTTCCAGTTAGTAAAATACAGCCAAAACTACAAGCTTGCGGTATAATAGTGCTTAAATTTTACTTTTTTTTGTTTTGACGTGACAACGTCTTAAATTAGGTTGCGGCTCGGAGTCACATATGAAAAAGGTAACGTAACGATGTGTCAACTGTCACCGAACTATGATCGGTCCGCCGCGCGTTTCACTTGACACATTTACAATGTTTTAGTAAACAAAATATATTTTCTATAGTTAAAATTTGTGCAATTTATATTATAATTATTAATCATATCAATAAATATTCTACCGAGAAAAAGACGTTGTCACGTAAAATTTTCGCCCGTAAAACCCACTTTACAGGCAACCTTTTTTTTTTTATCATTTATTTTCGTTTCAATTACCTACTCATAACAAATTTTACTTCAATTTTATATTAAAAGAGATTTTGTTTGGCAATAATTCCTACTTGACTTGTATTGCCATCACTCGTGCGAAAGCCGGTGACTTAGCATGTCGCATTAGTGCAATAAATCTGAATAAATCGTCGACTCTAGTTCAGAACAATACTTGGCTTCTAATAGACATTAATATGGCATTAGCTGTAAGGGCGGCACACGCCAGTAACGCCTTGTTTGCTAAACTGCCCTAATCCGCTATTTGTACTGAGAGAGCCATAATTGTAGCTAGATTTAGGATTTTGGTATATTTAAAATAATGTATAAATTTGTTTAAAATCGTTTCTAAATGCTTATTGACTAGGTATCGCTTTCGATAAAGATAATGTTAATTTCTTGCTGTGTGTTTTATTTTATACTTCATAAAAAATTATTACATGTAATATCATACTATAAAGATTTTCTGACCATATAAAAGATTATTTAGGTTGGAAATGTAAAACAAAGGTGGCTAATTACGGTCCTTTTATCCAAAGGTCACGCACACAAAACGTGCTCACCCTACTTAGCTGCAGAATGCGCGCCCTGACTTCTGAGAGGAAATCCTTTTCCCACGAGCTTTATTCAAACATATGTAAAGCGTATGATGGATGACGCCGACGCCTTTAAACGGGGGATGGACGTTTAAATCACAATCATGTGATCCCTAAATTTTTTCGCCGGTCATAGCAGCACGTCGAAATTTATAACGTAATGGATACTGGAGTTCATTTAGTGAAAGAGTTTCAATGGCACACGTCGAAATGATTGCGCATTAATTTTTTGAAGGGAATATTAAATGTTATGGTTAGTGAGAATTTTATGAGCGACTTTAAATTTTATTTTTATTATCCATACAATAAAATATTATTATTAATGTATAAAACGTAAAGCATATAGAAGTTTGAACGCAAAAATTTTCAACTAATATTGAGTGGGATGGTGCGGAGGCTTCAAAGTTTTCCCATTACGCAAGTCGCAGACATTAGCGGGCGCTTAGGTTCATTAAAATTTGTCAGCTTGTCGTATACGAGTAACTTCCAAATGGATGTAGAAACTCGTTTAAGTGAAACTCGGCTGACGTAAAAAGTTGCTCGGATTTCGGCTTGCCAGTTTTTTTCAACACCATCAATTTCTCAGCCCGTCAAGAAGATTTTTCGCACTCGTAATGCGGAAAAAGAGTAATTTAAGTTTTTCAGGAGACTCGTTGCGTGGGAATTATGATCTTTGTTTGAAAGTTTGATTGATTTATGAAATTTTCGCTGTCTAGCGAACCGATTAAAGGATCAGCGCTATATCACGAGACGCTGAGCTATCCATTATGCCTTATTTTAATTCTTCTTTTTAATGTGATAATAAATTAAGGTGACTGATGGACGAGAACATTATTCGAGTTACGCCAACATAAATTAGTTTAATTACTAAAAGTATCAAGAAGTCCTATTAATTGTCAAATTTGTTGTCTAATTATGTGTATATATAAATTTATTCTAATTAATATGTACCGATGTACTTAGGAAAGTGAAAGGAACACTTACTTGTTCAAATGATGTGACAAGTCTAATTAAAACAACTAACTATCTATATTTGACCTTACCTTACAAAGACAGTGTTGCCTCATTGTGCTTGGTTTAGTAATTTAGTAATTAAATTAAATCTTTAGATATATCAGCACGTAAGTAGTAAACGTCCACTTAAAATACTTATGAATAACTAAGTAAAAGAAAAATCGATACAAAATCCCTACACTTTCACCCTAAGTGGGGCTGTTAAACGGTTGCAATCAGATTCTCGGCCACCCCTGGACCAGTACGTTATTGTTCCGTTTTATGATCAAGGGGGTTAAATGAGCCTGGAACATTGGGGGTGTCATAGAGCCCAGTAGTTTAGTTTAAATAACAGATGTAATTGTGTTTGGATGATTAACGCGCGTCTGAACTGTTCGAAAAAATGCATGCAGTTCTCTTTGATTAAGTTGATCAAATCAATGTGATGAAACATTAATTCATAGTTAAATGTTCCTGAATTATCATGTAAACCGAATTGGCTTTAATTTTGTTATATTTTTTAATTCTTAGTCTTTTAATAATAATTACAAAAGTTAGGCTTACCTATTTACCTAATTTTTTTTAGACTTATAATTAATTAATATACCTAAAGCTTTACTTGAATTACTAAGCACTAATTCGTCCATGAATAGCTTGCATTTAGTAAATAATGAGCATCTATTTTGTGAAAGTACCAAGTAAGAATATCCACAATACAAGTGAATGTGAATGAACTAAGTAATCACCGGCGGTGGGAATTTATTTCACATTAAAATTCACATAAAATTAATCAACAATATGTAAATAGACTGCATTTTAATTCAACGCTCCAAGTTGATAATTATACAAAAACTAATAAAATTTTGTTTACATCTTTATTTCACGTTCAAAGAAAATTTTCGGTGGTGGAAGTAGGTAGATTATAATTTAAATTTGACTCAATTAAATATTAGTGGCTTTTTGTTGCCACGGGAGCTATCAAGGGTGGTAATGTAACCAGAGATGGAATCGCGGTAGTAAATCAGTTTTATTTGAGGGGTGGAATATCTATAGAGTGATCTGTATACCTATACTAGTACATGCGTATCACGTGGCCTAGCTTGTGATTAAAAACTGTGGTTTAAAATTAATAAATTTGTTATAGCAGATAACAATAGGGCTTAATTGAATTTAATTAGCTAGTTTTTTGAATATATTTAAACAAAAAATATATATTAACACAGCTTACTTGCGTTTCTATTACAATTAATCGGGTTTAGATCCAATATTATTAAAATACTATCGTAATTCGTTAGTTTTCAGTTTTGTTCGTAAATTAAAATTCATACAAAATTCTATAATACATTATTTCTATAATATTAATTAGATATAATGGGATAGAATTTGACTTTGAATTGCCACTAGGAGATAGAAATTATTTTCTCAATAGTAAGACAAGGCGAAGAACTGCCTGTCTTAATATCCACCCATCTGCTTACCGAGTTCTAAGCAAGGTAAACTTAGCACAAAAATTGATTTACAAAACAAAAATAGAGTCGTATACGATATAGAATTACATTATCTACATATATTAATTATGTATTACGCATTACTGTGAAGTATCTTACATATCTAATAAACTAGTAATAAAATATTAATTAACGAAATGTGGGGACCAAAACACTAAACCGGCTAGAAAGTAAGTCTCGGTCGTGTTTGTTTCTAATTAACGGGCTATTAATCTGGTTTAATTGTAACCGAGGTACAATACTGTCCTCTAAAATAGTAATTAGACGTTCGAAATGTTAAATGTTTATGCAGTTTTAGTAATTTAGACTTATAAATATCTATCATGTGTACTTATACACTAATTACTTAATCAATTATTAGAATATTACAAAATATATTGATTCATTAGTTGTTTAAACCTTATGTTTTCTTACTTATATATCTAATACATACATATACTTATTTATTATTTAACATTTATTGTTACATTACTACATAAAAACTTTAATAAAATATACCTAATTGTGTAATTTGTGACGGTAGATATTATGTGCGGAGTGCGACAAGGCTTTCACAATGCAATTTGTCTTCTAGTCTATGTTACTAACATATAAAAAAAAACATACAACAAATTTGAACTGAAAATGTTCATGTATATTATTATATAATGACTACTGTGCGTCAGTGGATATTCAACAAAGCTTACGGGTAATACTGACATGGCTGTTGATTTTCAGGGTTTCGTACTTTATACTACTGAATACTCAGGGCTACAGTTCTTTGGTAAAAATTAAAGACAATAAAAAAAGCTTAATGAAAATTTTATATTCTTAAATGAATACAACCAAAGGATTTAAGCTTAGTGACTGCATACAGATTAAACTTGATTTGTATTGACACACTAAAGTACTATTGTAGCTTACAAAATTAGTCAATAACCACAATTTAATCAACTTTAATAAGTTCTTCTACTTCTTAATAATCTATAATCTTAAGTTGGTACTGAAACTTATATACGTGAGGCTGACTCGAACTTGGTTATAATTTTTTATTCTAGGTTAACCATAGTTGTATCGGATGAAGATAGACAATGCGCACGCGTCGCGCCGCGGGCGCATCAAGCGCGCTAATTCACACTTCCTGACCCACGGGTGTTATGTGTCAAGGGAGAAAAGAGTATTAATTGAATTCGAATTCATGTCACAAATGCAACCATTTGTAGTTCATTACAATTTGCAATATAAAGCCTGTTCTGTAGTTATAAAAATTTAAAAATTATTTTGATATGTGGTCTTTTTTATAATAGCAATAGATCTTTGCTTCACTATGTTAAATATATATTTTACTTGTTAAATGTAGGCCGTGCGATTTGATTGGATAAGGTGGTCTTTATAAGTATAATGATATATAAATATGCATTTAAATTTTATGAAATAGGCTATTGTAATAATGTTCTTGCCTTTCCTCTTTCTGACTAAGCTAGAATGTTTTATAACTTAGCAATAGTTAGAGTCAATTAAATTTCTTGACAATATTACCAGGCCGACATGATCGCATTAGCGACAAAGCCCTTTAAATTAAAAAAAATATATATAAAGATAACATTATTTTTTACTTCATTTAGAATATTCGTTACGCATTTAAAATTATCCTGGAGTATACCACTTATGATTTTTTCAGTTAAAATATTCTTCCTCGAATAGCATTTATCTATATTAAAAGTATGTCTATAACTAACTCAATGTGTATTCGGTGGCGGAAGTCAACGCCGCATTTAGTCTTGGTAACAGAACAAGAAAATTAAACAATTCATTCTCTCCCAAATAGAAATTGCTACCCAACCCGTGTGTTCTGGACGTATATTTATGGTTTTATCGTAAGTTAGAAGTATTTAAAAGAAGCTTCATATAGTTGAACATGCTAAATACCACGCAGATGTTACTCAACATGCCTTGTACAATAGCTATTACCAGTACGACAGTGTTAACATACATTACAGAAGGTACTAGTTTATCGGTCCTGGGATTAGGGTACCACCCTGGGCTACTCGCATTTGTTATGGATGTTCGCGGTCGGTACTGAGCAATTAAAGCTTTATTAAACGATCTCCCTTCTGTGGTTTCTATGTAACCGAATAGATAATTGTGAATAGTGAGCAAAAATATATTTTTTTAATTCAATCAGGCAATGTCAGGAAAAGTTTTTTGTTTCAGGTCTACAGTTAGAGAAAATGAAAATATTTTTTACTGAAAATACATTTTTAATTGTATTACCTGTATATCTTTCCTTTGAAAAATTTCACTTATATACTTAGAGTATGAAATAAAAGCCCACATAAAGGCGTCCACACACTACATTTGGCGGAAATGGCGTCTAACCGGATATTGTATCGCGCCTTCATCTCCGGCGAGCTTCCGCTTCCCGCCTCGTTCCTCGTGCGTCGCCTAATTACTTGTTACATATAGATAGATACAGAACGTATTAGGTACGTGTACTGTCTATCTATACTAATATAGTATATCTATACTATAATACATAGGACATTTAGTAGCTATGTATATGTAATATACATATATTTACTCCTTGGATTTTATCTCAAGTTCACTATATTTTGTTTAGGTTCCCAATTGCTATCTCTTAGGAAATATGTATAGACTTTTTTTGAACGTAACTTAAACATATCGTATATTTTTTAGTTAGATAAATAAAGAGAATAAATAACAAGACAAGAAAAGTAAATAAGATATATTTATTTTTTTTCTTTACAAAATAAGTATATTTATTTTTTTATCACAATAAGCTAATACTTTATGTACTAATACCTGTATATAACAAATATATTTCTTTGTATCTTAATAATACAATACGGGAGCAACCAATAGAGATCACTTAATCCATCCATTGAAAAAAAATCGCTTAAATGCTTAATCCAAACGATCCTTGCGAACAAAAGGGACTGGAGTACTGGAGACTACGTTAACGGACCTCTCTAGACGTGATGACTTCACGCGACTCTGCCTTATCGGCATCATCGGAGACTATACAGAACTTTTAACAAGGGTATGCTTGTGGGCAGCATTACTTAAAATAACATAAAAATAAACACAAATATTATTTTATACAAGAATATAATTTTAAAAATACTATACATTTTGTATTTGTAGGCATTAATTATGACTAAAATTTTTTTTCTATAACAGTATTTAACATATTATTAATGCTACATAAAAATCTTAGCTTTTAATCCAAGCGATCATACACACAAAAGGAGCTCAAGAGGCTGCAATAACGTAGCTCTCACGTCTATGTGATGACTTCACACGGCCTGCCTTATCGACGTCATCAGCAAACCTCCTACGAAAACGAGCTTTGAACGCAACCATGAAAAGTTTTTTAACCCCTGATGTACAAAGACGCATGTGGTTAACTTAAAAATTGAAATATCTATCATTATGACTGGATGTGCATTTTTTTATATACATTTTAATAAAGCAATAATAGTTGTGATTGCTCTACTATACTCGTTGTACATAAATTTAAATACCAAAAGCCTGCACCTGCAACCACCAAATAGCATACAGAAACTGAGTGTCTTAACACTAGGTCTCTTACGTAGTGTTAAGACACTCAGTTTCTTGCATTCTGCCTTGAGTAGCGGAATTCAACGCCGCGCTTTTCATAATTATTATAGCGGCATATAAAGGAAAATCATACATTTCCCTCGAGTGAAAATCGAACTGCCATAACATGTATGCCTATGTACACTCAGACGCTACCATGATTGCCGCTGCACTATGGCGTTTAATTTTATTTGAATACTTTTAAAACATTTATCTCTACTGGTTTCGCCATTTTTCTAAGTGACACAAACTACTAGTGAAATATTAATCTATATAAGTGCATATAATCAATTATCTTATTGTTACTTTAAAAGCACTATTGTTGTTGAAGCAGCCATTTGCTCAAAGCTAAGCTTATCGTAGACAGGATCGGTACAGACACATTTATTGAAACCGTAGGTATTTCTAATATGATGGCTATACGCTACACGTCGGTACATGTAATAATAATTATTTGGCGGGTGCGATTATACAGATTTAGATAGGCTCCGACGACGCAGATAACCTCTTACATAGCTCATAGCACATAGCACCACCCTTTGTAGCGTCCGCAAATAATATACTTAACTTAATGATTTTTAAGATTAAATAAAATATGTAATAAAACTTTTATGTAATGTATTTCAGTACTTAATGTACCGTACAAGCGTACAGGATGTACAAAGTAAAGTACATATATAAATAAATGTTTGTATGAAGGCATACGAGTAAAAGTTAAATAATTATAATTTTTTTTCTATATGATTATCGTCAATTGTTCATCCTAGTACCTATTTTTTTATGTTATTCATTTAAGTATGTTTCGAATGCACGTATATACGAAAAAGTGTATATGTTGACTTTCTTCTTTAATTTCAACAGGACTTCACATCTAGCGTAACTCTATTTAAATGAAGAATATATTGATTGTTTTTTCTGTTTTAAAAATATTTAGAATAATTAATTAATAATTTCTTAGTAGCAGTGAGTGGAGTGATCGATCCACATGAACCTCAGTCCCACTGCACCACAGTATTACATTCCTAACATAACAATTCAATTATGTAACAAACGAACATTACTGATGCATATTAGTAAACTAGTATTTATTAATAACAAATTACGCAATATAACATTTTTTAATGTCTCCAATTTATATTTAAGCGAATGGATCTTAGTGTTCTATACCAGTTGCTGAATAACAAGAACAATGAAATCGGTGAGTTGTCTCTTATATATTTTAAGTAAGAAATTTAACGATATAAAGATTATAGATTTGCGGTACTTGCCTTAAGATTTTTGTGAAGTGTTTGTGGATTCGACTTCCACTCGTGTGAGATGGACTTTTTATTTTTATTTTCTTCGCTTTGGAAACTAGATAGGCAAAGAGCAGCGACACTCAGCATATAATACTTCAAAAACGGCGGAAAGCGAAACGGCGGACGGAGAAAGCAGGGACTAAGGAACGGAGTGACTTAACACTAGGTTTCTATGGTTTCTGCAGTTTGCTCTGCCTATCCTGCCATGTGCAGTATAAAGCGTGAAGACATAAATAAATATAATTATTTACGCATTAATGTGTATCCATTAATACAAAAGCAATAAGCTAATTACAAGATATTTTTTATATCTATACTAAACGTTTAAAATGTTGATTTCAGATAATTATTGTATTCGCATCGCTAGCAGCTGTAGTGCTTGCAGCACCAGCACACAAAGAGGGTGATGAATCCTTAAGGTTTTTGCCGGCTATACGACATGAAGAAGTCCACGACGAATTCGGACAATATGCCCTTCGATATATTACTGCTGAAAGTAAGTCATTTATTCGTTTCTATTTAAAATATTATAAATTGTAGCACTTTCTAGGTAATATTACTGCACAGTATTATTAAAATGCTATGAGGTTTTAATCAGTAACTAAGCTTAGTGATGTTACCTACATTTTAATTCTATACTAAATGATTGCGCCAATTATGAATGATGGAATAATAAAACCCAAAACTCTTCAATAATGAATATAACTCAAGTTTAATATTAGTTTATAAAAAATAACGATTGTAACGAAATTCGATGTTTATAGATCTGAATCTCAAAGCGCAATAGTAAAAAAAGACGAAACGCCGCTGCTTATCAATTGTTTTCTCATGTAATCTCTTCTTCTTTTTTTTATTTGACCTGAACATCTAATAAAAAATACTGAAAATTTGTTTGCTTTAAAACGTAAATCTCAAAACTTACTTGTTTATTAATATATTCTATTTCTTTTTTTAGATACAGTGGTGTCAGAACGGGGTCGTCTAGTACCTGGTGCCGATGGAGGATTTGTTCTAGAAATTGAAGATCAATACAGTTTCATTGGTGATGATGGCCTGGTCTACGTTACCAAGTACCGAGGAGGGCAGAATGGTTTCCAAGTTGAAGCCGATCATTTACCTAAGCCTGTACCCGTGCCAAAAGTAACTTGAATAAAATTCTTTTGAAAATCATGTTTTGTTTTTATTGTAATATAAATGTTTACATTAATATATTTTTTATCAATATATAACAAATACATATTTATTACCAATCATAATAATATATTTTTATTGAGAGTGTCCAGTCCAATTTCAAAGTCCAGTCCAATTTGGGCGAAAAGCAAGAAAAAGAGTGTTTAGACACCAGGTTCTCGCTATATACCTTTTTATATAAAAACTATCATATTCAGCAATAACGTAGAGCTAGTAACAGTAGATACAATTTTTATATTTTATTAAAAAATAGTTATATTTTATATATTTATTTATATATTCTACTGATTTTACTTAATATAAGTTCTTACCTATATAAAAATATGAAGTACGTATACATACAAACCCTAAACTGACGATTAATAAATTAATAAAAAAAGCAAATGGTACAGAATTAACAATGCAAAGATAAATAACCACAAAGTATTCTTTTTTTTTTAGCTTCACGTTTTATCCCGCATATGGCAGGGTAGGCAGAGGGAACTGCAGAAAACATATGAATCTAGTGTTAAGACATTCCGTTGCTTAGTACCTGCTTTCTCCGTCCCCGCTTTCCGCCGTTAAAAAGTATTCTAGTCGTCTAATTACCTTATTATTATATTTGTCATTACATTTTTACATGTATGCCAAATTTTAAAGCTGATCAATAGTACAAAATAGATTTATAAAGTGTTTCACTATTGATGAAAACATAGTAAGAGTGTAGCTAATGCGATATAAAATGCTTTATTAATGGTAATAATAAATAAACTAGTAACTACTGTTATTTTGCCGACTGTACCTCCAGATTTCTAAAGGATCTTGAGAGGGTGGCAGCGAGGATGCGCCCGGGGCGGGGGAGGGCCGTGACGTCACGTCCTATCTCGGCGGCCATCTTGGATTATCTCGTCGCACCTGCGGGGCGAGGGGGGTCTGTATCGACCGCGTTCACTGTGCACATTTTTCAGTGAAAACTCCAAATTTTTAGGCAATAATTGAATTATATCTTGTTAAGATTAGGTTTCAGGAGAACCTTTTCTTATTATTTATTTGAAATTGTTAAAAAGTATTGTACTTTTGTTTAGGTATAATATTAAAATATTTAGCAAATGTTTTAGTGTTCTTTGGTTCGCAGAATTATATAAACAGAAGGTTGAGTGTAAGCCAGTATCCTTATATTTAGTTTCTAAGTAGATATCTATGTAACTTAATAAATACATTTTACGTATAAAACTTAATGTGAAGTATAACTCACATACAAATAATATATTCTACTACAACAATCTAACAAACCCAAAATTCTATTAAGTCCATTGAGATATAACTGATACGTAATTACGTACATTAAAATTCAGTGCACACAAGCACGCACTATCTGGATGCGGCAGCCCGATAATATCTACCCATCTTACCCTGTTCCGCTAGGCTTTGAGACTTCAAACGATCCCCACAAAGACCTATTTTATTTCCATTTTTGCCGATGTAAAGACGCAACTGAAGGGGAAAGTTGAAATAATTAACTCAATGCTTTCCGATTCCATGTCTGATTTACGTAGGAAATTAAATTAAAAAATTGACATATCTAATATAATCGTTAAATATTCAGCATATTTGACTTATGATTAAAAATATAACGTTATAAATAGCAACAATTTTACGCCGAGTGCACTCGAGACACTACAGACAGATACTATCGGATGACATCTTGCCCTGTTTCGCGCTAGGCTTTGTCGCTACTTTACAAAGACCTACTTTATTTGTATTTTTATGCTGAAGAAGCCGTTAATCTTAAAGAGGATATAATTATATAACAGTATGTACGATAAATTTGCTTATATATTATGTGTACTTATTTTAATATCTGTTTAAAATTATAAATTTCACACTACACTACTACAAAATTTAGTAAAACGACTAAAAATATTGCATTAAACATTGCAGAGTTCTGTATTAATAACACATTGGCGTGCAATACAAAGTGTAATGTATTTAAAAAAAACACAGGGAAGTCATTAAGTGGCAATCGATGTTAATTCGGGACCACCGTGCAAACTTGGAAACAATGTCATTCGCGTCATTAAGAACGCGTGCGGTCGCAGCTGCGTAGTGCACCTTAGTATAAAATGTATACACTTATGTCATAATTTTAAAGTTTGTTTCTATAAAGGGTGCCATCGAGGATATTATGGAGTGGCTGTGAGAGGGTAAACGAGGGCACGTGCTGATACCCGGTGGGCTGACCTCCGTGCTAGGTACTTGATGCTTCACTAGTAATACCTGTTGGTATCTATTTTTGACGGATGTGACAACACTTTAGTTGTTTAATACTTTGTGATATTCTATTAAGAATCAGGCTTTATCAAATTCACATGCTTATTTTTTCCTCTTATATATCTAATAGATACGTTATAAAGGTCTAAGTAAGCATGGGCTATTTATAGATATTTTTAAGGGAAAATCTGGTTTCTCGTGGTTTAATGTCATATATATGTTTTCATTCAAATGCATGTGACGGTTGGATGCGATTGTTACTTAGGTAAACGATTAAATATTATTAATTTCTTGCTTTGTTAATAATTACAAATTGAATTACAATTACTTTTAATAAATTGTACATTTAAATAAATCTTCTATCTGCATTACCAATTTCTTTATTGACAGTTCTAGGGTAGCTCATTCTAATTGATTCTGTGGTAGGCACGATTGGCCATTCGGACCTACTCCATCATTGCCCCTTTGATAATTATTTACAGGAATATATTTTATAATATTATTCATATATTTCGGATGTGGTGATATTCCATCAATTTCTCGGTGTATCTTCAAGGAAATCTACATGATAACATAACAGTAAAGATAAAGATAAATGTTAAGATATCTTTACCTCTGAAATTCTTATTGGGGGATTGTGGAAAACGAAATATTCCCTAATTCTTCCGTAAGTATTTCCGTTTATTCTCATGTTTTATTGTAATTATTTGTATTTTTAAATGTTTATTTTAATAAAAATAGGGAACTTTATATTTTTAAACCACTCACCACTATCTTTACTGACTAAAAAATAAAACGTTTTAAAGAAAAATTGCGATATACGAGTATACGCATATGTTTGAAAAAAAAACACGATTATAAAAATCTCTTCGACTCTCTTCTCTCTCTATTCTTTTTATATTGTAGAAAAGAATAATTAAATATTAAGAAAATAGCAAGGAGAAAAGCTTTTCATACGCTTCTAGCAACACCTGGTTGTGTATGCACCTCTTTGTAAAGCAATCGTTTATTTCAATCTCACAACACTCCATTGAAACAGTTAAATAATTTCTCTACAGCCTTATCATATTAGAAGCGAGATAAATTACGTTTCTTATTAGAATATGTAACAAGATAGTATAAACTAAAAGACCATCGCTACCAGCCTACGGAACCTCAGTAATCAATTCGATCGGTACGCGGTGGCGGAGCACGTAGTTTTCATTTGTTAAACGCCACGCGCGTCCATTACTCCATTACTTCAGTTTATTATTTATTCGACTAACACCCGCTTGCTATACTTTTGTTCATAAAACTATGATTAATGTTGGATAAAGTAATGTTTTTTATGATTTATCGGTTTAAATTTATATTTTATTTATATATTATGTAATATAACTATATAAATTAGATGGTTGTTTAGTTACTTTCATTTCTAATATGTACTAGATATTTTCAGTGACGTTTTACATTCTCATTGACGTGGTTATGCCAAATTAGAAAAAAATCAATAAAAAGATACTAAACATTATGTTCTGATAGTCGTGTTATTAAATTTATAATTCCTTGTACTTGCGCAGATTGTAGTACCTACTGTTTTTTAAGTAACAAATGAGGGACAAAACACTAAATTAGACTTCGAAGTCTGTCGATTTAAGTGTAAACTTGCGTAAGAATTTCAATGTAGTTTTGTTACGACTTTTGCATAATAATAAAAACTAACATTTTTTACAATCCTTAAAGTTTGTTGAAAAAAGTATATACAAATTAAAAAAACTTACAATATTGTTAACTTATACTAACTTATCAATATAAGAGACTTTATTCAAATTTGTTTTGCTGATTCTATATGATGACAAACATAATTTAAGTAATAGCACATAAAAACCTTTCAATTTGTAGCACATAGGGTTTTTATTACCAAATAATGGTGTAAACAAAGTGCAGATGATGTTTTCGTTCTGCAGTAGTAACAGTGAGAATCTGGAGCTTAAAAACTTGCACAAAATCAATTTTATAATTAGTGGGTTTACAGTCAAATGTGTCACCGCGTCACGACTCACGACTAGTTTACTAATTTTTAGTATATTTATAGCTCTTATTATGTAAATAACATTTTAAAATAAACTCATCTAACAAAATAAATATTTAAAATCAAGGTCGACTCAAAAAGCTTGTATTTATGTGTGAATCCGATATATATAAGAATTAGCATATCAAATGTAATTTGAAACTGTAGAGTCAGGTGGGAACATATCATACAATATAAAATGTGGTGTCGAACAAAAACTTTGTAAAGTAAAAAATGAAGGGTACTTGTCCTTCCTTATAACAACTGTAGGCAAGCTTCAATAATAAACACAGTTTATATTGAAATTGAAGGCGTACCCGCAAGCTTAGAGCGTCGCATTACAAAACAACGAATTTGATATATGCTTTTTGCGTACATTATTACACATTTGTGACAGGTTAGTGTTGGATTTTTGATTTTACTGTTCTGCATTCCTATAAGTTGAATAGAAATCTAATAAATATGAATAAAATATTAGTTTAATTATTATTTAATTTTTTTATGTCTTTACGCTTTATCCCTCTGTCTACAGAGGGAACTGTGGAACTCCGTTGCTTAGTGCCTGCTTTCCGCCTTTCTCAATGCATTGCGTGTTGAGTGGCAGAACTCAATGCCGCACTTTGCCTATGTATTGGTTTAAATGTTAACTATTTTATGAAATATTAATAGAATTTACTCAGCTCGGATAAACTAATAACCAATAAATATTGTGTGCAAGCACATTTCGTATATATTGCATTAAGCATTCTACGTTTTCAATTTCAACATTAACTCCATTAATTTTGATGATTGAAGCATATCACGCGAACATCGAGCACACGCGTCGAAAAAATAAATCAAACATTCTCTTACGACGCCCACCATTAATAAAACTCTTTAAAATATATTTAATAATGTCCACAAAGGTAGAGAGCACAATGCTCAGACCATAAAGGGGCAGCATTTATTATAGCGACAATATATTGAATACAAAAAGATAGTGTGACAAAGACGCGTACTTTTTAATAATATTGTCATTTCTCAGCAGCAGTGGACTCTTTCAAAAAGCCATAATACAATAATTTATTTCTTTATAAGAGTTTTTTTCCTCTGTGGGAGAGTAAGCCAGGTGAGCACGGGTTAACTGATTTCACTGGAGCCTTTATACAGCCTTTGAACTCTTTTATAATATTTAATAGAGTATGTTGTCTTATAGGAATACTACTTGTGTTAGAATTTTTTAATACGCATTTAATTCAATCTTTATATTCCGATTAGCTATAATAATATTCACTTCTATATCTTATTACATTACGAACTTATAATGAATATTGAGTATCTAGCTTTTGAATACTTCGAGGAAAGTTTTTTATAATATATGAAGACTAGCTCAGATATCAGATTCTTCTAATAAACTGATGATGGATGGATTTAAGTACTAAGTCCTTAAATATATTTGTCGTTTTTTTTTTTAAATTTTGTGCTCACTTTTCATCTTTAAGATATTGTGTTGAATTGCATTGGCGGATATCAATGGAAAAAAATGCCGCGCTTTGTATACCTGCTATGTCGTTATATAGTCATAGTTCTTAGTCGTTATTTTTAAAATTTTTAGTCGATTCTAAGAGTGAGAAAATGTTAGATTCAATTATAAGGTTGTTTCGTGAGTTTGTTACGCAAGAACTCCAAATATTTTAAGATATTTAAATTGGATTTTGTTTATATTGTATAGGTACTTAATCATTATTCGGAGTCAGGTCCAAAATGTATTTATGACAATTGCACTGCAGTACTTTTAAACCTTTTTTTACCTATACTTAAACACACAATAAATTTATACTTAGATGATATTTTAGTATATTCAAGTTATACTGAGAAATTTAAATTGCTGCTTATAAGACGATCTATATCCATAAAACCTCATTTTTCTTTTCCTCAATGAAATTCCAGAAAATCCCCACTTAATGAGGTGAGATAAAAACTTAATAAATGTTATATTTCAATTATTAACATAATATTTGTAATATTGCGATTATTTTGATGTTAAGAGATATCAAAAATAAAGACATATGTAAATAATAAAATTTATTCTCATTTAGGTCTTTAGATGCGATCGTTTTTTAAAGTCGATGCCAATAAAAGTTTAAGTAAATTTAATATACCTATTACTACTAACACAATACACGATTTATTAAAAAATATCTAGTTAGCACCAAAACTAATTCGAAAATATTATATCTTTATGTTGGTAAAGAAACGCATATGAAAATAGTTTTAATATTTTTTTAAAAATTTCATATTTTTTTTAACTAAATCTCAATAAAAACGTAATTTATAAAATAACTTTACCGTCATACATTTTCTTCATCTACCGAAAAAAGAACAGAACGTTAGAAAATTTAAAATATTTTAGGGAAGTAGGTATATACATATTAAATAAATTTAAACATATTCAGCGTTGCCTTCTTGCGCAAAAAACCGTCGCTTTTATAGCCTTCGACGAGACAGGAGTTGACATCGGAGCCACAATAAAATCGATGAAATATCTTAGGGGCTGCGACAATAACTCATAGAATACTTTGTTTCGTTGTTTGCACAGGTAGGCCCTTACCTATTATACGTAAGTATTTGTGCTGGCGCTTAGATTATGAGCCTCTGTTCGTCATATTTTTTACTCAATTACCAGTTATTTTTTGTTTTGTTCTCCAAATTTTATGGTCAATAAAAATATTTTACTGTATATAGTGAATTATGAAGTGAGTTAGAGTGAAATGTGGGAAATTATGATTTTTTTTTTTTTTACAAGTAAATATAGTAATATTATACTTATATTTTTTAAGTTGTGCTGTTGTAGCGCTGTTGATGTATCTTAATGTTTTTGTTCAAACCTGGAGATTATTGTTATTTATTTCCATTTCAATCTATTTTATTTGGGTAGGTACTGTTGATAATTTTTAAATCTGTTTAGACTTCAGTTAAAAGCGGTTTCTTTTATTTATCTTGCAAATTATTGTATATCCCGAGCATGGAATCTAGGAATAAAACATTCTCAGCTTCATTTTATATTCTAAATATTGAGTTGCTAAACTCAACGCCATAAATGTAATAGATATATCAAGTTATGTAAAATACGAAATATAACAGTATAGTTTTACATTTTTAGTATATGATTATAATAATAATTCAGATGTTTGAGTTAGTGTTTAACATACTTTTATCACCTAATTAGAATAATTATCACATCTAAATAATAATATTAAGCTAAAGTGCCCAATATTACTAGAAATCTCAGTTCCTACAGCTTAAAATTATATTAATATATAAAAGTATACATATATATACATAATATATGTGCAAAACAGTTTTATAAAAACTAATGTCCTATATAAAATAATATGACTCAAACATTTTACCTACACAAATAACAAATTTGACTACGATAAAGATAATTTCAAGATCACGTAGTAAGTCCGTCTAGGCACCTCCTGGGTTCCGGGAAGCCGCATGAAGTCGTCACGGGACGCCCCGCCGGGACGGTAGCGCGCGGGCGGTCTATGCCCACCTTAATTAATTTTGATGCATTTACCTGCAACTCGAACGCTGGATAGTTAATTTTCCCTTCGTGTCACATGTCATTAACATATTTGTGCTAGTTCTTGAATGTCCAGTACTATTGGACGTTTTGGTTAAAATTCTTACGTCTTAAAATTGTATTGTCCTTTGAATATCTTTGAAGTTTTAGTTACTTATGAATAATATGTAAATAATTTATATTTACTCTTAATATGTAGTCTCATGTTTTCTATACAATTGCATTTATTTTTTTTTATTTTCATTACAAAGTAGGTTAAACTAAATAAGATATTCCTAAATATCTATTCGAAATCATGTACGCAAGTAACACTTAAACTATGAATATTCTTCAAGGTAGGTAGTCATACTAAGACTCCAATAAGGTTAAAAATATAAATAATAATAAGTTTAAAAAATAATATTATTGTTTATGGACTTAATTAAGTAAACGAGATTTCATAAATGATTTCATGGACTTATCCAAAAATCCTTGCTCCCAAGGTGATCAAGATAAGTATCGACTTCCGAACATCCCATCTCTCTGATTACCAAACACCATCTAATTAAAATGTTTGATTATAAATCTGAAGATGCGATGCGATATTGTTAATACATAATATGATAACAGTTTTATATCTCTGAGTGAAATGGTCATTTAAATAACATTAAAATTAAGTTTCTTTTTGGGTTATAAGTAGATTAGATATTATGTTTTAATAGAACGCAACTAATGTAATGGTTTTCGTTATGCGATGCATATCTGCTATCTGAATATTGGAATAGCTGAAATTGAATTCATAATTATATATGTACGTATATATATAATATATTATTATTTTTTGATATAGTTTTATTCCTTAGCATATATATGTAGCTGTATATTAAAGAGATAGATTAAAGAGATACAGATTTATTTTTATTTTTTTCATCAAGTTCACTAACATTTATTGCTATGTAATATATTCATATAAAAAATTACATACGGTAAAAAAATGTTTCAATTAATTATAGGATATGCAATAACAGTTCTGTAAAAGCCACATATGATAAATTTATGTACTCAAAAAGATAACAATTAAATGAAAATAATTATTGATATAAAAAGTATGAATGTACGCAAATTGGAACGGTATTAGCTCAATGCCGCATATGTTCCAAATAAATAAATAAGGAAGTAAACATATATTTTTAATTTTCACATAAGTATTTTAGAAAGATTAACATAGATTATAATATTTATTATACATATACATAAAGTGATTTTCCCATACACTTATTAGGTAATACGTATATGATAGAGGGGTGCGTTCACATTTAATTTTGTTTATCTGTAACCGAAACAAATCTCTGATCACCCGTCGTTAATTGACCCCCGTCATAATATTGTTTTATTATTGCATAATACCAGATCAACATATTTTATATTTTTATATATTCTTTTATTATAAGAATAAGTTAGTAAATATATTTTTATATATATTATATATTTATATAGGCTATTGAAAAACTATCCATGAATTTTTATTAAATATTTACGTATTTTTATTTCAATTTTATAAAACACAAACTTAAACTTCGTATGAGTATGCGATACAATTAACCTAAAATTACTATCTACTTTACTATTATTTTACTATCGAAGCCATTACGTATGCATTTATAGTGATGATATGTTCCTATCGCATTCCACTTACTACAGATAATAAATAATTTGTATTAATTGTGAACAATTCTGACATACAAGCATTTTGTAACATCCATGTTTGATGCTCAACTAAAGAATTAAAAGTTGTTTTCATGGTTTTTGTTCGTAAAATCGTTATCTTTTCTTCATTAATTTAACGGCAAAATAATCGCAAGTTATGTTCGTTCATCCCACCAGGCTGGGGACATAAAATTGAAATTACGCACTCAACCTCACGCCCAAGCGATTAGAAAGTCGCGTAATCTTTGTCAACGAATTAAACTTTGACCGAATTATCATCGTCGAAATTGCGTTCACATCGTAAAATTATCTCGTATTGCAATAAATATGTCGGTGTTTCGGCGTGTTTGGAAACAAGGCGGCCGTGTCGAATGCTAATAGAGCGTGCAATGGGGCTCGCTCACATTGTGTGGCGCTGTCCGTCATTTTTGAGAAGCTCTATTGATTTATTGTATTGTTTGTTTATAGAAAAAAAATCAAGATTAATTTTTAACAGATTTAAAGTTAAAACACTTTCGAATAAATAAATATATTATTTATTACATATCCTAATGGTGTTAATTTCGTAGATATGTACAATACAGTTTTTTATAGTCGAGGTAAAAAATAATTTTGTTTTCATATGTAAAATATATGTAAGCATTATTTAAAGGCATATCTTTTTTTTAGCTTCACGCTTTATCCCGCACATGGCAGGGTAGGCAGAGGGAACTGCAGGAACTATTGGAACCTAGTGTTAAGACACTCCGTTGCTTAGTCCCTGCTTTCTCCGTCCCCACTTTCCGCCTTTGTTCGAGGCATTGTGTGTTGAATGGCGGAACTCAGCTAGGCATATCTATTTTGTAAATATTTATTTGTTTTATATGTTTTCATTTAATATAAGTTAATGTTTTTAGAATTTTCAGATATCTAATTATTTACCTTCACTTTAACTTTAACTTTTTCGAATAAGTAACATTTTTTTCTTAATTCGACATCTCATTCCATCAACTTTACATTGAAAAAATTCTATACATATTACCAAGTATATGTAGGGATTAGCCTTTCTTCTTTTGTATTATTCGTAGTATATGAAGCACACCTTTTGTATTTGCGGAAGACAAAGGCATCAAAATAAGCGCCAGATAAAAGTATTGTCGTTTTTTTCGTAGCCTCTGCAAAGTAGTTTCATCTGTAACTCTGTTGAAGCGAAAATATTAACGTAAATACAATGTTAGCACTATTCGAAGTAAATTAAATTTGTATGGGTGTAATAATAATTTTAAGCATTTTAATTTTTACCTATGTAGAGCTAATGTCGGAAAAACATTAAAATATATTGTAATTTTAGCGTTTTTACGAAAATAATTGATTATTTTGTAGTCTAACTTTTAAATACTTTAAACTAAAACTTTTGTAGTCTAACTTTTTAGGTAATTTGTTTCTTAAAGTATGGTTGGTGGGAAGGTAATTTATATAATTTCTTTATTCACTTCTAGTTTCAAAAATGGTTATCACATGATTATTGTAATGTTTATAAATAAATATTTTTTTACAAAATCTACTTGTTGTTTGACTGTATTTTTTTTTAATATACAAAGAGTATATATATTAAAACCATTGTGGAGCAATGAAAATGTCTGACTATAATTGAGATAGTTATGAGTTCGGTCACCATCGGAAGAGTCGATTATTCTAATTTTTCTATTTTGGTACGATAATAATTTCCAGTACTTATTAGATAGTATCTAGAATTTACCGGCTAACGCAGAACGGAGTGTTGTAACTCTAGAACTAACCCTTATAAATATAAGTATGACTTGCTAAATAAAATTATTTGCTTAGTTAAAAATTTATATATAGTAATGTTATGATAAAGTAATCGATCATTCTTTACTACAAACCGGTAGCGTCTGTTAAAATATTTTAAACATATTTGTTTACTGCTAGGTAAGTGGCAATGAAAACTACTTGAACTGAGCAGTGAAGTACACAAAGAGCGGTCAACAATGTATTCTTTGGGTAGTTAAATAAATAATCTGGGTAACAAAATAAATAAATATCCTTATTGTATTCAATATTTTCTGCTCAGTGTTGTCATACAAAGGAGCCAATAAATCCTAGTACAATACTTTGTCACCGCATTGGTTATGCAATTAATACAAAAATCATTATAAACGGGCGTGACGAGTGATTAATGTACGGTAATCTGATAACAATATAATAGAAATAATGTTTCTTATACATGGAAATTGTATTCTGTTGCGTTACATTGTCAATTTCGTTAGATTTCAATAAATGGTATATTATATATAAATTTATATATTATGGGTTGCCCGCAATTTTATTTACATGGATTGTAAAAACAGTCTTCGGGAAAGCTTCGTTTAGTGCTTTCCTATGTTCCCTATAATATACATACCAAATTTTAAATTTCACATGTCAGTTATGAAGAAGTTTTATATATTAATATGTAATAATATCTCAGCTGCAAAGAGAAAAAATACGGTCACGCTGCATGAACATATGTTCTATATACTGTACTGTAAATTGTAGTGAAAAATATTCGATGTAGATATGTAGCCATCGTGCCGTAATCAGACAGCAGCTGAAAGGCAGAAAGGGATAAACTAACACTAGTTCAAAGCGTACGGACTGAATTTTGAAACTGAGGTTTCTCAGGTATGTACAATTGTCCAATACTTATGAATAAAAAACTCATCTTAGTTAACTTATCTTATTTACTATTGCAATTGCATATAATAAAAACAATTTCATATGTATATTATGTAAATGTACAAAATGTCGAATATATAAAATATTCAAACCAATTTTGGCAATAATATAGACGTGAGCTGTTTTAAAAATTCAACAGTTTTTATAAATGCCAATCCATGTTGCGATATTAAAGCATCATTAGCCTGTCACTGCGTTACCTGGCCTATTCATTATGCTGTCAAAATATTTCTGCCATACCTTCGGAATATTTGGTGAATTTGTTCGATTGTTACTTCACAATGACGTCTCTATATTCGCAACAAAAGGATGCATTTGTCATTGTCCATTAGACGACATTGTTAGAAAACATGTTAAATATTATTTCAATGCAACCACTGCAACTGATCAATTTGCTTACATTCATGTTAAATTTTTATTATAAGGTACAAAAAATACCTAGTAATATATACTAAGTATATATTTTAATTTATTAATTTATTTTATTTTAATTTATTAATTTAAGTTTACTTTTGACATCTTTTAAGTAGTTCTATAAAAAAGTAATAATTTTTTGAAGGTTATTTCAGACAAAACTTTATATAGCTATATGTGTGAAAGTACGTAAGATAAAAACATATATATAGCAGTAAATACAGCAAAAATAAAAATCACATTGTAATCCGGTATTGGTCGTAGATAAGGAGGGATTGTGACAAGGAAAGAATTATGTGCTCCAGAGGGCAATTTTTCTTTCCCGGGATTTATTCTCGTAATTTATAGAGGATCTGCCTGTATCTGGACTAACCCGGTTGGGTCCTCTCCCAATTAAGAACTTACAATACTATGACGCAATTACATTTGGTTATATACTATTTACTATGTACAAATGTTATTTTTTTTATATAAAAATATGTTTATTTTACAATATTCAATGATATACACTAATATGTTGTATTAGGAGCTAGAAACTTCCCAAAAGACAGTTATGTTCTCAAGTAGATAAAGTTAAATTAAATAAAGAATAAATATATTATGTGATATACCACTAATACTAAAACTAGCATTAAAAATGGATTTCTTCGCCTCTTTTTTATATAAAAATATTATTCATACAAGGGTCACATTGTAATACTTTTTTTATTATGATATATAAATTAAAATATGCAATATGATTTATGGATATTCTAATAACTGCATCGCATGGGAGGTGTATATTTTTTTAGCTAAGCACGTTGGTGAAATTTTTTTGAAGTAGCTTTTACCTATAGATACTAAAAGTAGGTACTTAAAATTTATTCCATATATTGTGCTACTCAAAATGGACAACATATTCTACAAGAATACTGATCTATCTATGATCTTTGCATCGATCGAACACATCGCGGTTATTTGACACGCAGAATTTTTACCGAACGTGCCTCGTCATGAATTGTTGGTGACAAAAGTGTTCCTGGCAGCAAGCGTCAAGAGTCGGCTTATACCGGCTCCCACCCCTCAACCGCAGTCGTAAATTTAGGGTTTCATAAAACCAGATCTGAGATAAGACACAGTGTGGAGAGAGCGTCCCGGATCAAATGCGAACCTTCGAACCTACCATAGACAATAAAAATAACGCCGTCGCATCTGCGGATAACATTCTACAGCCATACCGCAAAATTTGTCGTGTTTACATAAAATACGCGCTGGCGATAGCGATCGCGGGTCCACCAGAACTCGTGAAAAAAGAAACATGTCATTTGCAAGCGCTGTACGCTACAAGAAACCGAAGTCTAGTATGAAAAATCATAAAGTGAACTGTCAAGAGGATTACAAAAGCGCATTATGATTTTAACAAGTTTCCGAATTGTTCCTCCATTATGAGGCGCGTATTATGTTTTTCAGCCATAGTAAGGGTATTTGGGCGCCTTTGTGGCTCACTATTGACAAATAACTTAAGGTTTACCCTGAAAGCAAAAATAATGAAGGATTAGAAGAGAATTGTACTTTTTTTGTTACAATTGTTCGTAGTTGTATGGCGCCAATGCCTCGATATTGCGTTAATCCTCGGACTTTTATGTTGTGTTAGTATAACTATTGGAATTAGATCATGTGGAAGTTTAAACGTAGTCAGCAAGTAGGCAACTAGTTTGTGCAAGTATCGCTTACAAACAATCCAAAAGTAGGTAGGTATAATACACGGTATACTGCACTCAGAATGTCTTAGTCGAGTAATTAAAACTTGAATGTCAATTCATGTTCTAACTTCCTTCAACTAGATGGTATCGCGCTGACGTGTTTAAGTGCTCGATTCTTGGTAGCCTACAACTTATAAAATTAACATCAGAGTATCGGGTCGTAGGCACAGCAACGTGTCGGGGACATATATTTAAAGCTTCAGTAGATAGGGGTGCAATAATTTTGACAATGACTAGCAGCCTTACCCGGGCGAGGCGTAGGCGCGGGGCGTGCGGCGCGAGGGGGGCAATCTGCGCACTAAATCACGCTACGAATAAAATTTATGGCGCCGAGATAAAAACTCGCAGCTTTTCTCTTTTACGTTCCTTCCTCGTCCCCCGGTGGCCGCCTCACACCCGTGCGGAAAATCCATAGGGATTTTTCCAAGTGTTCCGGCGACGGCGTGTGTGGGGTCGAAACGATTTTGTTTTATGCTTATTGCCGACTCCGATGTTTTGTTTGCTAAGTTGCATAGATAAGGGATAGGTACGGAGATTGTCTGTTCACTGGACGGCTAAGAGAGATTTTTTAGTAGCGAGACAACTCTATTAATAGCTTGACTATTTTTACAGCCTATTTTGTTATGCCTGCCGTAATTTTCAGTTAAACATCAACTTGCACTGGAGACCAAAATGCAATATTATCTATAGTATATAATGCCTTATCTCAATTAAGTAGATACTTATTTTCAGATAATTCTGTCATACGAATAATTTAGGAATTAAAACGATTTATTTTATTATTTATAAAAAGGCTTCTTAGTATGCATAATTCAATTTTGTGTAACCTTTTTATTTAAGTTAAACTTAAGATTTTCCTTTAACATTTTATATTTTTATTCTATAAATTACTATTAGTTAGTAAGAGCACTTCAGTAATCGTAATAAATTATGTATTCGGTTTATTTTTTTTTTATTAAACAATACTTAATATTTTAAAGGAACAGCTGAGCGATCGTTCCATAATATTAGACAAAATACATACAACATATTATGAGACACATTTCAACCACAGCAAAAACTTCACATTCATGTCATTCTGATTGTCTTACTTATCTGTACTAAATCAGTGTTTACATTATTACAACGGCGTGATCTTCGTCAAAATAATGTCCTTATTAGACTACAAAGCGTTTTCAAAGAAACTACGGCAAAAAATGACAAAAATATCTACGCCGAGCTCAGAGATTACTCGAGAGCAAGGCCATCTGTGGATATTGAGACCATCTCACACGAGATAACTTATCGGTCGATCTCGACTCAGATTTTGTGAAGAAAAAGCGAAAGAAAAGGCTCCCATTTATAGATGAAGAGCCATAGACTACGGCGCGCAAGCCACAATCGCATTAGGTCGGCGGCTGTCGAACGTTACGATGATTTGAATTTTCATTGTTTATGGTGGCAGACATGTGTCAAAGTTCGATTGGAATTTAAATTCGGCTCCTTTGTTATACATATTTTTTTGTCGAGTTGTAAACATGGTACAGTGATGTTCCAATTTGGTTACCAGCCTTCTTTGATGGAAAGTTGTATCTATGACTGCTCCTATAGCTACGGTGATACGTTTGACGTCGGTATGCCATGTGAATAATTACGAATCATGTTCCAAGCGAACCGCCGTTACTTGGTTTTGTTACGAGAAAATGTACGAGATACCTTTAACATCAAATGCAGTTAGATGTCTGATACAGTGTTAGCAGTCGGAAGATCAAAGCCGGCAGCTAGCATCTGCTGAATTAGCAAATATAACCCAGCCGGGCGAGGGAGCGGCACAAAGCGGCGACCATTTTGTTCCAACACTTTTCGAAATTGGAACGTGACGGTTGCAAGCGCTGCCAGGCAGAGACAATAACATGAAAAGGAAAAATATAAACGGCCCCATTTTAAACAGAAGTACTGAGACTAATATTTTATGTCGCTTTTCAAATACTATACCTAAATTATAATTTAGTTTTTCTCCTTAAAAGGCGAAGGTTCAAATTGGTACGTCGCTAAAGAGTTCGTTGCGCCGTTGCAATAGCGAGTGGTGTTAATTTAAAAGTGCGTTCTTGAACCCTTTCAGAGGTATTGTATCTTTGTACGCTTTGTACGGGAGATGGTTTATCTGCATCGCGGGGTATATAAGTGCTGTTTTTTCATTCCGTAATGCTTTTACATTTCAAAGGGGTTAAATGTTATTCATACTGGTTGCCCGCTTAGAGAGTGTGGGTGTCACATAGAAAAGGTCTACTGTGTGTTATATGTTATGAAGATTTTAGTTAATTATTAATAAATAAATATGTTACTACTTTTTCTATCATTTATAGAACATTATAACTAATAAGACACTAAATTTCTTAATAAATAAATAGCCGACATTGAGAGACCATTTACTTTTGACGGTGACTCAAGTTTCTACTACGAAGTATCGTAAGGTCATCTAGAACAAATGTTTTACGTGTAATGTTTTATAAAATAAGGGTGCATTTTGTCACGTACCTGCTAACCCATATTAATTATAAAGACGTATATATAAAGTCAATAAACATGTCTTATGTTACCGTGATATTATACAATAATATTCTTTTTATCTTCATAACTTCGTAAAATAATATACAACATATAATCATAATATTTAAGATTATGACTTATTATGATTATAAGTTATATTAATATTTGGCTGAAGATTAATTATTCTCTTTAAGATAATTATGATGGTTTATTTGTATTTTATTTTAAATAAAAAATATAACAAAACCATCACCAATTTTAAACTAATGAATTTTAGGTTATCTTTTCTTACTTTACGTTTTTAACCTGTTGGCGTATACTACTAGATCTAAAATAGTTTAAAAATAACCTTTTTGTCTTTTTGTTCTGAATAACTCGCAAAATAAGAGTCACTTTTTAAAAATCAATAGATTCACACTCTTTTACGATTATAGCACAGTAAAAATACAAAAAATCTAGTGCAAATACTTTCGGTTCTACATTTCGCGAAGAATTTTTGAGGTGTTTTTGTGCATAGTAGTAAAAATTAACCCCACGCTTTGACTTTTTATCAAAGTGCGGAAATAAAAATATTTCCTTTCATTGGAAATCGAATCCACAACTATTATGTTTATAGTCAGACGCTGTGGCGCTGTTATATTACGGCCATGTTCAATTTTTATCTATATATACCTTTTTTCTTAAACAATTATGATATATCGTTAAAAGAGTAAATTTACGTCAAGATTCTTATTAAAATCCAAAATATGTGAGATGATTTACGTAAATAGGTAGGTATAATATATAAATAACTATGAAATAAACCTATAGATAAGTCTCTAAAGTTATTTGTTGGCCAGGATGAAAGTTAAATAATACGTATGTATATTTTTTGGTGAAATAAGGGGTAATAAGAATGATTTAAAACTAATTTTATAAGTTATTCAAGTTAAATTACTTTTTATGTATTGAGAATGATCAGTTTGAAGTTGCGGTGAACATATGAAAGTTCGGTAAATGCTTTCTGAACCCGATTATTGCATTGGACGATGGATCCATTAATTTGTTCATTCTTTATTAAATCATTTAAATAAGTTCAAAAGAACTTACTACTCGTCTTGTATTTAACTTTTACTTTATTTTAGCCAATTAATATTTGTAACAAGTAGTCGAGAATTGATGAAATGAATGATCTTGATTCTTCTTAATTTTCAAAAGCTTCATCTTTTGGCAAAGATTAAAGATTTTCGGAAGATAATGAAGGTACTGTTGCTATAAGTGAATTGTCAAATATATAGTAAGTATATCTATATATAGAGCTTTTTTAGGATTTTGAAAAGAAGCAACAAGTTAGTTTTTTAAGACTTCAGTTATTATTCCATAATAACATTATTTATTAATCAATTCCATATAGTGTAAACATATACGAATTCAATGCCATGCAAGATTAGGATAATTCAAGAAATTTGTGTTAAAATACTAGCGAGTGTCCAAAGTTATGTTACAAAGGCATGTGACATATTAGATTACTTTATTTTGACATAAATATTGTTTTAAATATTATGTTTAATTTTTTTTATTTCCATTCAAATATAATATGATAGACAGATAATAAAAATTAAAAAATAATCTTTCTGTATATTAAAATGAAGCAATCTAAAATCAACAGATATATATATATATATATATATATATATATATATATATATATATATATATATATATATATATATATATATATATATATATATATATATATATATATATATATATATATATATATATATATATAACAACAAAAGTTTCATATTTCCTTGAAAAAATTTTGCTTAAAAAGGATGCAAGCGCTTGTTCGATTATGTAAGAATACAGAGTAAACCTAGAGGAGAAGAAGTAAAATTCCTGCCGACGGTGGCAACAGTTCGTATAGGTCTACATAGTTCCTATTCCTAGTTTTTATTTTTTTAAAATAACTTCAACTTAAACCTCATCTCCCTCATTTCTTTGAAGAAAAGTACCTACATAGCGTTGAAATTTGATCTATATAGGGGAAGGTTGCTATCATTGGACCACCTAACTTTGTGACATCATATCTCATGAAATGTTACCTACAACTTAATACAATTAATGAAATGTGATGCCTTTTTATGTAAATTAATGATATATAAATTATTGGCAATGAAAGTTGAGAGGCTTTAGAGCTATTCTAATATAAATTTTCAATGACGAGTTGCTTTCTTTGGACCACCGTCGCCTTGAATGGACCACTAAGTTGCTATCATTGGACTTTGAAACATTTGTATTAATGGTCCAATGAAGGTGACTCAAATGAAACACAAAATAGGAATTACTTTTTTTATTCAAATTTTTCTTCTTAAGTCCAGTTGTACTGCTCATACATATATGTGGCTCTTAGTTGACGAAAACTTATATCTGAATGGTGCTTCATGTATGCACAGTACTATTTTCCAGGAACTTCTTTGGTTCTATTAAAACGATGTTTAATTTCATTTTTCTCAGCTAATTGGAGGCAAGCACTCTGACAACTTTGGGAGTAATATAAAAAGAATTCTCCATTACAACAACGTGATTGCTAAATTTAGTTTCTAAAGCCTCCGCGAGATCTACTTTTGATTCCACTATTTGAATTTCTTGGACATTTTTTTTTATTTTTCACATCTAATTGTTTTTTTAATATGGCTTTTGGAACGCCATTCGTTCGACTTGCTTCATTTAATCCAATAGATTTTTTTAAAAAAAACTATAGTTAGTTTCATACTAGTAACCAATACTATCGTCATTTAACAATAATATTTCCTCTTCCTGCCGACATTCTGGAATATATAAATATAATCCAATTACAACTAAAAGGTAGGTATCTATCTACATGCAATACCAAAATATTCAATTTACAATATAAAACTAATTATTTATTAACGTTTATATAAGTTTCTTTGATTGGACCGGTCCAATGATAGCGTCACCATTCAGGTCCATTGATGGCAACTAGGCATATAAACAGAACGAAAGCAATTATTAAAAAACGTGTAAAATTAAGTTAAAAGCTTAGTAGTGTGTGTAAGCGCAGATAAATTTGCTATTTGGATCTAACACAATCATTTAACATTAATTAAAACAATGTGACTTACATGACTTTGTTGATGGCTCGGTTATTGTATCACGGTCACCATAAACACATGTACAGATATCACTCCTTACCACGTTTCACGAGCGCACAGAGGTTTGGTGGGTAGGCAAGGGGTCCAATACTGTTGCCTAGCAACGTATCAAACTTGCTGTGACATGTATAGTTTTTGAAAAAATAGGGTGGTCCAATCAAAGAGCCGGTCCAATGATCGCAACCTTCACCTAATTATATATCTACAATATTTCTAAGCATGATTCCTATACATATATTTATCAGTAGTAACATTATTAAGGTATTCCAAACAAATTACAATAAAAAATAAAATAAAATTAGCAATTTATACCCAAAAATTAGGATTAGCTAACAAAATATATTTCAAATAAAGGTTTTATATATCTCAGTATTTGAACTTGTGGCGAATTTCAAAATTTTTCATAATGTACCATAGTAGATATCGATTGAAGTCAAGATTACTAAAAAATAATTTAATAATTACTAATCAGATTGAAATAAAATTATGTTAATAACATGTTATAAATAGATAGATTTGATGTCTTTTTATAAACTTTTAACACAGTAAAATTATAGTATGTGTGATTGAGTTACAAAGCTGTAAAAAAAATCTTGACTTGCTAACAATAATTACCTAACAATAATTTTGTACGTTTTATCACCTGACATGAGAACAGTATAGACGAAAAATGTGTAAGTGACAAAGTCTTTCCTAGTCTAATATAGAGGGAAAATATTCTGTTAATAAAGTTGTAGTATATTTTATATTTTTACTATAAAATGGCAAATGTATAGTAAAATTTATTGAAAATATTTGAAGATATAAAAAGTTTAAGTTTTAAAATTTTTTTTCATCGTAAGGTATTAATATTAAATCAAATCAATAAAATTTATATGCGCTTATTGAAATTATAATAATAGTATATTACAAGTGATATGTGGGGATAGTATGTAAGGTAAGCGTGAGAATTCTTGTTTTCGTAAGTAATAAATATATCGATTAATAGCATTCCGAATCGGGTAGCCATGGATTATCTATAAGCTTAGCGATCAAACGTTACTTATTCTTTTAACTCCTAAGTCTTAGCAAAAAAAAACGCAGTCTCTATAATCATATTAAACAAAACGAAGCAAAACAAAACATACATTATCCATCACTCGCGGCGCGAGCGCGACTGACGCACACCAGCGCACGCCCAAAAGGAGAAAAAGAAAATTCAAAAAGAGAACACTCCCATCACTAGTCACGCCCCCCGCCTTGGCGATGTCGACCAATCGGGAGGGGCGCGGCCTCGGGCACCACCGAGTCGAGCCGAGGGCGGCCGACGCGTGCACAACAAAAAGTCACACGACTGGTTTAGTGTCGGGTCGCGTCCCAACCACGCCGCTTCACGCGCGCTCCTTTAGCGCCTGCGCATACAATATTCTAAGATCTCTACATTTCAATAATATAACATTCAATTGAATTAATTATAAAGCATAGCCATAATATATACAATAATTTAGTGAGCTGTGTCATGAAAATGGACTCGACGGAATGGAGCGCATGATTTCAGTGTGTTATATCGCTGCGATAAAAGTGATTAGTGATAGTGAACAATTGTGTGATACACATCTGAAACGGACAATTGAGGTATTTTATATAGTCTTATTAAAGGCATTCTATTTAAAATATGTACAATTTACTTATCGTAGGCTTATTTTAATTTTAATTTTACCAAATAACAACAAGTTGTTAGGTCTTATTGTAATCTTATATAAGAGATCTAACAGTGTAATAAAGCTACTAAGTCACTACAGTTCATATCTTTTATTAAGTGACATCGAAGACACAAGCTTTCATAGCGTTAAAAGCTCTACATTGATTTTTTTTTAGTTGTTTTAGATACTATATCTATATATTGTAGATAATATAAAAACTTAGTAGGAATATTAAAAAAAATACCTAATATATTGAATATACAGAGATGGAAGTACTGAAACGAATTAAAAATGTTGCCTATGAATATTTAGGTGAAAGTAGAGTTTATTCATAGTCAAAGTGATTATCAATCTCTTCTCCGTCGGTATCAAAAAGTATCTAACATTTTAAAATCTATGGTTATAATGCAAACAAACAAAATAATATTAGATTATTAGTACTTTATATTGTATTAATTCTTAGTAATAAGTAGCTAATGTGCATTTTGAATACTTAATTTTTTTTATTTATACAGTACTGATATAATATTACTCATTTTATACATGATTAACTTGTATTTAATTTACATAAGCTTTTCCCATAGCAATTAATCTGATAAAAAATAAATAAAATAATTAGCATGTTTTTACTACTATATCGTTTTATTATGTATTTATGTATACAACAGATGAGAGTTTATTATTGAATATTCTAAGAATATTTTAAATTATCATATTATTAAAAAAAATATAGAATATGGTAACACTTTGTAATAAATAAAATATTTATATTTTGAATAGGTCGACATATTAATTATTATACATATGTCAACAGCTAGGTAAATAGGCGTTATTATAATTCTTAAAATAAGATATAGGTATATATGTATTCATATATTTAAATTATATTCTGGTAAATATTATATATGTATTATTTTTTGTAATGACTAGTTATATTAATATGTTTTTGTTTAAATATATAATGTATCAAATTAATATTTATGTTATGTGTTGTTACTACATATATATTTAAATTTATAAAATATCTAGGTATATAATATCTCCTCGCATCAGCATACCCACATATAGATATTGCAAATTTTTTGGTAAAATATTAAAATTTCGATTTTATTTATGTATCTACATATTTTTATATACATATACATATCTTGTTACTATAATCTTCTTTTAATATGATTTACTAGTTTGATGAAACAGTGTTAAGCTTTTCAATGGTAGGTACCTAACTTAGATATTGTAAGTAAATATATAAGAGACTAAAGACACAAATCAATATCAATGTCGTGTCTGTTTTCATATCACTTTTGGACGTTACGATTGGCCGCCATGACAGTTCGCGTTCAAAATTTGAATGCGGCTCGAGATGCGCAAAGGCAATCTATTGATTAGCCTTCGATAAGAAATATACGTATGTGTGCGTTACGTGTTACGCATTTCCGCCGGACATACATATGTAGAAACAATATCCTGCGTGAACATTTCTTTTTTAATAAAATAATTGTAGGCTACCCATGCTATCATACGGCTTTACTTATACTACTTAAGCTAAAGATTTAATTAAATATGTTTAATAATTTACCAGCTACAAAAATTAATCATAATAGTGCTAAATATTTATTACTTATTAAAATTACACAATGGAAATATTGTTTTTATTTAATGGATTAAAATTTATCTTAATAAATTTAAATTATTTAACGACAAAATATTTAATATATGCTATATTGTAAAATTATTCTAAAATGTCAACATGTTGTCGCTAATTCGTCCTTGAAGTGCAAATTAATGTAAAAAGACAAATTTTATGCAATCTAATATTATTTATAGATTTTTAAAAATAGCAAATAAAACCTTGTTTTATATTGCGTTGTTGTAACAAAACATCAAAATATAACATTTAAAAAGTGTAATTTTATAATATACTTCATATTTTCATTAATTATAGGCATTATTATATTATTATATGTTTATGTATATTCAAACTGCTTGATAAATTTTAATTGGTATTAAACGGTTGATATAACAAAAAATCTCAATAATAGGTACTCAATAAGTTATTCAAACTGTTATTCATTTTAAAATGCATCGATCAAACGTTATCGAGTTAACGTCGAGGAAATTAAGTAAAATGAAGTTTCTATTCTAAGCGGAGATTAACTTAGAGCCAGCTTAAATATTGGGGATCATTTTGTTTTTAAGTAAATTAGCATTGGTGACTATAAATAAAAATAGCTTAATATATCACAACAAGTATTAATATAGAATATGTATATAGGTATTTCTCATTAGTCATTTAATGTCATAAAAACAATATGACTTAAATAATATTTTTTTATAATTAATACAATAACTAAGACGTGATAAACATGTATGTATATATACATCTTTGATAAATATTTTAAAATTAAATATTTATAATTGTACATTAACAATGATAAACGTTTAAATTTAAGTTACGGAACCTATATTAATAATGCGTGAGGTTAAATAGACTACCTTATCAGTTTGAGACAGTAGTTTTTAGAGAGGTCTCATATAATCTGCTTTGTTTCGACATGAGGCTTTAAATTCTTTTATGTGGTTCAGATGCTAATATACCAACGTTATCTTCATTACTAATATACTTATAGCTTGGATAGTTGTTTATAATATATGTAAATTAGTTTAAAACCACAGAAATGTTATGGGACACCACCTGAATTTAATATCGATGGTTGTAATTTAAATTAATTTTGTGAAATGATTTAAATTATTTTATTTTCTTCGTTTTAGCAAAACTCATTACGAATGGGAAATAGAATCTTGGTCCTCATTACTTGCTACGCTGTGCTAAAACTTAATATGCTAATAGCTAACTGATAATAAAAATTAGAATATTTCATGGCCATCGCGGCGCAGTTGCAAACCGTCTGCCTGTAAACGAGACGTTTTGTGGATTCGATTCCCATTCGGGGGAGAAAGATTTTTTGTTTTTGTTTTCTTCACTCTGGCAACTAGGCAAAACGCGGCGTTAAGATCCGCTATTTAACATGCAATGCCTCGAAAAAGGCAGGAAGCAGGGAACGTAGTGGCTTAACACTTGGTTCCCATGGTTTCTGCGGTTCCCTCTGCCCATCATGCTATATGCGGGGTAAGAGCGTGAGGATATAAAAAAATACTTCTTAACATTTACAAAAAGCAATGACGCTAAGTTACTGATACATATTATTTAACACAAACGATGTATAGTTTGTTTGGCAGTAAAGAGAAGTTGTAACGCTGATAAAGGTTCTTAAGATGTTCGGACATATTTTTTTGGGCCTAACCGTCGGAGAATCAATTATCTTAATTGGTTCACCTAATCTTAATAAGACCCTGATAACCCATAGTATATTGACGAGTTAATATTAATATTGTAAATTGATAAAAAGTGTAACTATTATTTTTATTCGTGTTATAATTAACGTTGCGAGATATTCACTGATAATAAATGTTGTGATTGTGACTAATATTATTTTATTTTGCCTTTAAATACGTTAATAATATGAATGCTTTTTTAAGTAGTGCATGAGAATTACGAATTACTAATTTAATGGGATCTTGCTTTTTATGGAAATTAAGATAATCATACAAATAAATAGGATAAAATTATTTGTCTGTAATAGTTCTATGTTTAACTTAGCATAAGCTATGGTATGCACCAATAGACAAATTAATAAGTACAATATATAAGTATCTATCTTATCTTTATGTTATCAACATTTGATACATTCTGCTACCTACCTTTTATCTATTACCGCCATCTTTTTTTTATAATTATAGATAATTATTAAAAAATATATAACATTTTATAAACAAAGTATAATTTTGATAGTTACATTATTATTACTATTGTCTTACACATAGCAATAACAGTGATTATAATTTGTCCCCTGGGCGACTCTCTTTAGTTATTTAATATAGAAGTTACTGATTAAAGTTTATTTTATCTAACCTTACGTTTTCGTTTTGTCTCTCTCTTCTCATTTTGTCCAAAATAACTAACTCTAACAAAAACTTATACGCTTATTAGCTTATTTATTATTAATCATGTAAATAAAATAAAATTTACCAAACCGTGTGAAGATTTCATTTCTGCAAAATCATAGAGATAATAGATGGCTTTTGGCGTCTAACAAAGTGCTTATTCTTGCTGCCTATATATTATTAAAAAAATAAAAAAGTATTTTTATAAGTAAATAGTTGGTATTAAATCTTAATTTATATTTATTTATAAGTAATCAACTATTTATTGTATCAAAATACTTGACTAGGGGGCTCTATCTTTCACTGTCACATGAACATATTAAAATAATTTAATCCTTGAATTATTAAACCTAGCCTTTCAAGCTTATCTCTTATCGTTGATATTACGAGGAAATAATACAAAATGGACGCAATTTGCGATAAATATGTGATTTCTTTTTTTATCTACAAAATGATTTTTTCAGTCGATCCTCAGATAGTGTCTTTAGCGGTTGTCATAGATTCCAAAATCCGGATAGCAATACTACATCCTGATCACATCTTATCGTTTTGGTAAGATTTTCTTACTTTTGTCTACAAATTTTACTGTCATGATGTATTGAAATTTGACTTTGTAAATTACGCGCTTTCTATTCTATATAAATTGCTTGCTATAATTAATATTGGGTTCTACAATATATCTGTATGTGAACTTAACAAGTGCTTATACTTAGTTTTTTTTAAATATAAAGTTTTAAACAGTTGATTCCATAAATATAAATAATTAAAATGGTGCAAAATAAATTTATAACGTGAAATATTGCATATTTACACGTTTTTTTCAAATTTAAACAAATATATAAAGAATCTGATCTAATCACAATCTAATCGCAATCTGAAACACCAGTAGCTAAGATTTAGAAATATTAATAACATATTATTTTTATTTTCTCACGGATAATTCACAGTAACGTTCACATAAATAAAATACTTGGGTACAAATATTAAATTTGTTATTTATTTAAAAAATTATCTGATATTTAGATAAAATTTTGAAAATAAATATACATATATATACTTAATAGTGTATAAAATAAAATAGTGATATATAATATGTAAGTTATGAAAATAAATATAGTACATATATAATAATATAGTTATTATATCTTAATACAATTAAATACTTAATTTGTCTATTTCAAATTCTTATACGACGCAAATAACCGCGACATGTATTGATTAGTACATATATAACCTTTTTTTACCATTAACAATTATATTTTTAAAGTTAGAATTAATACTTATACAAATATGAATGAAAGGAAATACAAGACTTAGTCAGTTTATTATATCTACGACAACGTTAGCTAAATCTGCAATTCATTTGGTTAAACATGAAGTCAACGCATGATCTTAAGATTTGCTATACTTTATCTACTATTTCGTGCGTCAATGTTCAATGCACTTGAGTGCTATCTACTAAACGCCGCTCTTGTGGCTTAGGTATACTCAATACTTGACCTGCTGTGATTTAAACGGTACAATTGATTCAAATTGTTTAAGCGACTATCTATTATATATTATAAACTGATAAATTGATTATTAATAACAGTTGGTATATATTATTAATATTTAATATTATTATTTTATAAGTAAAATCAGGTAAAATTAGTAGTATTAAATGAAAAACGATTTCAATAATAGGAAAATTAACTTTAAAATTATTAACAATCAAACATCAGAATGTGTTTCTTTTCAATTAACTGATTAAATTTGAATACAACAAAATACGTAGTTTAGAGAAGAAGATATTTAAATTATAAACAGCGATTACCAAAGATATATCACTTTGTAGGGGATTTATTAAATACTCATATTGGCTTTGATTTACATTGTTAACGCACACATCGTGTAATATTAATTTGGACATAGTGTACGATAAAATCTAATCGACATTATCGTTTTCAATTTCTGACGTATCTTATCTTAATACAAATTAATAGACATGAGCGTAAGTGCCAGTAATCGTTGCGTTAGTTTTTAGCGTTATCAAGCGGATGTGGTTATTATTATGGTATTTTGGCATGCCCACATTTAAATTAACAATTTTGGCATTATATTATAAAGCAGTAGGTAAATAAATGAAACTGTTGTAAAAAAAAACAACAATTGATGCTATCTTATGTGATTCTCATTCAATATAACGTATGTATATTATATAGTGGGTACACCTACATATAAAATGTTGGAGCAATTCATCAAATCAAGCAAATTCTTGGAGCGTGTACACTGTTTGGATAGTTGAATAAATAAGTAGTTATTTATTCGCATGGCGTTTGGTTAGACACCTTCTTCCACGAGTTATTTCATAGAATGCAAGTTTAACACATACATACATAAGAACAGATTAAAGCATGCAGTACATGTCACTATATTCCAAAGAAAGTTCATTTGTGTATTTAAATTAATTAAAAATATTAATTTGTCATATTAAGGACATAAGGATCAATATTTACATAATTTTATATAATACTATTATATCTATTTCTACTAATAAGTTCAGATAAGTGGATACAATTGTCAGATATCTTCCGTTAGTTTGGTAGTAATAAAAATCAGTGCTTGGTTTGCTAACAGCGCTTAATGCGCGGTTACACCTTATCGCAGGCATATCGAGTGTTGTTTGCGGTATATCAGTTAATCAAATTGGGAGCGTAGCGATATCACGGACGTCTTTCGATACTGCGCCATTTTTATCTTAATTGATTGTCCCTTTTTTGGTATTATACCGATATATGATTATAGTGAATTATTATAAATATTTGCTCTATACAACGTCTAATTGTTGTTTATTTTTCCAGATACGGGTTAAGGAGTCGGTGTGGTGACGCGTGACTATTAAGTAAATGATGTTAAGATTGGAATCGATCACTGAGTAAGCAGATCGGTGTGAGTCCTGATTGAAATTGACTTGAAATGTGGATAGGAGTGTGGACTTAAAGTGCGTGTGTATAAAAACGATGCATGGTTTGTGAGGTCAGCAACACGGCCATGGACATGAGCGAGGGCGGCGCGGGGCAGCAGCGCTGGTACGACAGCCGCGTGAACGGCAGCCCGGCCGCCGGCGACGTGGAGACCAATGGGGACTTCTTCCACTCGCCGCTGGAGGGCGGTCACCACAGTCGCGCCCGATACTACCACCAGCAAATGCACGCTCCGTACTCAACCGCGGTGGGATCTCATAGGTAAGAATTTTGTGCTTAATTATATAATTATCTATTTTTCTATACTATATAAACACGCAGCATTTTTATACATACTACATAGAATTTATTATTTATAAAATACATATTTAAGTTATCACAAACATGCCCATATTTGGTAAAAGGTTTATTATGTAAGCGTAGTAACTACAACGCTTTTATAAGGCTATGAATTTTAGTCATTAAGAATAAGTAGAGAAAACTAAACAAAACTGACAGTCATAACAATTAAGGTGGTACTAAAAGTATTTTATAACACAAACTGTCGTATTTAAAGCAAATCGCGAGCAGAAAAGGCGAATGCTCGTCCACCACTTCTTATCGCTCATCAAATATTATTTCTCAAAAACCTTCACAATTAATTCAACGGGTCCGGCCAACCAGTCAAAATTGCCATTCTGTGAGGTGACAGCTTAGGTAAACACAATCTAAAATGGGTCCTCACCGTAAAAGAAAAAATCATACCAGACTTTTTGGTTTTGTCTTTTGAGGTTTAAATTTTATGGCCGCTATAAAGTTTTTCGTGGAGACAGGTGGCTCTTCTTTATATTTTAACTACTCATTCGAACATGTACAAAATGTCGTTTTAAACGTCGTCCTTAAAGACTAGATTGCCGTACAGGTAATACCGCTTAATTTATTAACCCGTGCGTCGGTAGTGATGTGACACTTAAGAAACTGTGTCATTTCTCGGAATCGGAACTGAGAATCGATTTTGTTGAGTTCACAGCAGTAACTTGCCGTACTTTATGTGACCCCTCGTTCGACAAAATTTTTATCCAGTTTGTAAACTCACTCTCTTATCGTGTTATGTCCAGAGTCACGATGCGGCTTCTTGTCGGATTTGATTATATCTAAATTTGGTAAATTCATTTGTCGACAACGGCAGCGGGTGACTCGATTAGGTACCTACTATAAAATTACTTGAAATATTGATAATAATCTCATTTTATGCCTCGTTTATTTACGCCACTGAAAATAAAAAAAAATGCTTAAATATTTGAAAACTCTATCGAACTTCACTTAGCGCTTCTTTAGGCTCTTGTTTTATTTATATGCTCTGTGTGTCCATCCTTTTTGTCGCCGACAAAAAGCAATAAAACATATTTTTAAGTTGACTAAGGTGTGTATAAACTTGCTACGATGACAACGCGGATCGTTTTCACTTAACGTTTTACGAGCGGCTTCGCAGTTCGCCCTTGCTTGCATCACATAATTGTATTAACTTTATATTTTAAATAAATTGTTATGCCTTATTTTATGTATATCAAGTTACCACGCTTCTTACAATGTTTAATCGGTGACAAAAAGATATTTTAGATAATAGCTAATTATAAACTTTTAAAGCATTTATATACTACATATAAATTATACTCAATTGAAACTTCCATAAATGAATTACCTATCTTTCCTACCTATATATCTGCTAAGATAAAATGTGAACATTTAAAAAAAGCTTAATAAAAAATAAATTGTAGGTAAAACAATATTTTGGATTTCGTTAAATAATATCTAATTAAAATTTTATCACTTTGGTATATAGTATACTTTAGCAGTGTCAATATTTTTATGGTACAATGTAATGTGATACAAGACAGCCGTATTGCCGCCTATCCAATAATTTACGTTATGTTCTTGCGATTGATGGTATGGTTAAAAATATTTATTTTATATAAATTGAGAGACTGCTATTTACAATTGGTATTTTTAAAAAAATAACTATGAAATTGTACCTCAATACACCATATAATATAGACAGATTTAGAAACTAAATAATGTGAATGTTGATCGTTTTAACAAACTTTTTCACAAAATTTTTCGTACATATGATTATTATTTCAATGTAGGTACGTATAATAATATTGCTTCAGTTACTTAACGTTTAAGCAAAGCGGTATGTATGAAATCTATTATTTTAATCGAATAAGATATTTGTCAAGTATCTATAAGTTATACTAATATGTATTTTAATATATTAACATATAAATAACTATTTGTACATTTTTGAAACTGTCTATTACAGGATAATTGTTCGAACAGTACCTTAAATACAATAAAAAATGTACGTAGGTACGTACGTGTACGTAATTAAACTCTCAATTTGGAATTTTCTTTATTTTCGATTAGTGCAATAATTTGAACTACAGTGACTTATTTAAATTAAATTATAGTACAAAGTAATCTAGTAACAAAATTTATCTAGAATCGACTTGTTAACTTTTTTGTAGATAATTAATAAATTCTTTTATGACATGTGAATATGTAAGGCTATCAATGAACAACATATAATACGCTTTTTATACAATATAATTATTGCATTCTGTAATTATATGTATGAGGTCAGAATACGTAAAATGATAATAGGCGAGACTTCAAAGTTTGGTCACAACAATGCTCTACGCAATTAAGTTATAAGTACGTTTTTTGGTAAGGTTTGGATGTGGAGGTATGTTATTTGTACCGGGCTCCGTGGTGTAGTGGTACAAAGTTTTACCTACTGTAAGCATTACAGTTGTAAACTCGATTTTTTCTCTTCGGTGAAAAGCATTTCTCACAATATGCTTATATATATTCTCAGGATATCGCACAATATGCCTTATATTGTGTCGATATAAAAGTGGCCGCAAAGTCCAAAGAGTGTCTTAACACTAGATTCCTCCTGCCTACTGTATTCTATAACGAAAAACCAAGTAAAATTTAATATGTTTTTATTTTATATTTCAAAATGTATTTTTATAAACATTTTAAGAAATAAATGCGCGTATTGTAATTAGACTTTTCCAAGTCATATCTATGATAAACATTTCTTAATAGCTAACTGACATAGCTGCCTAAGAACGGAAGATATTTTCAAGTTTTACATAAGTAATTAGCGTTTTAAGCTTATCTCGCACAAATATCACTAATGTAAACACCTGTCAGCAAACATTGTCAACTGTAATTAATATCTACATTTTGAATTTACTTTTTATTTCAAATATCCAGGATGCCACACGCAAAAACATACACATAAATACTATTATAAATGATGAAACAGTTGAAAAAATGATATAATAAAACATAATGTCAAGAGACATTTTGTGTTATGAGTTATGAACGGATCAATACGCTGTCCGTCTGTCCTGCCAGGTGGTTGCACGTTATTGCTTTTTTACAGGCAATCCTTTAAAAGCATAGATTTTTTCAATTACCTCGTCTGGTGACGTAAATGAATATGAAAGTGCCAACCTCATCACTATACCAATTAAATCGACTAAACATTCCTTTTGCTAAAATGTGTCATATGGTCCGTCCCTGATGGTACCTACGTACATATGTATGTAGCCTTGTCATGTAAAGCCATAAATCTATTCGTCTTTTCCTTTTTATTTATTTTCCTTCACTTTTATTTCGTCTGCCTTATTTGAAAAACAATGTTCACAAAGCTTGGAGGGGTAAATTATATTTAATGATACAGTATAACTATTCATTACGCAGCAGCTACATTAATTTCTTTTGTAATTTAACAATGAATGAATATTGCAAAAAATGTGTGCGTGCATTTGCCTAATGCGCTATACGTTACTTGTCAATCGTTGTCGTACTTTAGGTGTGTGGGTTTATAAAAATGCGTGTGTGCGTGAAACGCGTCCCGCAGATTGGCGCAATTAGTCGCGGGGGGCGGGGCCTGCGTCTGCGCAACGACATCTCCTCCCCGCACGCACACATGCGTAATAGTGGCACAAAATAATGATGCCATGAAACATTAATTATTTCCCCCATTCCCGGCTTACATTAAGCAGCAATTGTGTTGCAAAAATGTTAAGTAAATTACCTTTGTTTCCAACACTGATATGACAAGTTGAATATATGTTATTGTTAAAAAGCTTTAGATAATATTTTATTCACTTTAGTTTTGAAAAAATATTTTCTAATTTAGTGACATAAATGTATAAATCTATAAGATTTCACAGAAAGTTTGTCACTCGCAACTGTGACAAATTTTATGTTAAAAACTGATAGTAAATTAGATACTATGGATAAGAACTTGCTATCACCTACAAATTGTAGGTTTAAAATATTACAATAATTAAATTAGATAAGGCCCTATTAATATATTTCTTTTGAACTGGACTAATTATTATATGATATTTTAAAAAATCATTGTTAGAGTTGAAAATAAAACTTAATCAGTTGCATATTAACGGTTATTTTTTCTTAATTAAAGGGGAAAGTAGAGCCATATAAGTCCTTAAGAGCCATATAAATACCTAGTTTAATTAAAGCCCCTTGTTTGGAAGTAAATAATTGTTACAAATTAAATTATGATGCTTGTAATATGGGTAGACACAATTGTTTTAACTGGGTTATGTTATTGTGTGTGTTAATACTTTATTGAGGATTTTCAATGCAAAGAAATAATATGATAGGTACTTTCAATTTATGCTATCGTGAATCGGTTGGATTTAATTTAAATACAGTGGTAAGTTCCGGCGGTAATGTAAGGCATCTTTAAGGCCAAGTCATATCTACCGACATATATGTATATATACCTATATGTATATATACCTATATATATATATATATATATATATATATATATATATATATATATATATATATATATATATATATATATATATATATATATATATATATATATATATATATATATATATATATATATATATATATATATATATATATATATATATATATATATATATATATATATATATATATATATATGTATATATCATATGCTCTATCATTTAAAAGTATAGATAGATAAAAAAATATAACTTTTATTTAACATTTTTTTCTATATTTTAATACTTCCTCATTACAACGTTAATTAAATAATATATTTAATTAAATAAGTATTGGATTTAACATCATATTTTGGGATTTTGGGACCTGTTTAAAAATAAAAAATAGTCCTCCGAATGAGAACAGAACCTATAGTCGTATGAGCTAAGTACTCAACACTTATATACTCACAAGTCTCATATTTATTGTCTTAGAAAATACAAATTATTATCTATTCATGTGTGTACAAAACGTGTGCTTTCGAGTGTAGCAAGCGATGAGCGGGCGCGCTTGCGGAAATGGAATATTGCCGTAAACTTTCCAGACGAGACCATTTTGTTAGCAATTCCAACCAATATGTGCCAGATTCGTGTTTGAACATCGATTAATATTTACAAACCATCGAGTGTCGTGTAATATATATATCTAGCAATTTTATTACTATATCAATATCGAATATTCTGAAATCGATTGTTATATTTTAGATACGTTAACACTTATAAATTTCGTCATTATTATTAAACAATAATTAGGTTTCTGTGAAAAAGTAAAATAGTATGAAGCATTTGAATCACATCGTCTCTAAACGAAATTAAAGTCCTGAGTATTATTTGTACTATATACTTTTTTCTGTTTATCTTTCGTAATAGTTATCATATAAAAACTAAATTATTCAAAAATATATTCTGAATCATCAATTAATAGTTGATATATTTTTTATCTTTGAGCTATAGACTCATAATGATATTAATTTTAAAGACAATTAAAAAAACAATTAGTCTATGACAATTTCTATTAAATCTAAGTGTTGGACATGAGAGTATCATTTTTACGTAAAGCATCACTTCTTTTAAATGTATTTTATTGTAAGAGGATAAAAATATAGCAAATACTTGAAAATTCATTGCAAGATTTACGATTACAATACATGGGTATGAAAAAATCGAAAGTTGCTGTGCAGGAGCTTCACGATTAATTAAGTCAAGAACCGTTATTCATTAGAGCTAGCGTTTATTGGCCGTCACAATACATTTAACAAGCGGAGGCTTTGAGATTGAGTTCAGTAAGAGTTCAAGCAAATCACATAGAAATGGAAACTACCCTCAATAAGTCGGACACTAGAAAAGGAATATTTTGCAAAAGCTTATAAAGCTTGGGTTGTAAATGTATAACTTATTTTGTCAATGACAGTAGGTACAAAAACATTTTATATGTTAAGAAAAAATGTTTTATTTATCACTATAATTCTTGCTATTAATATATATATATTTTGTTGTTCTATTGTAATAGTAAATGACAAGTAAAGTTTATTACTAAGTTCGTGTTGAGTCTTCGTCGACTTTAATAACTTGCATGTTCGTTGTGACGTCAATGCTAAACTAGTTTAGTTTTACAGAAACCACTATTGTAGTTACAATTAAAATAATCGATACCAGTTCCCCACGAAGTAGTGTTGAGCGTGCTTTTCAATTACTCTACATTTTTTAACTCACCAGAACTTAAAGTTTTCAATATGTTTGTTAAGTCCCACAAACTTATTTAAACACTAACTTTGGTAACCATATATTGCGGTAATAATATTAAACATTGAAAATGAATATTACTTCGACTAATAAAGCGTACAACAAACAAGGTCGTTGTTTTTTAGATTAAATATTAGGTTCATTTGAAAGATAATTTAATTTATATATATCTACTTATTTTAATATTAAGAAGTTTAATGTTTAGCCAGTAGTGTGTATAAACCATTGCAGCCAGTTCGCCTTATGTCGATCGATAATAGCTTCTAAGCGCGGGACGAGTTGACCTAATTAGGAAACTTTATAGGCACCTCAATTGACCTGACAAAGTTTTATATTGTTCTGGCAACACGTTTTAAGCGACGTTCGTGAATATATTAACAATGTTGCGTTTTCCGAGACGTTTGAACTAAATAATGAAATAAAATAGACTTTTGAGGACCGTCGTAGTGCAGAGGCATAGCGTCTACCAGTAAACACGAAGGTTTGTGGGTTCGATTACTACTTGGGGAAGATGGATTTTCTATTTCCGTTTTCTTCGCTCTGTAAACTAGGTAAAGCGCGGCGTAAAGTTCCGCCACTCAACACGCAATGCCTCGAAAAAGGCGAAAAGTAGGTACGAAGAAAGCAAGAACTAAGCAACCAAGTGTCTTAATACTAGGTGCGGGATAAAGTGTGACATAAAAAAATAGACTTTTAAAAACTCCTTGTTGTTATCATACATATCATAATTTAAAGTCAATATTAAAGTCTACATTCAATATATTTTACGATTTGATATTTGATATTGTAAAAAACACCTTTGCTTCTTTTTTTTCCAAACTTGGTTGTAGCTTATAAAAGATATAGGACTAGTATTATTTTGGACAATCACGTATTTTAGGTAAATCTTCTTATTGAACGATATTGTTATTAACCAAGAGCTGACGTCATGACAATTTTTCATAGCATGTGCACTCGGCTCCCATGATTTTTTACATAATCGGTCATTATTAGATTCTAATAAAAAGCGCTATGTCCGCTTCAATGAACATCCGTCGCTAGCACACTAGACTAATATATTCATAGTTCTTTTATGTCTTTCGCGTGATTTGCTTTGATGTATTGTATCCAAATATTGATTTTTTATTATCACTATGCAGTTTTTTAGTTATTTTAGTTCTATCTTGATTTTACCTAATAATATAAAAAATATATCAGAAAATTACAGTTTATATTTATATTTAATTTCATTTTCTTATAAAATTTTTAAAATATCTACTTAGTAAAATATAAAAATAATTGTCATCATTGAATTACATAGGAGAAGATTGATAGTTTTGTTTATATTGGGAGCTATTTGAAGATCGGTCAATTTTGATTCTTGCGTCCCTGTTTCCGGTCGATTGCTGCGATGAACATGATGCGCCGAGAGCTTGATGGATGAAGGTAGCGAAGTCATGCGACCCGGCCACAAGAATTCGTGTGAACAGACAAAAAGGTCTTAACATTCATTCCTCGAAAAATTCTTTTTTTAAGAACTTATTATGCTAAGTACTAGGGTCCAATTTAGAGTGTATACATTTTGGTTGGAGATAGCCGAGTATTTGCAAGTGATGTGGTGTGGATGAGTCGGTGGTTATGTCACGATTTGTTATATGTCTCTATGCGGTCACTACATCCCTGGGGTAACTTCAGAATTAAGCAGGAGTTATGTCAGGTATTTAGTGGGCATTGTTTAAATATTTTATATTTAATTAACCGAGTTAAAATATTCAAGACAGGTTCTATGTTTTCAAAGTAATGTTCTACTAGAATATTGATCTTCTAAAAAAAATTACACGTTAGTGAACTATGACTTTAGTGAGAATAACAAAATCTTGACCATAAATATATGCATATAGGTATAATAATATGCGACAAAACTTAATAAATCAAATACACCTCACGTTCATAAAATGCTAGGAATCCTAAATATTCGCGAGTGCTACACGTTAACACTTCGCAGAAATCGCTTAAACGCGATTTATGTTTTCATTACGCCATATTTTCTAGGTTATAACCTAACATTTAGGGCAGAGGGCGTTAGCGTCGCAGAAGTCGTTCCGCCTGGAAGGCTATTTTCGCAGCACATTACTAAGGATGAATGATTTCCTGGCCTGTCATGATTTATACGGCGTTGTTTTGTGCTGGCTACCAGCGGGCACCCTACATAGACTCATTACAGGCCGTTAGTAAAGAATGGACCTATCCATTCATACCTTTGTGTGATGCTTCCAGCATTTGTCTTTGTTGCGCTCTACCATGCAATATCGTGTTCATCGATCTTAGTTGATGTTATCGAAATTTGCGATGCTAACTGCATATTTGAATCTTTTTTTATAATAATAAGACGTTTTCTATTAATTTTAGAATTAAATTACATACATATTAAAGATTTTTTTTCTATCATGATTTTGTTAACCAGCCAGTTTTCATACCTATTACAAAGGAAAATTTTAACAAGATGGCTGAATCTATACAATCTGTGACGGGCACGTGCGAGCAAAATAACTATCATCATCGCTCGCTGCGGGAGCATTCTCTTACTTATCTATACCGCTAACTTCAAGTTTGTTTTACACACAAATTATAATGTTTACTGAATTTAGCCTTAGGTTGTGTTTTGTCTTGTTGACCATACATAATTTGACATTTTATATTATTAATTTTTTATACGTTATAAAAACAAGTTCTAAAACTTACGTAACTGGAAATTTGATAACGCGCTGGTAAATTAATATCTTGGGCTAATCAATCGATTGTATAATTTGGGCCCATTTCGTAAGTAAGTTCACTGTCGTTGTTATACAAGGATATATTATGAGCTCCTTGTTTATTGCCTTACTTTCATTATATACGCTTGATATACGGTTTTTCTTCATATTTGTCTTATTTTCGAATATTATTGTGACATAATTCTAGAGACTACATACGTGTAACGTGCGTCCGTTTACTAGGTTGTATAAATGATTTATTACATCGATCGTAGATATCGATATATTAGCAAATTCATATGTCACATTACATTTTTGCTCTATACATCATACTATGTTTTAATTATAGGCTTATAACAAGTGATTTCATATAATTATCGACGTATCGATATCTCTATTAAAGTGCTTAATGGCTGAAACTATCTTTAGTTAACTTACACATAAGTATAGATATGTTACGAGAGTTTATTCAAATTTTGTTTCTCATGGAATTTATCTCAATACCTTAGAATGAATAAATACATTTAGATGACATAATATGCATCCATTATTTTTTTGTTTTTAAATGCTTAAGAAGTGCTAAACCATCCATAAACAAAGTTTTAGATTTAACGTTTAAAAATATAATATAAAATATATTTTTAATCAATACGAAGAATAGGGTAATACATAGGCTTAAATTAGATTTTTCCGTGTACAGGCTATATTAAATTAACATTAATAATTAATAACAATAATAATAATAGCTTTAATATTGTTTTACAAGTTTAGTCTAATCTGTGTATAAATTAAATAGCCTGTGAATAGGTAAGTAAATAATTTATTGACAATATATTACTACAAGCTCTTCAACGAGTGCTTAAGTATAAAATTATTAATATTTACAGTACAGTTTTATAATGTGAAGTGGTTTTGTCCTCAATAAGCATAGATAAGTCGATATCGGATTAAGTTATAGGTTGTTGACGATCGTCAAACGAGTAAGACACCGTACGATCAGGGACGTACTACTGCAAACATATAATTGGGAAATTGAATTAACGGTACTTAGAAATATATAGTTTAAAAGTATTTATATCATTTTTTTGTTAATATTTTATAGTTATTTGATTATATATTTATTTTTTATTTATTTAAATTAAATACAGATATAATTATTATACTTTTTCTTACAAAGCAACCATCAATCACTCGAACACCATAAATAAATAAGCAGGACAAGATTCACACGCTCCTTTCACAAACCACCAACGAATAAACCAATAAGTATGTAGCACTCGACTGCTCCGTTTGTAATGGTTATAAAATAGAATTTCCAGTGAAACATAATTTATTAATGTAAGAATGTGTACAGAGCTTATTAATGAAATAGTCGACGTTTTGTCATTCCGTCCCTGTGCGTACTAGTATTTTTCTCTCAATACCGTAATGCGCAAGTCACGAGCGGTTATATAAGCGGGCTGCCATGGCTGCCGGCCGGCGCCGTCATTATAGGCATTATTATTGGAACACTCGATCTCTCGCCCGGCCATTGTCAAGATTGTGGGGTCAGAGAGAACTAGACGTTGGGCAACTACGTAATTTCGCCATTCCTATAACCCTATAAATCGTATCTTAAAACAATTTACCTGATTCCACGTTGAAAACCTAAAGCTTAGATCACGTTTAATGGTAGACATCGTGAGCGCGCGGTTATTAATTATTAAAATGATTACAGCGACTCATATTCTGCTCATGTCGTGTCTGTGCTATAGCTGCCGTACGTCAGTTGTCTATTGTCGTAATTCAAACACGCCAGTTGAACTGGTGACTGCCGCTTTAAGCTGTATGCAGGCAATTTTAATAAAATAAACGAAAACCTTCAACGGTGATACCGTCAAGATGTTATTTGCATAATATGTTAAACAAAATGTCAGTATTCATTTAGTTATATATACTAGCGTACACACAATATATACGTGTTTGTGTTGCAATTCTTTTGTTACGTAACTGTTCTTTTAAAAATATTTTCAAATCAAAGCATACTCTTTAAATTTTTATTCAACATTGCATCGTCGTTTTAACGTAGTTCACCAATAATTTAAGTAAAACATTGAATAACTTTAGTGTGTAAGGATAAAATTAATAGTAACAATTAACTAGTCTCTTCCTTACCGACCTGTCAAGCCAAATGTAGTGGAAATTTTCTAGGCTGCGCGTACGCCGCCGGCATCGCAAAGCGTCGGTATGTTTGATCAAGTGAATCACAAGTGTAGCGTGACATATCCGATGCTGTGGTCGCGGTCTCTATGAGATATTTTTACGGATCTATAAACTCTTTCCAAACGTAGGCCGCCCAATTTTGATGATAGAAAAAAGCGCCACTCGATTGCTCAATTGCTTTTGGATATATATACAACTTATTGTACCTACTTTCCTATAATATAATAGAATTCAGAATATAAAATATGATTATTCAAATGAAATGAGTTTAATGTATGTTTAAATTATTTAATAATACTTTAAAATCAAAAAAGTCGATGTCGTAATAGATATGGTATATTTTTATTCACACACTACGCATTATAAATGCAATATGCAAACGTCGTATCTGAACGTAAAATTTAAATAAAGTTCAACACGCATACAGTGACGTAAATTCAAAGAATGCTCCGAAATTCTTTCTCTGTATAAAAGATGCTACTTCCTTCCTCACTCGGAAACGGGAGAGAGCCATCGACGAGTCCTAAAACAATGAAATTTATTAAAATGCAATAACAATAAAATTCGTGTACGGACATTAGTGATGTTAAATTATTCTCCAAACGCCACTTAATGAGAAGTGATGGGTTCGTAAGAAAATAAAAATACAATGTACCCACCCCGGGTACCAACGACGAATTGCGTATGCGGGGCGCGTGCACTTAAAATTACATGTCCTGTATGCAAAGAAATGCTCGCCACCACGCTGTTGCAACTGAGAAGAAATTATTAGAAATAAGTGCTTCTTTTGTCATTAAAACCGGTCTAAAATGTATATCAACAGATTGTTTTACCAAAAAATAAATCTTTCAATAATCTCCTAATAACTAACTAGCTAATGTGGCTTATATGGAAGGTAGCAAAGAGACAGTAAAAGCGACGCAGCATCTATTAAAAACCAGTTTTACTGCGCCAATTCACATAACAATCGCTTGGTTATCAGTGGTCGGCTGTTTTAGCGTTTCACAATTCATCTTTATTAGCAGCCACGTGTTATACTCATACATATAGGACGTCTATACCGTCGATACGAGGCTATAAATCAATGAGAGACACCCACGACGATTCAACTCAACTATTCGGCATAATCCGACGCGGCCCAACGGCTTCAATTGCTCCCGAGTTGTAGTGAAGTACATTTTAAACCATCGACTAGGTTAATTTTAAACCTCAAATAAACGTAGCTAATATATGTTAATTAATATATTTATTGATTTAATTAACTAAACACTAACTCTACTAATTACACGAGGTATATTTCACAAAGTAATATTAGTGTGATGATATTAAACGCGGATATAAAACGAGATTCAAGTTTGACACGATCGACACGAGGCTCGTCGCTCGGGCGAGCGCTCTTCCGTTCACCATCACTAGTTGTTATTCCCGACGTCGCCTGTCACACGCCACAGTAGCCAGCCTTAATAATAAGAATCGTAATATAAAAGCATTATAATCCAATCAGAACGTAACGTGAGGTGACCGCCCGCGCGCACGATTTACCATTCGGGACGCGACTATGAAACTCGTAAAACATTTTTTGAGTGTGCGTTTACAACGCTTATGAGAATTAGAAGGACACAACACTTTGTATTGAAACAGCGCATAATGGTTACATAAATGTAAATCACAACAGCTCCTTGTGTGGCGTAAATCAGAAGGTTTTATAAAAATTAGGTATTTCAAGAAATGTTTAAATGCAAACTTGAATTAAGTAAACGTTAAAAAATACTTGAAGAAAATGTATAAAATTTGAACGCAGCAAGATATGAACTCGCGCCTCTTGCACAGTTTATACGACTCGCGGGTTCAATTCCGACTGCATTAAAAAAATTTTGTTTTCTTTAAGTATCTTTTCTATCTTTAGTGTGGATTAACACTTTGAAAATGATACAAATATTAGGCAAACCTTAAGTAGGGACGAAGCGTAAACAAACTTAAAATTTTGTTTTCACTAGAAAATCTATATATAGGACTATTAAAGTCCTAATTTTACATCTTAGCATAAAAAGTAGTTTTTTCCACGCATCCTGCGTTGCAGGGATCTACATACTATATGTATTTAGGTAATAAATAGGTATGTCAGATTTATATATATCTATATAATAATTTCCTTTCTATTAGATACTAAATGACAACTATAGTTTGATGTTAATATAACAAAATTTACCTTAACTTTCCTACCTACCTTTCATTTCATTACAATACCTACCATTTAACTAAGTAAGTAATAACTAAAGAGAATGATTAGGTACTTGCGTGTCGCACTTAAGTAGCAATATACGAGTGACATTATTAATGGTATTTTTGTATAAAAGGCGCGTTGCACTCATTGTAATAAATCGTAGTATAAATATGAATAAAATATAAAAATTAAAGGAACTTGCAATGTAAGAGGGTCGTTCACTTGAGTCTTACGCTCAAGTATAACAAGTTAAATGATTTAATTGCCTTTTTATGGCATCTGTATGTTTTGTTTTTAATTTTATAAAACATTTAAAAGTAAGGCTTTGGTCTCAAGCTCTTTGTTGTAGCAAAAATGAGTTTTATTTACATTTCACGCCATTTTTCACTAAATTCATAAGTAACCAAATAGTTAGGCTCTAAGTTGTATAAGTTTTATAATATATGTTTTTTAGATACATTTATTGTATCAGATTACTTTTCATTGTTGTTCTTTTTTCTTTTGTTCTTATGTGATAAAAATTAAACAAAAATAATATGACAAGTACCATTTCTTTATTAACCAACATTGGATAGTAAATGAAGTCATTAGACGCGTTGAAAGTATTGATAAAAATTAAATCAACTTATTTAAAAGTAAAATAATGTCTAGTTTGACTATACACGCTTAACCTCGCTGTATGCTAATTTTATATGTTTATTTTAAGATAGCGCTAGATATACATGTGTTTATAGCGGCATTCTAAATGAGTGTGAAGATAAAAAACTTCAAAGAATTAAATTGGTAATTACTTATAATGTTATCAACATCGATGTTATATATAGTGCAATTTTTACTTTACAATATAAATTTATATCATTATTTTTAATTTATAACGTAATAAAGTTAATTATTTAGTCGTTAGGTAAATTGAATGCTTGTTCTTTAGTCCACATTGCTATATAAACCCTACACTTCATACTAGAATAACTCTATGAACGCGCAAATATTAGGAAATACATTGTTTTGAGTTAGTCTTATTATCAAAGATTAGAAGACTTCGAAAAAATATGAATTGCATACAATATTCTAAATAACGATGAAATATATCGACTGTGGACTATATAAGTAGGTAACTAAAATACTTAGCTTCGATACGGCGATCAATAAATTAAAATTAATTCGGTGTGCGAACGGCGAGATCCGATACACGATACTGACGCCTACATTTATCATTCGCTAACACGTCGGACATTTCACAAGGAGTATTTGACGGGGAAATGTAGCGTTTACAACTCAGGGTATAAAGGTCAATGGAAATTAGAAATATTTATTAATATATAGATTATAGTTCTAAATATATGTTTAAAAATATACCTATAATACGTGAAAATCGGCGTGTCAGAGAGGCGCAATATCTGTCTGGAAGGTTTCCATTTCTATTTTCTTTGTTCTGACGATTAGCTAAGCGCGACGTTGAGTTCTGCCACTCAACACTCAATGCCTCCAACATGGTGGCAAGCGGGGAATGGAGAGTCTTAACACTAGGTTCCCACAGTTTCTGCAGTTCCTTAAAGGGAAATACATTTCTTGCTATTTTTCCAAGGACCCTTTTAAGCATGTTGATAATAATCTTCGAGAAGATTTTTTATAAAACTCCACTAGCCAGTGGTTACATGAACAATTGACCATTTGGTAAGTAAGAATGCTGTGACTTACACTTTTAAGAGATATTAAATAATTTCGGAATATATTAATTGGAAGAAATAAAGTTGCACGCATGCGGTGGGTAACGCTGGTGACACGCATTTAGCATTCGTATGTGGTCGACCTGCTTGTAAATGTACGGCAGACTGGACGACGCTGTCCTAATGACCTTTTATATGAGAAAACTTCTCACGAATCGCTCACTCAGTGCAATTAGTACTAACAATTATATATAATTATTATTATTTTATTTTTACTTATTAATAACGTATTTTTTATACAATGATTATAATAATATATCCAAAGACAGAAACGTTTGTTCCGACTAGTAATTTCCGAGATTAAGGAATCCAACAAAAATTGACGTTCGGTAAATAGGTATAGCTACAATACAACAATACCAAAAATAATCTGTGTCACAGTATAACGTGATTATATAACATTTAAAATTGTAAATATTCGCAAGGGACCTATACAAAAAGCCGTTACAGAATAAACTTAGCGTCAATTTTAACAACACTTCCAAAGCCCTGTGGTGCGCGATGATAAGATCTGAGACTGCATCTGCCGGTGTGGGGGTAGGGGTTGGGGTTCAATTCCGGTGTTTTGTTTGGCTGTGAGAACTTGCTATGATTGGCTTATGGCTTGATTTTATATTTACATTAATTTAATATATTATTTAGAATTAGCCAAAAATATTAGTATGATATTGATTTGTATTAAAATAATTTATAATATAGTATTGTAAATACAATTTTTAGTAGGAAACGTTAATATAAAAGTCAAAATATTAGCCAAAATTATTATATATTAGTTTATTAGGCAAAAATAGCTTTTAGAGGAAAACCGTTCGTCCTCGTACCAAGGTGTAAGTACAGATTGCTATTCACCAAAGTTTACTTACTTTTCGTATTATATTTTCATCGCTTTGCCGATTTTTGTCATCATAGTAGGGGGCAGGTAGGGCATGTGGCGAGATGATGCGATAACACGAATTATTCATACCCGTTATCGGGTTGCCATCGCTGGTGGCGTTTCGAGGGGTGCCGTGGACAGTCAAAACGTTGTGTGTGTAGTCGACCTAAAGTGACGCTACTGACTGATTATTGTTTTATTCCGTGCTAACCCTATATATTGATTATCGATTTTGTGTTGCCGTCAAAGGATTAGAGATATTAATTGAATTTGATTGGTGGTATTAGTGAATTATAAGTAGATTTAGTGTTAAGGCCTTTTTCGCATCGTTATACCTATAAGAATTTTGTTTATTCTATTACATATACGCATATTTTTAACATTTTAACATTTTTTATTATTACTTTGTAAGGTATTGTAAGGTATTATTATAGTATATAATACTTATAAATTTAATTTAAATTAAAATCTCTACAAAATCCCAAAATGAGTTGTACATTTTATAAAATCCAAATATACGTACGAGGGCTAATTTACATTCACTTTTTCTACTACGGGTTCTGATAAACATCTCTTAATCTCTCACTGTGAAGCACCTGGGTACATGATGCGGGCACGATGTATAGCACGTAGTACTAATGTACAATAGGTACATAAAACCGTGTAAGTATTGTGCGTTAAAATCGATATTCGACTGTGTTATGAAGTGAATCGGTAGCTTACATGTTTTGTTTTATATTATTAATAAAAATGTTTTATAGTTATAGTTTGTGCTAGTTATACTTTAAACGGTAGCGAGGTATGAAGACTGTATACATATATGAGGGGTAGAGAAATATTTTCCCGATTTTCTAGTAGGTTAACTTAGACTGAATATGACTTAAAAAATTATGGTTGTAAGATAGGATAGATTTTTTTATATCTTTTACCCTGGTATCAAAATAGGACATCAACCTATCATTTTATGAATAATTTTCTTTTGAAATTAAAAAAATCAAATTATAAATTGAATATTTTTATACAATTGTACGTACATATTACCTATATTATAATGCTAGATAAAATCATCAATACTTTTATGTGTTCACAAATAGTTAAAACTATCGTATAATCTTTAATGGCACCTACTGCATTTGCTTATAAAATTTTACAGAAATGACAAATTATTATTACTGTTTCATCGATAGTAAATTAAATATGGGTTTCAGTGTGAAATTAAGTTTAGAAACCCGCAGTGCGCCACAGGACTCCGAGTTTCATTCGAAATCCTACTTTTCCCCTTTTTATTTTTACTTGCTAGGGATGGTCCCCTAGTGCCGATCCACCAATCCACGAGTTTTACGCACAATTATCATTACCCTTGGTACATATGTTTGGGCTCACATTTATAAATAATAATTATTATAGTTAAATTGAATGGGGGTGACTGTGAGCTTTATTTAAAGGTGTATGTGTTACGTATCCTTATATAGCTATTGGAAATAAGATAAGCCATATAATATATTAATAATACTAATAAAGATATTCAAATACTAAACATTATATGTTTCTTAAGTAAAAAAAAATGACGTAGCAACGTTAATTTGGCCCGCGTAATTATAAATTTGTATTATATTAAACAAATCACGGCTGTGTACGGACGCTGAGTGTTTAATTAACGAAATTTCCAGCTGGCCCACTATTTTAATTGGCCCGTGTTGTGACACGACTTTTGTAACATTTCGGAATAGCCCGCCTTTGTTCTCGGACGCAGCCAACGCGACCGCTACGGAATAATAGCGGTTATTTGTTTATCAAATACGCATTAAAGCTTAGAATATTCATGGCCATGTTAATTTAAAGAATAGAGATGTCGTGTGAAAGGCTCACTGGATCCAAATTATATTAATTTTTATGTTACCAGTAGTTTGTAACGTCTCTAAATCGACCAATCTAATGACACTAGTTTGTAAAATGACTGCCCATCAACCGGTGTTTTCAGTTCTTTTTTTTAAAGGCACTTTATCAATTGTGGACTCTTATTTTTGGTACTTAAGCATTTAAAATTTATGACGTAATTAATTCATTCGAGTAGTAAAGTTTAATATTATAATTTTCTCAAATACATGCTAAAGTAAGTGTAACACCTAAACCAAACCCAGTATAAGAGTAAAATCATTTAATTTTATTAATCATACTCGTATCTTTATTAATTAATTTTTTTATATTATTTTTGTATGCAGGTCGGACGCTAAGCAGTGGCAGCGGGCAGGTGTGCAGGCCGCATTTCCACACACCGTTGCATCCTTGGCTCGACTCGAAAGCCCTGGGTAGCGGCGCCTGGGGGAGCGGCTTCCAACAAGATGGTGCACCCTCGGATAAACCTCTCTCCCCGGCCCAGCATCCTCATCCGCATCCCTTATTTTCCTTCCCGCCTACGCCACCTAAAGATTCTACCCCCGATTCCGTCGCAGCGGCGGCGCTAGGCCAGCAGGATTACCAGGCTGCCGTCGCACACGCCACAGCGATGAGCGTCGCGTTCATGCAGCAACAAGAGCTTCCTCTATGCGACGTTAAGCCCATGATGGGGGCTCCCCCGGCCAAGCAACGAGAAGGTGCGCAGCCAGACACGTGCCCTCAGGACAGTCAGCCCTCCGGGGAATACAACGCGGCCGCGCAGTACAACGCCGCCGCCGGCGACTACTACAACTACCAGGGGAAGGGGTATAGTGGGCAGCAGCAGAGTAAACCGCGACCGAACAAGACGCGAACTAGCGCCGGTGAGTCCCCGCGGACTAACGCACTACGCTGTACCAACACGCTCGCACACACACTGTCGAACGTTTATCAGATCACTTAATTATAATATAGTTTATGCGAATTAATTAAGTTTTATTTGTATTCTTTCGGTTCAATATTAGACATTTTATAATAAAATAATCTAGTTTTTTTTTACGTTAATCTAATTTGTTATAAAATTTCACTATTTATAATCAATAAATTAAACTGATTGTATCTACCTCTAAAGTAGAAATGTTTAAAATCATAGCCTATATCATAGCATATTATGATAATAATTCTTGTTTCTTGGTTATGATTACAATTCTGATATTGAATTTTTCATTTTCTAATTTGATTATATATTTTTTTCTAACTGTAATGTGATCTGATAAACGTGGATGCACTGGGGATGGTTACACGGTTTTTGTACATCGCAGTGTTTTCTTGGTATCACGAATAACGCTTGGATTAATTGCTAAATCGGTGGAGGTTACTAACAATGCATTTATTTCAAGTAAATTAACGAAAAACAAAGTAAGCAATAACAAGGCATCATATTTTTCCTTCGAATATTCCTTTTAATAAGAAATAAGTTAAGACCTTCTTTTTTAATAATCTCGAAATGTAGCAGCGTTAATTAATTAAAATTATGTATGAATAAGCTTGTGAAGCAATATTGTGCCTCTTCAAATCCGGATGCCTTTTACAATTACATGCTCTTTATTGCGTACCTCAAAGTATTGCGAGCCGTATTTATAATTGTTATTTAAAACTATTTCTTTTTTAATAGTTAAAATTATAATAAACAAATTCGTTTAGTTAAACGGGCTATATATATCTTACTTATGTTTAATTAATTTCTTCACGCTATAAATGTACATAGAAGAACAATTCCTGATAATTTTTCTTAACCAGCGTTTCTCATTACCTAATTGCAAGGCTATTGTTTCTACGTGAGTATTTACTTCTAAGCGGATTTCTATTTTATTTTCAAGACAATCTTCGAAATTGCTCGCTTACGAAACGGTCGACTCATCTGTGTTTGCTTTTTATTTAAATATGAAAGAGTTAATCAGCGTGAATCTACTTATATTTTAATTACACGACTTGGGTATTTACGTTGTAACGAGTCAATTAAATACTTTTTAAAAAGAATATGAATTTAAATAATACGTTATAGCAAAGTGTTTTAATGATTTTAAGATAATTCTTAGATTGACACGTTATGTGTATGTGAAGTAGTATATTAAGTTTTTTTCTTTTTTGTTTATTAAATAAAATCTCTTTAAAAATAGTATACAAAATTCGGGACAATAATTAAAAGTTATATTCATTTTATATTGTTCTACTGACCTTTGCTGCTAATGCGACTATTGTTACCCTAACAATTGGAGCAAGTTTTCGCAATAGCCAGCACAATAATATGACGAATATTCATATAACTGAGAATTACTCAACAGTAATTGTATAACGCGCGCTTTATTTTATACGTAAATATGTAATTATAACTCTCATAGTTAAGCTTTGACAATGGAAGAGAACAAAAAGCGTTCATTTATTGTCTCTCATTACAGTGTTAAATTTACATGCTAACGCCAACATTCAATTGGGAGCAATTATGATTATTCAATATTTTGTGAAAATTTTACCTTTGAAAATTTCCGATCTCACGATGGGACGGATCTAATCTCGGATGGGTTTCTCATGGGTAATTAGATTGATAAAGAAAAAGTCAGCGTTAATTGCGGTGTGCGAGAAAAAGTGGAACTATGTTGTCAACATGCGGCTCATGTTTATATCATAAGCCGCCTCGCTACCGGAAGTCGCGGTTCTTATGGAATATTTTATTCATATATACAAAGTACTAGCGCTAGTTATATTAATATGGCATTGAATATTAAAGTTGCGGATCTTGTTAATGTTGTGTACTATAGGTTAGAATTATGCAATTTGTATATATTTCGTTAATTCATTAAGTACTTACTATAGATTGAATTGAATCTGTTGCAATTGTAAGAATACAGTCTGTTTAAGAAACATTGGTTAATTTAGTACACATAAGAGGCATAAAGACATATTTTCTTATGTTTTTAATAATTAATTTTAAACATATAATGTCAGGTACGTACGTATTCACATAAAGACTTGCAATGCGTGGCCATTTGCATTTTATAAGGCAGACATTCAAATAAGCAAGTGGATTTATTTTACTTGTCCGTATAAAGTCAAATTATTATTACAATGTTTATAATAATTTTGTATAATGAACATTATCAACCGGTTCTCAAGTGAACTCATTCCTGTTAGCGTTTCTAAAAAAACATTACCTCCCTCTTAAGTTATTCCGAATTGACTTACTTGGCATTAATAAATTATTCTGATGTAGTCAAATGAAGTTATTAAAATAAAATTGGCGTAATTTTTACAATTAACCGATTTTGATAATTATTCAATAATAATACTTATGCATTAATGAGATCATGCTGTGACTTTAATTTTAATGCATTCTATAACTTAATTAAATAACATTTCAAACTGGTTTTAAATTCTGATGAAAATTGTACATTATATTTAATATTGTAACTTTTACAAGCTACAGGCGACTATGTGGAAAGAATGCAAGATCTAATAGTTTTATTTTGTTTAAACCCAAAAGATATCAGCTGTAGAATTTTAGGCAAATTCGTAGGAACTCGACCTACAAAAGTTCAAGGAAATCAATACAAAACTCTTTGTTAGAGTTACTATTGGATTCATTTAAATTGTACCTTATATTCTTCAATAACCAGTTAAAGCCACTGTAACTTTAGTTTTTAAAATATATGTGTATGCAATAGTGTACCTATATAGTTGGATGTTGTTACTGTACTAATAAAGTAATGTAGTGCTTAAACTTCAATGTTTCTGTTGACATTTACGAAGTCATGGCCTTGTATGTGCTTGGTAAAATAAAGTAATACTTAGGATATAATACCAGCTCTTACTATAACGATATTCTTGAGCAATTATTTAAAGAGATACAGATAAATATAGCTTTTTATGAATACAAATTAAAGATATAAAAAACATCTACTAATTAATGATTTATATACTAATTAATTTGAATACAGTATTTGTTTATTGATATTCACATTAATTTTAAGTAACCTATAAATCTGGATTGGTGAAGAATTCTCAGTATTTACGTCTGACGACCTCTAAAACTAGGTTCAAGGAAAAGGCCGCGAAAGCCTCGTTCGATTTTAGCAGGATGTCTATCCACAAGGTCGGAGCTGACATATAACACGATCCTAGTATTATTAAATATTTTTGTTACTAAAGTTAACCAAGAATACATGATTTAATAGCTACTTTTAGAGCTATTTAAAAATATATATGACTCGATTTGATCTATTTTCTAAATTAGGTATGAGGTACGAGGTACGAGCTTTAAAACAAACAAAAAACTTATCCTTACTTATTTTTCTTGTTAATAGATACAAAAGATTGCTGTGTTATAAAAAAATTCTGAGGAACCGGTAAACCACGAAAGTAAATATTGAGTTAAAGGGACATTCAAATGGCGCATAAATTGTGGCTATAGGCGTAAACGTAGCTATATCGCAAACTGAGGCAGTTCCTTAGAACTGAGCACAGAACATAACTTAGAAGGGACTATAAAATACTATAATGTACTCGTTTATTTATATGAAAAAAACACGTTACTGTTTAAAATAATGAAAACATTTATTATATGTTTTACTGCAGGCGTAAATATAAGTATATTATGAAATAACTTAAGTATCCATCTACACCCTGAAGTGCTATAACACACACCACTTTTACGATACTGTTCTGAGGTGGAAGCAATATTATGATAATGCGGCTGCCCGGATGTGGCCCATTCCATTGTTGCCGATCTGACCTCGCTATGCCATAAAACAAGCGGATTTTAGTTGAAATTAAAAATTTTCAATCTCATGAATGTTATTAATCTCAATTATATTTCAATTAAATTAAAAACTTATATATATTAAACTATTGTTCGTATATACATTTATTTAGGTATATCATATTGAAAATACACTACAATGATTGAAAATACTAAGCTCGTAATATTGCATTGTAAGGCTATTGCAACTTAAATAGTATAAGATTGATAATAAGTAATAACGAACTAGAACTAAACTAACAATATAGAACATTAAAAGCGAACTTCTATATCGTTTCTTTGTTTACTTTCTAAAACAATACAACGGTACGTTCACTTAAATGGCATTTAATTTAAACTACAATCCCAGTGTTTCGACGATAATTCAAATGCAACGTACCTTCAGTGCATTGCACTTTTAGGCTTTGCTTCTTAATGAAAGGTCTTATGTTCTATAATCGAGCACTCATTGTCTGAATTAAATTTTATACTACAGGACAGTTTCTGTGTCACGTAGAGTTGTAGCAACAGAGATGTTTCGCAGAAAGTTGTGCAACCAATTAGTAGAGTCATACATTTAGCGTAAAAATTCTGACGAGTGCCTAAAATTGCGAGTATTATTATGGTCTCTATATATTAGGAATAAATGCTAGATTGGATTAAACAAATTGTGGATATTTTCTAGACGTGTGTGATTGTACGCCACGGACCGCCGGTTAGGAGGAATGAAGCCGCCGCTTAAGAGGGACGGCTCATGGCGAGTTATTATTTTTATTGTTTGCAATTCTTTTATGTTAAATTTATACTGGTAATCATTTTGGGATATATAAGCATAATCAAGTCATAGCAATTTTTACTAAATATATTATTTGCACTAAATATATAAGAAAATATATATAATATTAAGATTTGTACTGTGCTTAATACTTAATTATCTAGTTAGTATTCTGTTTTTCATTTTCTAATACAAAATTGACTTAGCGACTTTTATTCTCAGAAAGTATAATTATATATATAGCATATAAAAAAACATCAGCACGGTGTACACCATTTTAAAGGTTAAAGGCCTCAAATGAAATAAATTTAACGTATAATTAATTGTTTTGATCGTTTTTTTTTAAAGAATACAAAGAGAACCGCTACCAAACTATTTGGAAACCGGCCACTAATGAATAATTTTGTGTTAAATATTCTTGTCTAACAATATGAAGGTAACAATACAGTGGTCGTCACGGTCCGCCGGCACAGCAATACAGTGTGGGATACAATTGCAACACTCCAAATTTGCATATGACTTCGGCGGAACTTCAGTGATTAATTCATTATAAAAGTGCTCTATATCACAATTTAAAAAAGTTGTGAAACGACGTTTGTGTGTTAAAGGTTATTACCATATTAATGATTTCGTAAATGATAACACACCTTGGGAATGAAATGCTCGCTCCAGTCTAGTTCAAGAGTATCGTTGTCAATAATAGGAATTGTGAAATTGTAAACATCTGGAAAATTAAAAAAAAAAAATAAAGCAGATCAAGTCCCGCTGAGTTTCTTACGCCGGTTCTTCTCAGGTCTGAGGCATTAACTTTAGCGAACCGGTGGTAAATTAAATAATTATTTGACGTTCAAAAAATGAAGCTTGTACTTCTTATTTTGAATAAAATTGTTTTGACTTTGACTTTGACTTTGAGTGTACTTGCAGACCGCAAAATATGTTTTATATACGCATTTTAATTAAGTAGGTAAACACAATGTGTAAAATATTAAGCAATTTTTATGAAAAGGATTTAAATATGAATTAATTTTACAGTAAAATCTCTCATATACATTTTATAACGTATATATATAATATAAATATAATAACAATTGTAAATATCATCCATAATTTCTTTTAATAGAAAAAGATCTCGTGAGCACGATCAGCCGTCTCATTAAGCTGGAGTCATATCCCCGATGTATAATTATACAGGGTTCGGTGCAACCGTTCGTTGCATTGGCGTCACACGTAATTATCTGTCCGTATGATAATGATCAATGCAAATATCGGCGCCGATGCATTAGCTGTGAAAAATGACTTAATTTTGAATTTCATATAAACACTTTACGTATCGTATTTGAGAAAACTACTCTAAATATGTTCAATTGTTCAAAACGTAAGATATAATAAAACTAATCATCGGATTCCATAAAATTTTCTATTTGCATGCAGACGTACAATTAAGGCGTAATAACAGCCTCTGTGGCGCAACAAAGAATAAGTTTTAAGCAATAATTTAATGGTTTGTATGCAAAATAGCCACACCGTTACGTGTTGATGGGCCGATGCGCCGAGAGAGCGCGTCACGGTACACGGGAGCAAATTAGTCCTTCATTTAAATTACATTACCCCGTTCTATATAAGCGCTATACGTGACTATGTACCAGTTTTTACGGGCGCGATTTCATTCAGGAGTGACGAACTGTTTTCATTTATCTTGAACACACAGTTCCTGGACGGTCGGGTTGGTTCAATATTCGCAATGTCATCTCCCCTTTGGCACTGACATGTAAAATTTTCCCAGCGCGAGAGGCCGTGTGAAAACTCCAGGCTCTCCTTGAGCCCAGAGTACGCTTGGAGACTCTCGAAATATAAAAACCGCCCACTCGCCTACGTAAATATGGCAGATGAAAATCTTTTATCGCGGTCACGTAGCATCGCCGCGTCACGACCGCACGTCACTCCGGGCAATAAAGAGCGCGCCGCATTCTAATTTTAAGCAAACACTGGAATTTTTCGCTCCGACTTCTGCAGTCGTTCAGGATAGGTTTATCTCTAGCTGGACAGGCACCGTTACGTGCGCACTAAATTATATCTTTATTTCACGTCAGAATCACGTCCACTGAGCAAGCGGCAAAGTTTAGATCATTCGATAGTCAAACGAGAACACAAATAACGTAACAGATTTCTTACAGTGTACCTAAATAAGAATATAAACGGGGACCGCCATGTCCACGAGCTAAATGAACAACACGTTTTTTTTCAAAAACACTTGATCATAATCGTAGTTTTTTAAATTATATGTGTGATTTCAATATATCGAGTGGCAAACGCTGTAAATCTCAATCTACCGCCGGCGGCAAGTCGACTTTCACAAATATTTTATCAATAGAGATGTTACTATTGAATTTGATCGACCCTCGTGAGAGACACTATCATAAAACTCCACGTTACTTGTAATATCCTGTTATTTTTTCATAATAATCGTTATTGGTGTTTATTTATTAGAAATCTCCGAACAAATTACAGGCTTTATCGACGTATAAAAAATAAAGGGTTAGTCCAAAAAGTGAGTTGTCGGTTCGATCGCAATAAGTTTTCGATAAGGTCCGGGCGATTTAATTGCCGGTTGTGATCTGGTTTAACATAAAAAAGATAAATGGCCATACTGCCTTAAGCTCGGGGATCGTTTTGTGTTGGGTTCAGAAGTTTTTTCTATCGGATATTTGAGCACTTTCACCTTTCTCGTTAGATTCCTGCGCGGGAAACATTATTTATTCAGTGCGCCGCGGCGTCTACCCAGGGACTTGGATAATCAGATCTAGATACATACGATTATGATATAGATATCTTATCTTTACGGCAATAAATTTCTTACGCTCAAATTGATATTAACACGCAGAAGTGCGTTATAGTTTTAAAGCTAACATAAAATTATGGATGTTTAATAGCTATCAAAAATATATTTTTAAAGTTTAAATATATACGTAATAAATTTATTTGACTTTTAAAATTCTTATATCACTTTTGGTACATTTAATAAAAAGCTTGGAATAAGCTTATTTATAATGTATTCTGATATCTTCAATGTTGATACCTAAATGTAACAATATTTGAGTCCACGCAAACGAAGATACCAATAACAAAGCACAGCCTTATTGAGTTTATATTAAAATAGATTATGGAAGAACTAAATGGATTTTGAAATTGATCCCGATAAATAATCGACTTTGGAGAAAGAATAGGGGCGGATCGCTCTTTACAAGCGAACGGATGCTCTTATTAAAAGTATATGAATAATCGTGTGAATTTAATTTTGCGTGAAATCTATACAACTACTTGTATGTAAACTTTTTAAGTTTACAATCGGATTACGATAAAACGTGAATTTTAATGAAAAATTATTAATTGTTTCCCTGGAGGGCTAATCGTCTTGGGGTTTAATATCAATAACTGCATGTTTTAAGTTAGCGCATGCTATAATTTAATTTCGAATCATTTACATAAAAGCTATAGAGTAACCGCTTTAAAGTTTAAAGTAGGTTCTTGTTTTTAATAGTTAAATTCTAACTGTTAGACTGATGTATTTTACGGTTGAGATGCTTGCGTTGGAAATTTTTATAACTTGTGTATATATAATACAATTACACATAGTGAAAATTAGCATGTAGGTAATACTTTATGGTTCCTTTACGCTCTGTTTGTTACATCGCTCTTGAATGTTTTTGCAATATTTCTTTAAGAAATTCGCTTTTATTTATTTCTGTGAATGAATTAATACTTTATTAATGTCACTCTAGTAATATTTATAGCTTTTATGGATTATTTAGTAATGTATTGATGATTGTTTGTGTTCTTATTGTAGGTACGTGTAGTACGTCAGTATAATTAAATTAAGTTTTATATTCTAAACAATTTTGTTTGAGAGATTTTTTAATGAATTTATTATATGTTAATTAAAGGGTAATTCACTTTACTAATGAGTAACATCGCTTTCTATGTGTCTCTTTGCGTGTAAAAAATCTTGATATTTTTCTTCGAGTGAAACTTACTCGCTTTCCCTTGTTAATCGAATATATATTATATTTTAATAGTAATTGCATATCAGCTAAATTATAGGTGGGTTTTAGAATATGTAAGCTATATTGTGCATGCTTAAAGTATATAGTAAAATTGGATTTGTAATGTTTCTGAATGTGATTTTTCTCTGGTCTTTCCCAGCCTGCCAGGAGACAGGTAAATAACTCTTAACTCACAATTATATTTGTCATAAAATATGTACTGCTTTAAAAATGTTACTTTGCTTAATCTAAATATTAATTACAATTAAATTTCAAAACATTGAAGATATAAGTAACATTAAAAAATATTATTATTTTATACTTTTCCCCTTAATTTTCTAATTAGTTTACAATTTCACTTTTGTGAGATAATCTATATATATATATTAATATTATATAAACAGAGGGCCGCGAGTGCGTGAACTGCGGCGCAACGAGCACGCCGCTGTGGCGGCGCGACGGCACCGGCCACTACCTGTGCAACGCGTGTGGACTCTACTACAAGATGAACGGACAGAACCGACCACTCATCAAGCCCAAGCGGAGACTGGTGAGTGTAAGAATCCGACCAATTTCCTAATTCATTCAATAAAACTTAAATAGATGAATTGAATGCAAAGAAATGTACTAAATGTTGACATAAGTACAAAAATGTTATCTTAAATATTGTTTATCTAAATTGGAATAACCATCAGAATTTCACTTAGAGAAAATAGAAATTATCGTGCATACTAATATTTCAAGTTATCAAAATGAAAATACCATTTCATAATGAGCGAGCAGCGAGTTTATATCTGTTATAATGTATGGAACTGTAGGTAGTACAAGTTCAAGAGACGGCAAGACCAAACCCAGAATGGGTGTTGTTTACAGTTAGGGGCAGTAATAAAAAGGCGGGGCATGCATGCGAGCACGACAAACTTACAAATTGGGCTCTTAAGAAACCTGAGCGTTTCGACGAAAGATCTCTCTCCGTTCACGAAACTAGCCGCTCTATGGCCGCCATAAATCTCCCAGTTAACGTTTAATCTTAGGTCGGGCACGCATAAAACTGAAACAATGAGACATGGCTGCTGAGACGTCACGTCGGCCCAACTCGTCCGCGGCTAACGACTGGCCCGTGCCCACAATTGTACAATTACCTTAATACCGCTCTTGCTGACATAAACTAGATGGACGACTACGAATATTTGCTTTTATCTACTATATTATATAATGTCCAAACATTACGATGTAATCGTAAACCTTGCACTGGACTTAGAGACTTTATACCTCGATATTATATAGGTACAACTGATCTACTAAGTTTTTTCAAATCTGTTTGTATTTTAATTTCACTTACCTTGACGTTGTAAACATTTCCAACTACGAGTAGCTCATTGAGTCATGGTTTTTAAACCCGGATATAATGATACTCACGTAGTTTTAATATAATATGAAGTCAGTGTACTGTATAGTGATACCGTTAATGCAGCTTGCTGGAGATTGAATTCTCACTTTTAATTTCATTGTGGAAATTTTAAGACAATGCTTGCATTGAAACAGAAATAACAACGGCGGGATGTTATCTTACAAAACACGATTTATTTGAATAATGTTGCTATAATTACAGATTTAGACTATTCTTTCACAAAATATAAGTAAATAAGTTTGTTTTGTGCCATTGATTTTTGGCCAGCTACATTTACATTTCTAATTACAAATTAAAATAAATAATATTAAAAATATGAAGTTTAATATTGTATATATGCAAATGACAGTAATTTATTTAAAAATATTATTGCCAAAGGTACGTTATGAAATCTAACTTATGAAACAAAGACCTTGACGAAATCACGAATAATTCGACAACACCAGTCCGAGGCACACGAAAAAATTAAAGAGTTAAAACAATAATCATTATAAAATAGACTAATTACTTAAATGCACTTGACACGAATGGGAATAGAAGTGGGAATCTTTTGACAATACAAATTAGGGGCTTAACGAAAACGAGACAATGAAACTGTAAGACAATTTTATAATAAACAATTAATGACCGTAATTGCTAATTAAGGAATTAAGATAACTCACTTTGTTCAATTTGTTGTGTAATAAAATATATTTTGAGTATATAGAGATTAACTTGTTCGCAAGAAGGCGGCGTAGTGTATATTTTTTAATGAATTAACAGTTTTTTGTGTATGATGTGTTTTATATATAGGTACTACTTTATAGCTAGTTTCAATAAGAGTTTCTCATTACATATTCTAGATATTTAACTGACTTTTGCTTATTTTTATTTATTGTTACATTTGATTTCACTGTTTTTGGCTAGTGTGTGTATAAAAAGTTATACATATTTTTATAAAACATATATTTTAGAACAGTGTGTGTATATATTTTATGCATGAAATGAAATATCCAATCGTTTATGAAAATATAGTTATATAATATAAGTTTTTAATTTTTTTTATTTTATACGTGATATAAACATTCTTTTTATAGCTTCACGCTTTATCCCGCACATGGCAGGGTAGGCAGAGGGAACTGCAGGAAGCACATGAAACTAGTGTTAAGACACTCCGTTGTTTAGTCCCTGCTTTCTCCGTCCCCGCTTTCCGCCTTTTTCGAGGCATTGCGTGTTGAGTGGCAGAACTCAACGCCGCGCTTTGCCTAGTTTACCAGAGCGAAGAAAATGGAAATAGAAAAATCCATCTTCCCCGACTGGGAATCGAACCCAGGAACCGTCACGTTACAGGCAGACGTTACGCCTCTGCGCCACGACGGTTCTTGTTAGTATAAAATGAAACACTGGTTATTTATGTGGTCCACGATCATATTTTTCATTTATAATTAATGTATAATTATACAAAGAAGTAAATATAAATGCAAATGCCATACAACTTCGTTTTCAGAAGCAAGCGATACGAACGCCACTTTTGTTTATAGCGGAGATGGGTGTGCGATAAGCTTTATTGTTCAGGTTTAAGCGTACTTTAACGTTTGTTAAATGTTGTGTTTTTAATTTTAAAAATCAACATAATGTTTTTTTTTAGTTTAAATAGCGTTGTACAGTTTAAAATAACATTTTTTAAGTATAATTTGAAGTGATCTATACAGATGAAAAGCCTGTTAGGTTAAATGCGTTTATCTTAGGAACTGTTGGTTACATTGACAATCTTTTATTATAAATTCTGCCGTCCTGTGGCTAGAATTACTTCACACACTTAGAATGTGAGTGGTTTCTATTAAATCACGAAAGTGGAGCTAAAAGCTATTTTTATATATATTTTATAACATTAATAGCATTATATGACAACTACCTATACTTAGAAAACGTTACCAAACTTACCAAATTTTAAATACACGCTAAATTATATACACAAGAGGACCGCCGTGGCGCAGAGGCGCAACGTCTGCCTGTAACGCGACGGTTACTGGGTTCGATCCCCAGTCGGAAAAGATGGATTTTTCTATTTCCATTTTCTTGGCTCTGGCATCTAAGGCAAAGCGCGGCGTTGAGTTCCGTCATTCAACACGCAATGCCTCGAAAACGGCGGAAAGTGGGGACGGAGTAAGCAGGGACTAAGTAACGGAGTGTCTTAACACTAGGTTCTGATGGTTCCTGCAGTTCCCTCTGCCTACCCTGCCATGTGCGGGATAAAGCGTGAAGCTAAAAAAAAAAATTATATACATTGCGTACATATGAACATTGCAAATAAAAATGGAATCTAAAAGACTAGACTCACCAAACGTGTTTCATATAATATGTTCGTGACTATGTCACGATATTAAAAACCAAGTAGTTTTACGTGAATATTTTATATACTTACTTTAAAAATAGTATCAGTATGACATAAATAAAGCATAGTAAAATATATTTATTTCAATAATTAAATGAAAATTAAGCCTAATTAAGTGAAAATAAAAAAAATATGTTAATCTTTTATCTTTGAAAACAATGAATTAATAGCATTGACAAGATCTCCATCTCCCACGTTATCTAATCTGACCAGATGGTTCGCAAATGCCTCAATTATTAGGTACTATATAGTATTATCACACATTTAAATCTCAACATCCTCGTAATATGCATGAACAATTTGAACCAAAGGCGGGCGGTCATAGAACTTGCCTGTTTGGCATTCATAGCCCCAACAAGTGCCAAATTAATATTACAATAAGAATTCTATAGCTCCAAGCCTATGTATGAATCGGTCCCACACTGTCTGCCTTACGTGCCTGCCTATGACGTCATAAGAGGAATGTTTAAAGAAATAATAAAACGATTGTTTTATTCAAATTTATGTTACGCGTATTATATTGTTAAAAATAACAACGTTCTATATCAATATATAGTTAAATATAAATTATATTTCTTAATATGCAAATTTAAATAGAATACCTAAGATGAAGCAGAGTTAATAGTTTCAAACGCATTTAACTTGTTATTTTATCGACGGATTCTATAAATAAATAATGCCATTAAACGTGCATGTCAATAGTTTATTAATTATATTTCGAGTAGGAGGTTTTATTGTCCATACGGTAGTGACCGTTGTCGGTGTCGCACGGGGCCGTTCGCCGCTCATCGATCACTGTGAGCCATCGAATAAATCTTGCACCAGACTTCGGTGCAAGTCATAAGCGAAAACTATGTTATTATTATTATAAATGTTTTTGAAACAAAAAAAATATTGACTTTGTTTGTTGTTAGTACTTTTGTTTTATTTTTTTTTGTATACAGCGTTGATCTTAATATTTTTCATCAATAAGATTGCGTTTTATTGTCTTTAATACATAAGATTCATGTGAATATATATATATATATATATATATATATATATATATATATATATATATATATATATATATATATATATATATATATATATATATATATATATATATATTATATATATATATATATATATATATATATATATATATATATATATATATATATATATATATATATATATATATATATATATATATATATATATATATATATATATATATATATATATATATATATATATATATATATATATATATATATAGAAATATTAAATACATGGAATTATAATAAATTTGGTCTTAACATATTGTTTTTTAAATTACAAATATGCCATTACCAAAAGCTACGCAATTTTCATTGCTTTCTTTTTTTTTAATTACAATTTATTTTCCAAATGAAGGTTTTAATTATAGATGAAATTAAAGAAAAAAACATGCAAGGTGAATTAATATCGTGATTCATTTGACTCACTCATGTGTAGCTGGGTCGTTCACGTCTTGCGGTCAACAGATTTAGAGATTAAAGTTGTTTTACTTTGAAATTATAATAAGAAAGTATATAGGTACATATACAATTTATACCTATATAAGTAGTTAAAGTGGTATATTTTTTATTAAAGTCACGTATGGACCATATTTTAGTTGCGCAGCAATAGTTTTTTTTCTCGTAAATTGCTTAAATAACATTCATATCAGACATTTTAAAGATATCTTGACTTAGCAGTACGTACAATAGGTTCTCACGCATGCCCGGTGAGTGACACGGCCTCGCGGCAGGGGTGCACTCCGTTTTATCAATCTCACTCAAAGCTCAAAAGTCTTACCTGCGCAACCTGTACGGCACCTGCTAACATACTTATTATAAATATATAATATTTATAAACAGTATTTAAAGACAAACAAAAAATATTATGAAATTATAGACATTCTCTAAATAAATTGGTTTATTCTAGACATACAACGTGTCTACTATTTTTTCAAGACCTAGGTTTATAATTTTCTTATACATTTTGTTTCATTAATAATATATTAAGATTCTAAAGTCTACACTATCCAAGCAAGGTTGAGCCTGAGCAGTACTCGCGTCTCTTTTATTGCATTTCCATAAACACGGACCCTTTTTTCATCCCACGGCCCGAGCACGAGAAAAAAACTTCACTTTTGTCAACGCCTTGATTGATATGGTAACCTTCCCTTGTTTTAGCAATAACCCAAAGTCTTTAGTTTGTTTTTTCACCATCTTCTTGTACATTTTTATTTGCCACGTCGAACAGGTTTGACACATCACTAAATTTTGTAAGAAATATTACAATTCTCAGGACCTTCCAGCGGTGGCCGTATAGCGGGAGGTGTTATAAATTTAAAATTTTTTAGTTACCGTTCATTGTTGGGAACTTTACGTTTTTGTGTATTTTTGTGTACCTATAGACTCCTCTACCTGTAATAGGCGCCAGTGGCTGTGACATTTATGGACAGGATATTGGAAACATATTAATGCCGATATTAATAACGAGGCACAATGTTTTTAGTTATAATAAATTCAAATAATACATCTGGAAGTTTTTTGTTTCGTTTTGTTGTCAAAACACAGGTGATATTCTTTTCTATTTAATAGGCGTTCAAGAGTGAAGGTAGTTTATTTAGAATATAGGAGGCTCGTGTAATCGACTGATGCGGTTAAACGGATCGGTTTGGAGCGTGGTGTGAGCGATTTCACCCGTGAAGCGAGGAGAATCGATTGCCAGCTACATGTATGAACTCAATTGAGAACCTCTGCCGCGTTACGTCATATCAATAGAAGCTATTGTAAAAAAAGTTAACTGTAGTGTGATTACAATTAGATTTATAAAGCTTAAAACTTTTTAAGTTACACTTGTCAAACATCAATGAATGCTTGCAGCTTATGTTAACAATTTTATGCTTATTCCTTACTGAACATTTTCATTATAGAGGCATACTAAGAATATGGTACGTAGTGTAATAACTTAATAAGAGCAACATCTTTCGAAGTGAAAGATCCTCGTGTTACACAAATCGTTTTGCACAGAGTTATTTATCGGTAGCCGCAGTGTGTCCGAGAACACCTTTGATTTAAAGCCTTAAATTGTATGCTTCGAAGTTATGAGTGCATGTATCTCGATCTTCCACTCACACTTACGTTTCAGAGTCTACGTCGCATTAAATGTGAAAGATTTCCGATATTTTTTTATATTGAAATAAACAAAAGAATAATATTTAATACTGTAAATGGTTTCACTTAAAAGAATAAAAGCGGATTTTCGTTTCTCACGCGGTTATACATCTTCAAAATGCCAATCATCATATTTCTTCATGTTGTTGCTCCCAAAATAAGCAATTAAGCGCATTAAGCAACCGTTTGAATGACATCAAAGGCGAGCGTACTACCGTGTTACGTTATAATCTGGCTTAGCTTCGTCCGATCTGACAGACTATAAGTGCTACTACCGCTCGTGATGCGTACACATAACCAAAAGTCGATCTACTAAATAATTCGATGCGCAACTATGGAGTTCCTAAGCAATTAAGTAGCAGGAAACCGCGGCTGTCATTAGAACGTCAGCGCCAACTGTTCAAAAAGTGCTCGAATCACTGCCTACGCTGTTATAATTAGGCACAACGTGCAGTAAATACAAATAAATAAATATCGATGCGATGGCAGCCCGCAATTTAGCGGCGCGTTCGTTGCGCTCAAATTGTTAGGTGCGTTGTCTCACTGACTAATGACGCGATTCCCGCCTAAAGTAACGCTTTACATATATATTTAATATATCCCATTTGAATATTTAATGGTGTAAGCTTTTTATAACATTCTTCGGCTTAAAGAATGTTTTAGAGTTAAAAATAAATATATATTTCAAATTTAGTGTTAAAGTAAACTTTGATCTTACTAATGCATTGCAAAATGTTTGTTTAAGTTTGTAACATTTTGTCAACTGTGGTGTATCGTCCCACGCGCGCGCCGTACAAGCCACCACTTTGATTCTCAGTTAACTTCCGCGTTAAAGCTCTACGTATACGCTCTATTGTGAATTTTACTATGTTTATTTTTAAATTCAACAATTATATTGTACTTAAATTATAAAACATTGATATTAGTACATAACACACATTTATTATATAAATCTTTACATTTACAGTTATACAATTTAAAGTCCCACTCTAAAATCAATTACATCAATCAGTATGTCACATTAAATTTTTTACTAATTTATTACATATGCCAATCTGAAACACGAAAAACTACCACTTAGTATTTAACAAAACTAGGCAAATTAAGCTAAAATTTAATTTAGAAATATGTTCAAAATTAAATGATATCATGGATATATGTGGCTTTGGTGCTTTCTTCAACAACCTATTGTTAATATAGATTAGCTTCTTTTTTCCTGCTATTTTACAAGACACAAGCGTATAGAAGAGTCGAACTTCATATGCATCGAACTGGTTTTTCACCAAATATGAGAGCTAGTGTATCCGATACATTCGTATGTATCTCGCGATCGCGGCAGATCAGTCGTAATTGACGCAATCCGATATTATCCACGATGCGAGATCACGCGTCGACGAGATAGCCTTACAACGACAATATTCACGTTAAATGTTAAATGAGCCGCGTATTTACATAATTGCTTTTATTTGTTTAAGTAATCATGCATATTGTAACAGCCTTTGATTAATTGCACTATAAAAGAACGCAATGGAGTAATTACATTTACATTAAACGGTCGCTGGTTGACTTACGACTTTATTACTATTGAATAAATACATGAAAATATATTTAAGATACCATCAGTTGCCCACATATTGTGTCTATAATAAGAATTTTGTTTAGACACCAAACTTATATAAAATCTACTACAGTTAAACTTTTAGCTGGCTATGTACATAATGTTATGACAGTAACGTTGCTAACTCATCCATCAAAAGAACATTTTTTTACTTAATCGGCGTCAGTTGTGGTGCAATTCTTACAATTTTCACTGAAAAATCGGTGAGCGCGTGTTTGATTCCTTGTGTGTTATGACAAAAGTTTGGTGTTATCAAGTAACACGAAATGCCTCCAAATAGATGTAGAAAATGTTCTCCAACCTAAGATTCTCCTTCTTACCTTCGCATAATGCAAAAGTAAAAACAACAATAAGATTATGCGGAGATTTATGTTTATTTTTTTATAAATTTGAAACTTGATACTAAGCATAATAAGCTGAGATAAGAAAGAAATAAAGTTTACTGTAATAGCTTTTTTCCAGTTTCGCAGAAGAATAGTTACATATGTATAAAGTAATCACATTGTTTGAACGTGTTAAAGACCGGTTGGCTGCGAGTAACGAGCATTTGGTATACAATAGACCTTTTAGCGTCATCCCAACGTACGTCAATCGCGAGTCGGCCTCAGCGTTAGTGAGCGACAAGCTTTATTATTCCAGAGCGATGCGGTTACCCGAGGCGACTCCTATGGCATAATTATTATAATTTTAATAATTGATCGTCATTTATGGAAAGTACTCTAATATTATGCAAAGGTTATAGAGTATAAAGTTGTCTAATTATTTAATTTGCAATTTGAATAATTAAATTCAACTGCAGCGAAAATTCACCACATTCATCTTTGTATGGTGTAAATAAGAAGTTCATAGACAGCCTTGTGTTTGATATTCTTTTTTGTTGAGAAATTACTGGTTTTCTCCTTAGTTTTGTAACATATATGAAAAAAATGATAATACATACATATTAATATGAGCAAAAAGTTTGACAACAACTTTTAAATGACGTTCTACTTATAAATAACCAACTCATTTAACGCAACCGGTTTCCTCTAAGAAAACAAAAAACACACGTCCTTTATTGAATTTGTCGTTTTAACTTATAATGGTGATAAAATAAGGGAAACGATCGATAAACGGTTATAAAATTAATCGTATACGTGAGTCCGACATCTATGATAACAAAAAACGAGCCGAGTCGGTTGAATTCGTATAAAATAAAACGCATCCACGGGACTGACGTGCGTCCGGCGTCACTTAGCAGCGCTGGAATGATGTGACAGCCTTTGCCGAACCGAATTCCTCTTTCAGATTTAAAATTAAAAATCAAACAAAAAGAAAACTCTCTGGATCTGCTCCATTGTGTTCACGTTTTGGAAAAATTTAAATGGTTTTTCAACGATCAGAATGTTGAATTCGGCGTTTAAATACATACAGTTTCGCGGTTTAGCGCCATGTTTTTTCCATTTTCTGCGCATTTCGATGAGCTGAATGCGAAGCAATGTGGTAGATTTTGTGCGATTAAATCTCAAGATGTGATAGGAATGAGTTGTTAGTGTTAACGATTTGGACCCAACTAAGCTATATATTTTGTCTCACCCTTTGCACTTAGCTTTTTAGCGTGGTCTTATTAACATATATTATACTTACATAATATGTTACTACTTTGTATCTCTGACCACTTTATAATATAATACCAAATTTAAAATTTTACCAAATACGCTATACTTATTCTTATTATATGTTATAGAACTTTTTTTTTTATTTTTTGCCGACAAGAGATATAGGCTTATTTAAGAAATTTAGAGTGGCAATATGAATGTATTTATACAGCCAGGGCGGCCTCTTCCTAACAATGCTACGCTTGTCGTAGTCGTTGTACAGGGCTGGCTCAATTTTTGTGGTTGATACATTAATATAGCTATAATAATTGAATTTAGCTTTTTTAAAATCCTTTGTGGGAATACCGGATTACACACTTTCTCTGAAGCTAAATAAAAAACTTATCTAATTCAGTATATATTAGCATATTTAAAAATGTGTAGTGGAAATTAATATTAGCTTAGAGAAGGATATGTTTAAGTAAATAATCTGCTTATGAATAGGAAATTAAACTCTTTATATTGCCAGTTTTAGTGATAATTTAGCGAAAAGTACATCCCTAAGTGTAGGGCCGTGAATCAGGGCTGACACAGCCGCCGGTGGTCCGCGCGTCAGCAACGCGTGCGCGGTTCTGTTCAACCCTCCTGATTTACATAAACATTCAATATAGATAAAATACGCACATCACGAGTAAATTTTTAAAGAATTTTACGATATATTCTACAAATATGTTTAATTTTAGATATATATAAAGTTTTTTTATATGAAATTACAAGAAATCATATACCACCACAATTGTGAAGAGAACCCATTATTTTGTCATAATTAGAATATAAAAGTGTAGATTATTCATATTTATATTTCGGCAATGTATTATAAAATTTATTGGGCAACAGTTAGTAAGCTGGGTTAAGTATATCTTAGTGAGGCCGGCGGCGAGAGTTCATTTTGATTCAGTCAGTTTTGTTCATTTTGCGCGGTTCCATTGTGTTTACCGCTTTTACCATTGTTCGTAGTCCATATAAATTCGATCGCGCTGTTTCACAGCGGTGACAGGTATATTTGAGTGGTCGATTTTGGCCGATAATTAATCCGTATTGTTATATGTAGGGCCACCCTCGTTCCAGAGGTCTTTCTTGAATTTCTCTTAATTCATGCCGATTGTCACCAGTCAATTATCTGATCGTGAGAAACATTGCTAATTAAATGAAACCTTAAGACTGCTTGCAAAGTACATTTATATAAGACTCCTAAAGGTCGGTACTGATTAGATATTTCTAAGTAAGTAATAATTTTAGTGTGAAAAGATTTATATTTATTTAAAGCTACTACTAGTTTTAAGTGTTATAAAAAACGGACACGATGTAAATATATGAAAACGTCTGTATCTGTTTTTCTACTATGACGCCAAAGCCAAGTCGTAATACAAAAAAGTAAATAGTGAACTAATTACATATTCATAGACTTAGTTTACGATGCATCAGTCACGTGTCTGCAAAAACTATAAGTGAGCAAATTGTAACAGAAAAAGTTCTATGATTGCATACTATGAATGTCATTTCACGGTCACTTAGGGTTTGCGAAGGCTAGCATTAATTATTGCAATAGCACACATTAGTCTCTTTCACAATTAATTTTGAAATAAATACACTATACACTATATTTTTAATAAGCCTGCTTTTAACACTTAGTTGTAAGTTGTAATTAAATATATGTATATTTATAAGACAGTAAATTTATGACGGTGAATAATGCGAAGTGTTGGCGTGTTTTAGCTCTATCTCTAGATACGGTTTACTAAGTTACTTTAACTTATTAAATGGAGTTTTTTTACAATCATCATTAATGTTAATATAAATATGCTATACTAAGAGCAATTATTGTAAGCTAATTTTTATTCAGTGAAAGCTTAAGCAGTTACTCATTAGTTTCGTTTCGACGCGGGTAGCCGTTACTAAGGAATTATTAAAGGCGCACCAATCAACTTTACGTCGCGGCAATGAAGAGCTGTCGGCTAAGTGACGCGTGGCTGACTACCGGCGTCCGTCTACTACTGTCCGACTGACGTGAGTTCGAGCTATCGCATATGAAAAAAAAATATTTGACCCCGCAGCTTAAATTTGATAGATAGGATATAAAGAAAACTCAAAAAATATTTAAGACAAGCATTTAATCTGTGACACAAGACATACGTTTGAAATTAACTTATAAATTGGCATCTCTTATTAACAGTCCACCTTTAACTACACTCGTAATTGTAAAAAGTATTTTATTACCATCCGTGGCAGCTGCCGACTGAAATAATAGAGGTACAACGGTTAGTACTAACACTTTATGTGATTGCTTTTGAAATGATCATAATTTAAAAGTATTTAGGTCAACATATTTTACGAGGAAATGAAAGAAATACTTCTTCGAAGAAGTCTCTTAACTCACGCTTGAAGGAATATTTTGGCAATTAATTTGCATGTACATACGTGAACCCCGCGTACCGCAGTTGTCGTTGCACGGTGCTTATCATTTCTCGTTAAAAATGATCCAATTAAGGGTCATGCGGGGCATCAATAAGTTACCGAAAGCCAGTTAATATCTCTCGCACACCCATTGTAATAACGCTCTCAATATTAAAATTTAACAAGGTATTAATTAAAAAAACTAAAGCGAAATATGTTTAAATTTTCTCAGGGCGCGCAGAGGGCTCGTTGTTTTATTTTTAATACATTTTATTCGGTGCTGGGTAAGCGGAGTGTCCCGCCCACCGGTGATTTAAAATTTTGATTTATCGATGCGCAGGCGCAGCGCGGGAGAGGCCGCGCGTGTGATGCGCTCGAGGTAATTATAAATATGACGCGGTGCTAAACTGTGCGAATTGACCCTGCGACCCGAACAAACCTCGTTCACACTACGCCCTTCGATACGTAAATCTCTCCATATTGACCATCTAGGCAATTCTATCGATTAAACATCTTGTTTCAATGAATGCTATTTATTAACTTCGCTCGGGTTGTGTATCTATTTTGTATAAACGTTTATATTTTCGCTATGACTCTATTCATTTGTGACTAAATTAACGTAATAATTTATCATTTTTATGTTTATTATTGGGGATGCTTGTAAAATTTTATTTGTAATTTCATGCTATATCTATTATAGTATCAACGCACTTAAACTGAGCTGACACGGAATACAAGACGTTGTTTACTAGGGAGAAATAGGAAAATAACTTCTTTTCACTCCTTCTAATTACAAGGACCGTCGTGGCGTAAAGGCTAAGATGCGTTTGTGAGTTCGATTCCCAATTGAGAAATATGTATTTTTTCCATTTCCCTTTTTGTTCGCTCTGGCAATTAGGCAAAAGCGCGGCGTTGAGTTCCAACACTCATCACGCAATGCCTCGAAAAAGGCAGAAAGCTGGGGACGGAGTGTTTTAACACTAGGTGTTCCCACGGTACCTGTGCTTCCTTCTACCTACATGAGCAAGATAAACCGTGAACCTAAAAAAGAAAATAACATTTAAATTTCAACATTTCTATAATTTTTCTAAATCTGATGCAAATGTGAAAAAAAAGCAAACTGAACTATTTAGAAGGGCAGCTGTCACTATTTACGACTTCCCCTGACTTTCCTCTGGGTTGACTTTTCTGTGCCAGTTGTTGAGCACCTGTTTATATTAATCACTATTCTTTTATATAGCGGTCTGGTTTAACACCTTAACGTATGTAGAAAGCTGCCTTTGTTTCAATGTGTATTGTATGTTAATTGCTAAAAATGTTTTTGGAAAGTAATGAAATATTACATAATATATTCCTATTACTATTTTAATTTAGTTATGAAACTACTATTAAATAAAAAGAATAAGTTTCTTCTGAGAATATAGAAAAGGGGTAAAAATGTAAACGAATAAAGCTTTAAATAATGTTACTCAAAAGCCTTAATAACCTTAAAATTATTTTGTATATCAAAACCTGAAAATCTATTATATTAATAAAACATAAGCTATTTACCTACCAAGTTAAGAACTATAAACGTATAACGACAATCATTATTAATAGGTTACGTCGCGAAACCATAAATAAAAGCTTAAAGGCAACGGTAACTTATTATGTCATTGAAGTAAGTAACACAAGCTAACCCTTAACGCTGTTATAATAACAACTATTGATTTTTTCATCAGGCAATATAGTATATAGCTTAAGCGGCTATTGTAGAGTGTTCACAGAAAATATATATCCCCAAAACTAAATATCAAGGAATCCTAATTAGAAGCAATTTTAGGGTTAGAACAGTTCTTCATGTACTTTTTACTTATTTTTAAGACTAGATAAGACAAGTTTGAAGGCAACGCAGTAATAGATAATATGTCTGACCAGAAAACAAAATCGTGGTAACTTAAAAATGTCTAAACAATTTTCAAGTAAGAATGAAACCTACTACACCACTCTAGCCGGACACGCCATTGCACCACGACTGCCTTAAATACGGTATGGAATCCATATCAAATTAAAATAAAAAAGCTCAATTTAAACGTATGGTAATTGTGAAAATCAAGAAAGTAACTTAATATCGTGTATATATATTATAATCTATATCGTGTTCCAAACCATTAGAAGGATCCCATATAATTCTCATGGAATAACAAACATTGTAACTAGCGACCTCGCCTTGTATCTAATTTGAAAACGCCCGCACTGTCCTTTACCATTCAATGCAAATTCACACGTTACAAGAAGCGATCCGACGCTGAATTACCAACGTTTAGTCGCCTCTGGAAAATTGTTTTGCGTCGTATGTCATTTATATAGAATAATGTTTTTTGACAAGCTTTTATTTATGTCTTCTAAGAATCTATCATCGTTCTTGATTCTGTTTTGTACATTAAAACGTCTTAAATGTAACTTTAAGATGATCAGATAATAATAAATATATATATACATATATACATATATATATATATATATATATATATATATATATATATATATATATATATATATATATATATATATATATATATATATATATATATATATATATATATATATATATATATATATATATAGCTTGTATATTTATAATGTTATATCGTATTATATATAAAATATGTATATATGTTTAATGTATATGTATATGTACTTAATATATCGATGGTTGTACTCGTCTCACCTGCTGTTGGTAACACTTATCTAGCGGCTGGAGGAGATTTCTAAAGTATTTTTTTTATTAAAATAAGACTTTACCAATATGTTAGTGCAATAAAGAGTATTATATAAGCGTAACTATTTTTATTTAAAGCTCATTAAGCAACTTTTGTTGTAAAATTACTAGCAACGATATAAACAATGTAATGTTTGCATAACCTTTATTAAATGGTTACAGCCAATGTCATTTCTTATCAAATAAGATAATCAGTATTTACGCACACTGTATCAAGAATTGAACGGTATTAGTGTTATCGTGAAGTTGAAAGTTATCTCAGTAATTTATTTAAAAAATCTACCTATAATAAATCAATTTTAGCTACAAATTTTGTGGATATTGATTTATATATATATATATATATATATATATATATATATATATATATATATATATATATATATATATATATATATATATATATATATATATATATATATATATATATATATATATATATATATATATATATATATATATATATATATATATATATATATATATATATATATATATATATATATATATATATATATATATATATATATATATATATATATATATATATATATATATATATATATATATATATATATATATATATATATATATATATATATATATATATATATATATATATATATATATATATATATATATATATATATATATATATTGAATTGGCGGTAAATGGAGAACGGAGAGTTTTGGCATTAATTTCAACAATTTACGAATCGTCTATTAAATGCAACAAAGATCATTTTACAAGTAATTTTATGAATATTCCGTGTTATGTGGTTATAATGAATAATCAAATACACTTTACGCTTGGTTATTTGTGTGCTTGCGGTGCTATATTTATTGTACGGTAGACTAGTGGCGCTATCCATCAACGTCCGTCTGAATTAATTACTGTGAATTTTCTTTTTTCATCCATAATAAGCTTCACGAATTAATTGTTTCTCCATATTATGCTGACAGAAAATTGTTTTATTGGTAACGAGTGCTTTGTTTTTTTTTAATGTACCTACGTAATTATTTCTTATATGAAATTAAATTAATTTCATTATTGTTTTATTAGCAAAAGCCATTGATTGTACACTTTAAAAATTATTGTTTAAAAATTACAAAGATTACAATTAAATATATTAAAAAAATCATAAGTTGGATGACGAGGCAACGTGACGCGGGCGTCGATTACGATGTACGATGTAATCTTGTACGGGCGGCTTGATGTGTCAATCCGATGCGATACTATCGCGATAGCTCCTATTGGGCAACCGCAGTGCTTTGTTATCCTAACGGATTTATATTTATGAAATTCGGCCTATACTCTTATCAAATACCAAGTAACGACTCGCCTACCGTGATTTTTACTTGATATTGAGCAATCTCGATGTTCTATGGAGTAGGTCAATAAACTGAGTCTTGTCTTTTTTAAATTAAATTGAGTGGATATTTTTAAATATTGTTTGTATTATTGGTCGATTATTCCCAGATATTTTACATTACGATATTGAACTATATACGTATGTGACGATACATGGCTCTAGACTGAATACATTATTTAACATTTCAATAACTTCATTTCTATATACAATGGAACTCGAGTTGTATTATACATTTAAAGAAGTTGTTTCGTATAAACCCACATAAGTTCCCCCAATACCTATCGTGCACACATGCAAAATAACCGCTGCATTATTAGTGTTCAGCTGAAACTGACTCGGTGTGAGTGAACACGATGAAAATCTTTATTTTCACGCTCTATCTCTCTTTATCTAATCGCTTCGGTCTGATAAGGACGGAGCGCCGGAAAAACTGGTGCGGGGCGAGGGGTAAAGGCTACAACATCGATTCCGCGCTTTCACTGCTAGGGGCCGTGTAAACCTTTAAAAACAGCGCTCCTGCTATGCGATTGTGATCTCTTAGTATATTTATATAGTGGAGAAATTTCAGTAGTGAGAGCTTCTCGGTAAATGGATTGCCTCCCTCTTGGGGGTTCTCATCTAGATGACGTAGATATGCTGATACGCGGGTATGTGTGCTCGTGTACCGGCATTGAGCCCGTCTGTGTGTAGGCAACTAGGTTTGTGTTTTCCGGCTACCGAGTTATATGGATGTAGTAGGGACGCTTCCGATGGGTTAAATTTTGCCAGTGTTTGCAAATATATGAGGGGTTGTAGGTAACCATCCCTTTTTGTAATATAATTTTATGTTTGAGTGTAGATAGGTAGATAGATTAAGGAAGACGGAGGCTGTGATTTGATTTGATTAGGAGGTGTTTGCGAGGGTCGGGGACAAGGCTGATTGGATCGCAAGTAAGGAGGGCAAGCCTTATAGAAATATGTTTTTAATGTGCGCAGCTTATTGAATTAGCTGACATTGAGTGAGTTAGAGTAATCTGTTTGGGTGTAATAATTAAACAAGTGTTTGTTTAATTGTTTCATTTGAATATTTTGTGAATATAAACATCATATACTCTTGTATATATTTTTATGAAAGCTTACTTTTACGAAAGTATAAAAGACCGATTTCTGTTTGACATAGTAGTATGTTTAAATTGTCCACTTGTAAGGACAATATTATATCTTTTATCCGTAAATTCGGTCTAAAAATGATAACAATGGAACCGTTTTTGTTTATGTCACAACACAAAGGAGGCCCCGATATTGTCACTGAGCTGGTTCCCTTTGAGTTTACACTACACTGAAAATTAAAGTAGCATCATAACAATTGCGCTGAAGAGTGAACTTAGAATATTTGTTTGTGGGAGCTTTTATCTCTGTCGGTCTTATTTATAGTTATTTTTAGAAGCGCGATATCGATCGCGGAGGAATGCTGTTGACAGTGAAATGGGTTTAACAATTAATAAAACTCTTCGGTGTCTGGAACAAGTGTCCGCATGCTTGAGATTTTATTCATCCCGCTCTGGAATGTTGAGGTTGCCTACGTTTAATTATGAAGCTTTCACTTGAATTTCAATGTAAATGATATATTTTTTTAATTTATTTTTTATAATATTATAAAAAACGAAAACAATTCGACAAGAAAATCACAATAAACAGATTTTTCTAAGAAATAAATACACCCCCACGACCAGTTGACTTCTGTAATCGGCTTAACCGGTGCCCCTCCGGCTTAGACACCCCTGGGACCAGAGCGATGCAGCGAGTGTTATGGCTTGATGAGAAAACCTTATCTACAGATTATAAAATTGGTTTCGCGTAATTGAGTCATAAAAGCTGAAGTTAATTTTTGCCCTGTTTATGTGAACCAGCAAGATTGCTCTGGCTTGGTAAACAAAAATATAAAACAAAATTTATAAAAATGTGACATTTCTTATTTAAATCCTTCTTCAATGGTCAAATAATTTCGGTTGTTGGTTGGCTAATATGGCGGTCTCTAAGCTTATTCTGGCACAAAGGAGATGCCATGACGCGGCGAATATGCACACAAACCATTTAATATTTAGGTATTCCAAACAGCCTTCGGTACTGACGTGTACACGATTTTAATAACTTCACTTCGTAATTGCCTACAATGTCAATGATAATTTATTTTATGAAATAATATTATTTAAACGAAATAAGCATGACATTTGCATTAGCGATTGACATAAATATATTTGTGCAAAGTACAGATATCTTGTATCTAATCTAGAGATCACGATTATTGTGTTAATAATGTTTTATTCATTATACGGATATTTATAGATATACTAAGTAAATATTAAGAATGGATTTTATTTATTAATTTTCGAGCTCAGCAGTACATTGAGAACGATATAGTCACTTACAATATCTAAACGGACAATACGCTGGTGCGGTCACGATAATCTTATGACTATTTGATTCTAGTTACCGAGAACCGATCGAAGCCGACGTAGTTTGTTCGTAATATTTTACGACCTCAATACTTTTTGTTCGATAAATGACATGACAAATTAATGGATTTATTATAAGTCGGATTGTGCGGTCCATTTTATTTTTGTGTCGGTTTAGGACGAATGCATTTTTAATTGAGTGAGGCACTTTTGTGGACTGTATAAATCGGCCCCCGCATGCCGTGGATATTTTTTGTTTGATTGACGGGTAGTAATGGGCAGGTGTGTAAGAGGGCCCTGCGATAGCTACTCACTTTTTCTACAACAATTTTGAATAGTCTTTTTTATGAGCAGAGACGTATTGCGATATTTTCGTTTATCATATTTGCTTTTAAATTTAAAACTTCTTACATTACCTAATTGAAGGAAATTATCAATATTTGTAAATGCTCGCTGTTATTTCTGGTTGACTTGTAACTAAATCACAGTTCTGATGTAAATTTTTAACAAAGCTATTGATATTAATCGGAATTTTTAAATACGATATGAACCTGAGAATCGTAGATATAACAAGTATTTCCTATACAATTAACGTTACTTAACATATTTCCAGTCGCTACAGAGTGCGGCAAGGAGAGCTGGCACGTCTTGTGCGAACTGCAAGACGACGACGACGACGCTGTGGCGGCGCAACCAAAACGGGGAGCCTGTGTGCAACGCAGTGTGGACTATATTACAAATTACATAATGTAAGTCATTTTTAATAAATAAATTTTTAAACTGTAAATTCACACTGAGGATAGAAAAATACTTAAAGAAAGCATATAAAAATTTGAATTTGAAGCAACGGCCTCTTGCGATCCGTGCAAGCGCTCTGACCATTGAGCCATTCGTTCTTCATTACTTTGCGTCGAAATTCTTATACACTTTATATAAATGTATATAAAAATGTTAAAATTAATTTATCATCATCATTATTAGTTTTAAACGAAAGATCTCGTTAAAGAATCCAATTATAGTAGAAAATTAGTTTTTATTGATACTTTATAATATTGGAACGTACTATACTTTTAAAATTCATGATATTAGACCGAAATATATCAAATTTTAAAAAAAATCTACTATTATCTTTCAATTGACATAAGAAATAGCTATTTATCATTAACAATTTAAAAAAGTATCAACTAAACATTGACTTTATTATATATCTCTGGGGACGTAATACCTCGGGATGATTTGACTGTATCTTGCCTGGGGTCCAGAGGCACCCTGCTGAGAATAATGTGTCATAACACCCATAGAATTGTGTCAGTTAAACCGATTGGATTTAATCATTAGAGTACAAAATTTAAATTATATAATCAAACATTTATATGAATGCGTATATTAATGACATTTATTGTAAGTATCGTTAACCACTCAATTACGTGTACCTAATTATTAAAATTATTAATAACCCGTAGTAAAGTAACATATATAATATATATTTTACCGTATTATGGTTCATTGTGGTTATCTTTAGTATGTAATAGTACTAAAAATTCTTATCATTAATTATATTTTAAAATATAACAGAACAATTCTCACGACTCTCACAACCCCGTAATGCAGAACGCCCTTATAGAGTGCATAGTATTTTAAAAAAGAACAAACGTAACGGAATGGAGTGATACAATGACAAGAATTAACAGTCAATGCGACCCTCCAATACTTGAGATTTTTTGTTGAAATGTATACTTTATTGCCGCTCAAAGTATTCAAACAACAATACTGCTTGGGCTAATTATTCGTAAGAAGCTACAAAGGAGGCAACTACTTCAAAAGTTGAACGCATAATGACAGGAGTACAATACGAAATTGAACCAGTAGCGATGTCAAGATGTAGGGAACGCCTTCTTATACATATTTATAAAGGTCTGTAAGCATTCCTGGCGTTTGCCTCTGAAGCGTTCATTTATCAATCATACAGTAAAATGTGAGAATCTAGTTTAATGCACAGAAGTAATTCCACTTTGGAGATAAGTCCACAAGTTGCCTATAAGTTATTGAAATGCGCATTTATTTGCATTTGCAATATGAAAGATTACGTATATATTAATTGACTGTTAACTGAGCAATACTACCATTTGTAGGATATTTTTTTTTGATATCGACAACTTGTAAAAGAAAATGTTTCCTTTGTAAGGACCGGCACAGTAAAGGGACATTTAGTAACAATGCGTAAATAAATACAGTATAATGTTAGGCCCGGACTCGTGATCGATTTCACTCAAAAAATGCAATTCATACAATAACGCACGAGCCCATTGTGATGCACAAGTATCACCCGCCGCCTGCACAGCACTGAGCTGCTCTTGATACATTATATTTAAAATATCATATTCAAAATGTTATTAGCGTTAAATATATTCATGTATTCTAGATTATAAATTCTATATATCGCATACAAATTGCCATTATATATATATATATATATATATATATATATATATATATATATATATATATATATATATATATATATATATATATATATATATATATATATATATATATATATATATATATATATATATATATATATATATTAAAAAAAATACTTGTTAATAGTGCAAGTTAGTTGTTCTTTGCTTTCTCAATATATTATTTATATAATTAAAACATATAAATCGAAATACTTGTCTCATAACAGCAATTGCATACAAATGCATAAAAATATACATTTATATTGTAAAAAAAATCACTAATACCAAAACCGCTTAGTAAGCTACACCACTCAAAGTAGTGTTTACTCTATACAGAGTTCTTGAGGCCCAATTGAGAAGTAAAATTGCCCCTAATATTATACAGTTTCAATAATAAATATCACGGTGTTGTAGTTCCACTAAACGACGTATTATTGTTTATAATAAAAACATTTTATTGGTCTTTGTGATACATCTTGTGTTGTTTACTTGATTGATATGGGAACGATCTTACGGAATGAATGATGACTTTCAAGTACCTACCAAGATTTTGTATGTCTTCAATACTTATTTTAAAATATTTTATTATTTTATTAAATATCAAAAAGTAAATTTTATAATACAATATAAATTTCACGTATGAATTTCTTTATTTTTATATAAAAAGTTATTTTAAGACTTTAAACAATCGTAAACTTTTACTTTTTCTAATTTCCTGAGATTTCACTATTATATTTAAATTAGAAATGAACATTTTTTACAAAAGTATTTCGCAATAAAGCGTAATAAAGCTTTCGTTTTGTGTGCAATCTAAAATAAATTATTTATTTGGGCAACCACAAAAGCCGGTTAATAGGATTATCGAAGGTGTGTGGATTCGATTCTCGTTAGGCAATGCGGTTAAATTGGTATTTTGAATTTTTAAATAAAATTGAACTCTCAATTGCGGCTAATAAGAACCAATTTTGTTTAATTACTATAACTAACCACAACTTTTCTAACAAAAAGCTTACCCGCCCGTTTTTATAGCTTTTTATAAATTTGTTTATTTAATTTATCACGCTACTTTCAGTAAGCACTTCCTTCGATTCACATGAGATTATTATTGTCGTTATTGAGTGTCCGTATACGTAACAGGAAATTTTAGCAGTTACCTTTTTATAATAATCTGTTTTAGATGGGGTTTCAGACGATTAGGTATTAAGGTTATTATGAAACCTAATAATTGCCTATAGAACAAGCGTAGCTAGTCTTATTTGCAATCTTTACAACTATATTAAACTTAATATACAGCGAATGAAATCCGTTGAACAAATTTCATAATAAATAACGAGTATCATTAACGATCTTCGCAACAAACCCATCCTTATACATTTTCAGATGAAACATTAAACAAATTAAGTTCTAACAACACATCAGCCGTTTCGTAACTAGATTGCAGCGTTAAGTGCCTTCCATACAAAAGTATTGGATTACCAGGTTGCATTGAAGCTAGAGCGCCCATAATAACAGCTCAAATGATACATTTGGAATACAATGGGGCGATCAATTCAATTTTTGAATTGAGAACGCTCTCCTAGTCTTTTTTTATTCAGTCTAAAGTGCTGTTTTGTTCGGCCAACATCCGAGGGAATCTGACAGTCACTGTTTTGTCTCCTGTTTTCTTTTTCTATATATTTAAACGGGCGGTTTAGTTTTTTATATGACATATAATAACATTTTTGGCATGATAAGAATTTAATATTTTGTATTAATGGATTAATTAACCAAATTTTGACTAGAGGCAGATAAAAAAGGGTTTAATTTACTCATTACGTTACATTACATTACACATGCAACTGGCTGGTCGCCAAACGGCCAGTACGTTTGGGCGAATGTTATAATGACATCAATTTGAATATTCAACATCGAACAGCGAGCCCATTTACATAGATTCGACCGTTGAATTTTGTGGCAATGCAAAATGTCGTTCGTTTCCTAATTATGTCACCGTAATGTTTAATTTAACGGCAGATGTTAAAGTAATAAACCTATTACATTTTTTAACAACTCTTTAAAAATATATTTTGTGTAAACAGGTAATTTAAGTAGTCATATTTCGCCAAACGCATCGTTTTTGTGTAATAAAAAAGTAAAAATGGGCGTTTGTGCAGTAGGACGGAAAGATTTTATCTGTTGGCAATACAGAAAAAATGGCGCCCACCGGAAGTGTCCGAGCGCGGCGCGCAGCGCGTTACCATTTTTTCTTTTTTTTGTTTTAAATGGCTTTTTCCCGGCAGCGTTGGGCCGGAAATGCGTTTGCGTAGAACTGCCGTTCAAAGCTGAACGGTAATAGGTCTTATAAAGTTTATATGCAATTTTAATACTTGACACCGTTTCTTAGAGTTAACTTTCGAGCACCTGGCGTCCGAACAAAACCGTTTTATACAGACTGGAAGGCACGGTGTGTAGCGCTAAATAGCATGTTTTTATTCATGAGACTCCCATTCTGTTTAGCGAGCGATTCTCTGCTGATTTATTGTCTTTGTAATAAATTTGGGAAACTGAAGAACGTTTGTGTTCACAAGAAAGCTTTGAATATATTTGTGCAAGAAAATGTTCAAGTAGAACTTAGGCATAGTTAAATTTAATATAAATTTACTTAAAACACGATTACTATTATTGAATTAGAACTATAATTTTACTTTTTGTTCAAAATAAACGCATCCGCAGTATTTTGTGTATGAGGTAAAAGAAGACCACTGGGAGCTCTGTTTTTAGCTAATTTGTATTGCGTGTTATGTAGTGGAACGTAGGTGCAAGCAGTCTTTCGTCTGTAATTTTGTTAATGAAAGCTTTTTTCCTCATGTGGGATTAGAACTTGTGACCGTCACGTGCATATATGATTTTCATTTATCATAAACTTTTATACAAAAAGAACTTAATGGCAGCTGCACGTTAGTTGATCGTTTGCGTGATATGACTGTCCTTACAAAACAATTAAGCCGAGGTCATAGAGAGATTTGTGAAACGGTCGACATCGCTTTTTGCCATTATATTAACTGCTATATTTTTATATTCATTTTAAAATAAGACTACTGACTATAGACGTGACGGTTGCAGGTTCGATTCTCATTTGAAAGAATCAATTATTTAATACTTAATAACTGAAAATTAAGGTGAAAAGCGGATTTTCAGACATTTGGTACAAGTTAACATAACACTATTGTAGAATTTTTGATGATATTTTATTTAATAAAGAAAGATAAAAATTTTTCAGTGTTTCTTTTAAAAGAAAGTAATCAACTTCATTATTATTATACTATGTTTCACAAATTTTGTTCAGATAAAACATCTACAGATGTTGTAATTAGGTGTATAGACAGCTAGCCAGATGATCTAAGATCTGGCGATCGGCCGCGCTATCGGCGACATCTGAGTGATCTACGGCGCGGAAATAACCTTGTATTAAGGCGACTTTAAAATGTATATTGCACTTTTATATTTGCTGTAAATCTTAAGCTAAATTATATAAATTATAATGTATTACAATTTCTGATATGATATATGGATAACACCTATATCTAGTTCTCTTGTAAGAATTGTTATTTTCATATATAAATTGCATAGTGTAATGATTTTACTGATTTCTTTGCTTATTAAAGTGTGTACATTTTAAAATAATACATTATAAAGGACTCAGGAAATCTGCTTAGTAAAAAAAAAGATTATTAAATAACTTATAGCAAAAAAAAAACTGAAAACACATATTTCTTGAAAAGAAACTTTCGACGAATCTGTCTATCCAACGTTTAATATTTCGTTACGTTATCATAACTCACATACCAAACGTGGTTAGAGCACTGGTAATTAACTCGCATATCAATCATATTGGAGTATCGCTCGATTGCGTCCGCCAGAGATTCGGGCCGGTCCCCCTCCGGTACATCTGTAAACATCTTATAGATAAGCATCTGACGTTTGACACAAAGCGCGGTTGCGAGAGATAGTATCTAAGAACTATCCGAGTGCCCCCTGCCTCCACTACCACCCCCCCAACTTCCTCTGCCCTCCATCTAATTATTTATTTACGGCCGCTTATCACAGCATCGATGCGCTCGGCGGCAAAACTGCGTATTTTCATGAGTACAATTTTAGAATGGAGCCATAACGTTATCATTTAGGTGATCTTAGAGACAGTACAGACGTTCTAAAATCACTTCAATACTTCGCTATATTACCGTTGATAAATGGGGTTTTTGATTTTTTTTTATCTAATCTTGCTTTCAAACTTTCTATTTGAAAATATCTTTTTAAATTCAATAGCATACTTCGGCAATAAATCTCTAAATACTATTCATTTCTATAAAGCAAAACATATTATAATAGATTAAATAACTTATTATAAATGTCCTAGCAAAAAATAAAACAATTATTCTAATTAAGTAAAGGTGCGGTCAATCGATAACCCCAAAAAAGAAGTTGAAATAATAATTGTCGCACCGTTTTACACCGTTACCTCGAAACCGTCGTACGTAATAATGGAATAAAAAAAGTTTATGACATCTCATTCGCTTGAAGTGGCCAGGCCAAGGTGTAATTTGATTGAAAGCACCAAAAAAGTCTTATAATCATATAATAAGTGGTGGAATAATTACTGGGGTCTTAGAAGCAGGTGCTACTCACAAGCGCACGCGCCGCCGGCCCATTTACAACCAAGAGAAACATGATTATATTAAAGAAACGTTAAGTTTTAGTAAAAATATCGCCTTCTGCCGAAAATGTCTAATGAATTATATTCTAGTAATAAATTTACTTACTGAGTGATTTGTCATAGCAGCTGATGTTTTAATAACACGATTACCTATTAAATGTTATTTTCGAAAGTAAGAAGTAATTTGTATTTCTATGATACGCTTTAAATTTGTGAAATGTGCTATATTTAAATAGAAACTTGCATATTAAATACGTATCAACATATCAATGTTCGCATATTTAACATAGTAAAGTATAGTATACTTATATGTCATGTTTTGAGTAATTGTTGGGGGTAGAATAATTACAATTATATGTTTACGATATCAGAAAATATACTCTGACTATAGTGTGACAAAGTACACATAATATACAATAATTTATTACTTTAAATTGCTTGCAAAATATTAAATCCGTAGGAATAAGTATTGCTAAGTCTTGACTTGTAGATAATCAAGAAGCTGTTAAACTTAGTGTGGATGTCGACAGTTACGACCGCTCGTCGGCGACGGTGTATGAATTAGTGTAGCATGGTAGCCGTGTGAGATTTACTGTGGACATCTAATTGGACCAGGTTTCATGCCAGAGGCATAACGAATATAAATTATTGTTTTCCATAATTGTTTTTCAAAGGTGAGTCTTACTTGCACTAACGCCATTTTCGTTACGTCATTAGTTTATTGGTTCATTAACGACTTCTCGTTTCTATAAATAAATGTAATATATAACAATAAATTATACAACTGGTATGGTTAAAAGAAAGTGTATTCATGTAAAAGTTCAATTTACTAGTAAAGCATTGTTTCCGCATAAAAAGTCTATAATAATTTTACAACCAACGTCCAACAAGTATGTATGTAGATTCATTGCATATTCGCGTCAAATTAACAACTTCCGTTTGTAGAATATCTATTATTTATTAACCAATTTTATTATTACGGTTCGTTTGCATTAGAAAGGTTTGTTTAAATCGTATTACATTAGAAACTTTAATATTTGAATTAAAAAACTCCCTCATAGGCAGGTGTGACATCGAATTATTAACGTCATACTGTGATGTCATAATCGATATAATAGTAATCGATAATCGATTAAAAAGTTAATTTTGTGAAAACTTTATAAAAAGTTAAATCTACATCATTATATATTTGATTTTGTATTGTTTTTACAATTTTTTAAGCTGTTCCTAATGTTGTATTATTTTCTTCATTCCATCGGATATTGAGAGAAGTTTCAAGTAGAAAATATATATTTCTTTTATTACAATTCAAACTATACCTATGTGTATACAACAGCGTCTCAATAACTAAGTCAAGGCGCTATAAATCGACGATGTCGATAAATTTGGCGGGTGAATAAATCGTATTTTCAATTATCCCCGCGAGTAGCAGCTGTCTACTGGCAAGTATTTATTTTAATCACAAAAGAACATCAAACACTCGTTGGTGTTTCGTCGACAACTCTCGAGGCACATCCTTAATTATGAAATATTACTTATTGCAATCACAGGATCAATTGTCAATTAACGATACTCGGTGGTCTTGTTTGGATGATAAATTTATTAAAATTGCGTATCAATTAAAACTTAATATTGTAGTCATATATTTAAGAAAATTACTTGATCGTAAACATGACAGTAATATTGGTATTAATGTATTTTTAGCACAAAAGATTAGCCGCTTCACTTAAGATGTAAACCTAAAAGTATATTTCATCAGGCTCTATACTTAATTACCCACATTTTTAATGATTTTTTGTTTGATGTATGAACTTTAAGTTATAGCTAATTTCATTGCTCGTAAAATGTTGCAAAAAAGTAACGCGTTTGAACCTACCCTTGAATATGACATGAAAGACAAATTACAATTTTAATATAGAAATTTTAAACTACGTAAGGGATTTAAACAAAATTTTCACTTAAATAGAAAAACTTATTTGTATAATTCCTCAGCGAAACCGACGAAGTTGTGAGCTAACTCTAGTCACAAAATTAACAACACAGTAAATTGTAACATATTTTCCATACAAATTATGAAGGTTACTTCTAATCTTCTAGCAATGTTTAGCTTTATCTTTATTACATTAGTAAGAAAATTTTATTACTTATAAAATTTGTCATCGACTCGCAGAGTACATTAATACACTGTTAGTTCCCATGAAATTGCGATAGTGCAACAATTTAAGAAATATATGACATCGTATTACTTTAAGTAAATGAAATAAATCATGAATAAAGTACGAACGATAAACTTAATAATATATTAAAAGCCCATTAAAGATAAAAGTCATTAAATACACATAAGTGATCATAATTTTGATCAGAATAGTGGCCCACTTAATACAAGTATGTGTATTAAAAAAACATCAGTTTACGCATTTTTTAAATACTTATTTTGGTATGTGTGGAGTAGAATTTCAACACTAAACATGCTATGACTGGCGGAAAACGGAGAATAGATTGTATTGACCATAAAATCTCTCTGCTTGTCTCAGTTTATGTCGATTATAGTGAAATATGAAAAAAAAATCATTAAAATATTTATAAAATACTTTATACAATTTATGTATTTTTAAGCAAAAATATTCTCAGTCTCTCTTTACCCAACATGCGCAGGCGCCGGCAAGCACGATTGCAATCTAAACAATGCGTAACATCATACTGACATCATAAAAACAACCGTGTGTTCAATGATCCATAGTAATAATGTCATATGGTATTTATGACAAATATGTGTTTATAAATAGCGTAACTATTTCGAGTGTTATGGAAGTAATTGGACTAAGTAATTGGTCGGCTACTTTGGAAGTTACTCAACAATTTTATCGATATTCATTTTGCACATAATGGCGGACGTACACAAAGCAGGTATAATTTTATTAAATATAATAACCGATATGCATTTGAAACAATAGTATTTGGTAGTACTAAAGAGTAACAAAGATTCTCTTTCAATTCAAGAATTCTCTTTTCTAATAAGAAAAATATGAAAAAAGGTATTGTTTATTAGTGAATCGGTACATATTTTTTTAATTTTCTAATTATTATTAACATATTTGATATAAAATAATAATTAAAAAATCCTACCCCAACCGAACTAAACCTTCCGAACCCTTTCTAATAACAGATGGATGGTTTTCATTCATGCACCACTTTATCTCAACTGAAACTCAACAGTGGCGCCAGTGGCGGTTTTTTAATCGAAAAGGAGTTGTTACTAAAATAACTTCTTAAAATCTATAAAAACAAATGAAAAAGTATGTCTGATATAAAAATAGTCTCTTTAGGCTAAAAATAGAAAAAGTAATATAAAGATATACCTACATGTTAATGTAAATAAATTTGATGATAAATTACAAATGTCCATATATATATCTATATATGTATCTACTTATAGTTTTTTTTTGTTAGAATTTTCGAGTAATACTCAGTTATAAATTTTAAATCCAAATGCACAATGAACTTGATAAACATATTAATAATATAACACAGTTGTGCATCTTTTATTTTAGCTCGATTCCGCGTAACTAAGTTGCGTGTGGGCACTTCGCGGCCAATTGCTTAGGTCGTTTATTTATCCTCCACGGCACATTTCTCTCGTCCTCGACTCGGCAGTTTCGTCTTTAATTGCGACTTTCGACACTCTTCTGATTGGATCAGTACAGATACTTTTTACTTTTTTTTTTTCTAAAACCATTTCATTTCTGAGAACATACCTTAGTCAATACAGTATGATGTTCCTATGTTAGTTTTATATTATGTAATTTTTTATGTAACATATAGTACCTATATATAATATAAACATAAACTTATATAATAATTTTATATCAGCTACTGTATGTATACAAAAAAATACATATGTAATATAATATCTTGATATATACCTAACTGCAATATTCTCGCACATATGTGGAACAGTTTTTTAGCATCATTACCGTAGATATAATAATTAAATATATGAAGACAGTCGTACATGTAGCTGTGTGCGACTCTATTATATTCCACGATTTATAAGGTGTTTGTGATTCACACGATTCATATCTATTGTAACTCGATCTAGTCATTTCTTCTACCGCTAGCATACCTAGAGTTGAAATATCTCTTAATAAAAAGAAACGCGCACGCGACGTTGCTGTTGGGGCTTACAAAGAACGAACTATCTTCATAAACTGCACAGTAAACATCATAAATTACTTTAGACAGTAGTTTTAAGTAATATAATAATATATAAAATAAACAAATATCAATTTTTACAAATTACATACGTTTAAAATCACTTTTCATTATTTTTCATCCTCTTCAGCAACATTTCCTTCTCAACCAGTGGCAGCAATATGTTTATTCAACAATTCAAAAGTGCTTTCAAAAAGTTTATTGAAAATATATTTAAATTAAATTGTATATTATACATATTTTGAATTTGAAGCAAATTTAAATTTATGAGCTTTACTGTCAATTTTATTTGCATTTAAAATATATTTAAGTTCATAAAATGAAAAGTTTAATTGATATGATCCCTTATACTTATTATGTAAACAACAGAGACGTAATTGAGAATGAAATAGCATGCAAGATCTTTTATCGTACATTAGAACTGTGGTTGACACTCCAGCTACAACAATCATAATAAAAGTTCTCATTTACAGGGAAATTGCAATCGTTACTTAGGTAAACATTGTCGTCAATAGGCCATTACGCGGTAAAAACAAAAGTCGCACGTGACAGCGATCGGTTTCAATAAAGCCATTTAAGGCAGTTTTTGTTTGATAATGGGTGTACATTTTTTGTTGTGTAATTGCTTGCTAATTCTTAAGGTTTGTCGTGCAGCGGTACGCCTGTCTAATTTATCTGATCTTTATCGATTGATTTACAGCTAAGCGGAGTTTGTATAATTTCTCTCGCTCCGTGGCCGTTGCATTCCATTTTGTTCTGGTTTTGTTGCGACAATTGGAACATTTGGAACGGTATCGATATTAAGTTTGTTATTTTTTTTGTATGCTATACAGAAATTAAGATTATGACTCATTTTAAAGTGGTACCTACATCGAATAGATGAAACTGGTTCAACAAAATCGATTTATACTAAATTTTAATCTAAAACTACTTATTAAAACTTACTTCATCGCTTACTTATAAAATTTACTCAATTATTAAACACTACTTATACTTTACTTCAAGTAACAATTATTTGCAATAAAACAATAAATAAACAACCCGCGCGTAAACATGGCCGTATAGATTTTTCCGCGCAGTCGTAACGCTGTAAAATATTTGTAATTTCGCTTTAATTACAGAGGAGTAAAAAGCTTTCTAGCTGTCGGAAAAATTATGCGCATCAGGGGCCGCGCATTTTCCATGGCATTGTATCTGAGCCTGTTATTTTCCCATTTGAGTGGTTTTATGGCGGCTGCACCAGATGGAAGCAGATAGCACGTACGCTAGAAACCTAACGTAATTATTCACACGCACTGCAAAACGAGGCCTTAAACATTTTTCACAATACGCAGCAATGTTTTTTGCAAACGTAGGCATTTTGTTGAGTGCATATTAAAAATAAATATTTTATATAACTTCTTTTGTATACTTTACAGGGTTTGTGCAAGTTAATAGAGAATTTAAACCTAGGTATATACCTAGGAGAGAGCTTATACCTAAGTATGTGGTGCTTTGAATTGATTTTTGATCCCAACGATCAGAAATACTTAAGCAATTCAATAAGTTTAAGCAAAAAATAAACACAACAAAGTATAAAGTTATAAAAAAAACACATCACATTGAAGAATAATTATACTCACACTCAACTAACACAAAAATAGTCGACATAAGGTTAAGCATTTGTAGACAAATTTTGCTAAATTTATCTTTTACCAAAAATTTATTTTGTGTCAGTATTACTTTCAAGGAGGTAAATTTAAACGGTTATCGTCACTATACACACTATATACTAAAGAAGTACAGTTGTATTTAAAGATTGAGTGCAAGGTTGGGAAGCATACGGGCAAATGTGAGTTGCACACGCGATACAGCCCTTATTCCATGACTATGCTATACAATTGTTCAGATTTATTACTATATGTATGCTATTGACTAACATATACTTAATAGATATTAGGTGTATTGTATGTTAAGAAGTGCAATATGAAAGTAGTCTTGGATACTCCCTTTAGGTATGGGTTCATTTAATACTGTTAGTACAAAATATTTTGCTATAAGGCTTATCGTTTTAAAGGAGATTTTAAACAATGAAGTAGTCTTATTTTTTTTATAATTTGCTTATGTTAAAAAGAAATGAACTTCACATAATTATATTACATTTAATAAAAAATATCAAAAAAGAATATCGATTTTAAAATCGATTATATGTTCGTATTTCATTGCAATAATACAAGTAAATATATCAATAAAAGATCCCTCATATGAACAGAAGCTCTACCTGAGTCTTTTTATGTGCATATATTTATGCAATGTTTGGAAATGGCATTGCTCTGGTTATAACTTCTGTTGAGCACACAGATTAAGTTTCGTTTTATCGGCGAGCTTCTGAATTAAATTAAAATTTACTAAATATCACCTTTTCATACCTTTTACTTTTAAGATGCCATATCTTTTAGGGATTAGTTACTAAGTATATCTATAAGTTTTATCTTTGTAATTTATCACTATTTCAAGACAGAATGGACTAGTGATGCGTATGCGGATTAAATCGTCAAATATTTCTAATAATATGTTAAAGTGTTATCCCACACTAAATTTACAAAATATTTAGAGAATAAAAGTGAGATTCGAACCCGCACCTCTTACTAAACTAATAAATTAATATTTAATTAAAGATTGTAATACAAGAGAATAATTAAGTTTTAGGTTAAACATTTTATCATTTTTACTATAATATTTTAAATGTTTAAATGGCAAAACCTCAGGCCTTTTATCTGGTACGAAAACTTTTGTTATAGTACAGTATATTTATATACATTTAAGTACAACCTAACATAAAATTACAATCGATTTATAAATTCTATTTACGTTTTCCCAATTTAATAAATATAATAACATTTAATCTATGGATACGCAAAATTGTTATTACTACGTACTCTCAATTAAAGTGAAATAATTGTTAGCTATTAAGCAATTCAATTTCAATATGGAGGATCTCGAGATCTAGACGCTAACTGTAGCTTATGCCTAGGTACCCATTTTAGGTACAGCTACGCCTTCCGCGACGCCTGTTATGGACTATAACCCTTAAAAGGCCCCAAGTTTCGCATGCAAACAACGTATGATGACGATTGTTAACGCGTACATTTTCCTCCTCGTTTTACTGTTTGCTTTTAATTTCTTGGATGTCGGAAATTGTTTTTAGTATAATTTGGTGTTTAAGACAGGAATGCTAAATATTTTTTGTGATTTTTAAAGTGTTAAGGCACTAAGGAAACATATTTTTTCATTAAACTATATTCCTGAGCATTCTCTCTTGTCAAATGATTCTTTATTATGCAATAATCTTTGGGTAGCGGTAATTTGTAAGAATCTCCGACATACCTCCGAATACCGAGTTGCTAACAAGCGATATGTTATACATAAATAGCATATAAGAATTTTGTTGTGGCGTGACAAAGAACGCACGGCTTAGTTGTCAGAGCGCTTTCCAAGAGGCGCGGGTTCAAATTTGTGTATGTTTTCTTTAAATATAATGCCAAATATAATCATAATGTAAGATTTAGAATTAAAATGGATTGTCTATTCCATTCATAAAGATAATAGGAGGAAATACATTAATATGATGAATGAAATTATAGTTAAATTGTTTTATAATCGTCTAAGTACAACTGTAGGTATATTTTAGAATCAATTCAATTCATCATCCTACTAAAATATGTAATAGATAACACTAAGCACATAACCGTCTATAACGTTGCAGTTTCGCGATGCAACGCGCGAAGGCTTCAAAATGACCTAATTACGGTGCACTAAATCTGCCGGCAGTGTTAATGTTAATGCATTTTATATTGGTTCAATTGCAAGTAGCGACGGCGCGGTATGCGAGCGTCGTCATGTGTGGGCGATTCGTAGGAACGTATTAGGGACATTTGGAATTAGCACGCACAGTATTACTGCACTTGCCGCTTTAAATGACCTTCCATTGTCGAAGATTAAAAACGCTTTACACATATTTCAGAGTAACGTTGCATAACGTTGTCCAATAAATTTGTTTCATATACAGCATTGTAAGTAATGAATGGTAATACTATTCTAGGATGTTGTCATTTCAGAAATAGTTATAGATACATAGATAAACAAGGCTGACTTGTGACCTACTGTGAAACTCTTGTAGTAAGGTTAACAAATGTTTTGCGGATAGCAATATGTTCTTTAAATAAATATATGTTTTTTTGTTTATTTTGACATGCAATGATTAGGATAATAAATATTATACATACTTCCCTAGCTCTATGTAAATTACACCTAAAACTGTAAATAAGATCAGGTCATGCGCATGAGCTGGTGCCGACGGCAGGCGCGGGCGCAATGAAATCGTGCGTTTAGGCCACATGCCGCCGCCAAGTTCCATGGAAGGCGATGAATAACTCATTGTCCGTCCGTCCGTCCGTCGTGACGCACGCTTCTCAGAACCAGCGATGCACTGCAGAAAGTGACCGAGATACTTGACCCGCGAAATGCACAAATATGAAAGTGCATTTTCGCACGGCGAACAATAAAATGGCATGGTATTTTCCACGGGACCGCTACCTGCCCTGAGATGCATTTAACTTGTAATAATTGTAGAGCGAATTGAAAGTTAACACAGGTGTCATTTTAAATAATGAAGAGTCATTTGTGGGACTTTTCTCTATATCAGAATACATTTTTTTTTGTAATAATATAGTTAAAGCATTTGATTGTACAAGATAATATTTAGTGATATTTGGATTATCCTTCAAAGCATTTCAACTATCAACATAATATATTTGATATTACAATATGAACGTACGATGACGTTACTCAAGTTTCCCACCAAATGTGAACAAAGTGCATCGTTGCAATAATTAGGATGCATCGTAGGTCCACTTCACGCATGTCGGCTCCGGCCACCAAACAGCTAAATATTCGCACACAACCCATTGTGATACCATTTTATGGTCTCGGCTTGCCTTTATACTTCTTACTTAGCATTCCAAATTAGTTTGCAAACGTTTTTTATACAGCTTTAATGTCATGTCATAGCAATAAAGTGGGAACGCGTTGGCAAAACTGAGTCAGGCTGCTACGATTGTTAACCTCTTGTTAACATGCTTCAATGAGATATATTTTACGTGCGGCCTTACGTTCGGAGTTAGTGTATAACTTTTCCTTTTGCGAACCTCTAAAACTGTTTAATTTCTTAATATATATAAGTATTTTTATATGATTATTAAGAAATATGTCCAATATTAAAATTATTTTCTTTTTCACAGGTAAATCGGCCATTAACGATGAAGAAGGAAGGAATTCAAACACGAAATCGCAAATTGAGTAGTAAAAGCAAGAAAAAGAAAGGAGGCATGGGAATGGGCGGTGGAGGAGCGTGCGCACTAGCTCTTGGCGGCGTCATGGGAGACATGATCAAACCTTTAGGTGACGCTACCAAAGGATTTGGGGGTTCTGCTTTCCCGTCAGCTATGGATTTTGGTAAGGATATTCTTTGTGTGATGCCATAAGACATAATATATTGTTGTATATATATTCTATACTTTATTTTTTATTTTTGCGCATAACTTAAATAGATTACGCAGATCTGACATTTTTTTTAGTAGTTGTTGTTGTTTGAGTAAGGAATATTTCTACAAGTCTTTTGATGCAATGATAAAAAATTATTATATTTTATCATAAAATTACGATGGCAACATTAACAAATAATTTAATTACTGCGTCATTTTATATTGTATTCTGTTATTCGCAGGTCAACACCAAGTAGGTCTTGTACATCCCGCTGCAGCGCACATGTCGCACTGGTACGGCGCCCCCCACCAGGGCTTTGCACCTCCCCCTACTTCACACAACCCCTATCACCACCATCATCTCGCGCAACTCAACTCAATGGTAAATATGCATTATTGCTAAAACATCAAGTTTCAATTAAGATTATAAAATTTTTATAGATATGGAATTTTTGAAATAAAGTTGCTTAGTACGCAATATAACATATTAAAGATTATAATTTAATCAAAATAATTTGACTTCATATATTCATTGCCTTCTGACATACATTAGGTCACCGATGCCGAGCTGCATACTAATTTCTTTTTCTATTGCAGACGGGTTGGAGGAGCGAATATACGTGATAAGTCAATGAGTACAGGCAAAGGTGAAGATATAGGTACGTACCGGAGCGTCCTTGAAGCATCACAAATAGATACTGTGATTTCACTTTAGTATATTCATAGCGAAGCCGTCACCACACCACACAAATGTATAAGACTGTGACAGAATTGATGTTAAATTACTATTACATCAGTTGATGAACATATCTGACTAGCCATCAAGATTACGCAAGATTTAACGTTTAAATAAAACTATAGAATACCTTGTATGAATAACTTGTAGGTCATAAAATTGTTCTATACCGTGTATTTATTTGAGAACTGATGTATGGACTTGTCAGATTTATATTTTAACAGCGACTGAAATACAAGAATGGCTGACAGTAATTTTCTATAGCCTTTCTTTAGATGTGACGTTATTTTATAGAACGTTTTAGTATTATATGTAGGGTCGCTTCACACTCAACTACTAATATAAAATTAAGTATTATACAGTTTGTTATGCTTTCATCTATTTCTTAGCTTGTTTCCGTTTTGTATGTAGATTCGATTTTAGTGGTTCAGTGTGACGCGGCTCTAAGATCCATTACAAGGTGAAGTAACTAGCGAAATTGTACAGTATTATAAAGTTAGATAAGGTCGGTTACTATGTCCGCTTAGATGATTTATATGAATATATTAAGTAGATATTGTTCGTAAACAAATTGTGTATTTGTACATATCTTATTAAGTTATATTTCGTTCCTGTATAGATTGTTTTTATTTTGATTGTATTTAATTTTAAATGTTCATTTCGCTATAGGAATTGTGATGTGTTCAAAAATTCCAGATTTTTCTTTTGTAAATTCAATTCGTAGTAGTTTATTAAAATGCAATAGTAATTTATATACTAGTTATAATACGTACAAGTTGTAAATAAATTACAATAAATATTATCAATATGAGGATAACCGTTACTTGTGGATATCACAAACTCCTCATGATCAGCTAACATCAGGTCGACAGGTCAGAATTGGGTTACAATTGTAAATGTTTATTGTTTTATCATATATATATGACAAGAATATTTTGTATTGCTTTACGTTTATATAAAAATAAGTATCGTGTGGCCATAAATCAATTATGGAACGACGTTTGCGGCGAATCGTAATGAAGAGTTCAACTCAATTACTTAACCAAACCGTCTTACAAATATCATTAAACCTTGGTGATTCCTCGAAAACATCGTTTCAAATCCAAAAGTATGTGTATATATAAAAAAAATGTAAATGACCTTAGAGAATAATAATGCTATCGGATTATGAACATAAAATGTAAATTAGCGATCACAACAGAGCAGCCTGTAACGATATCCCGTACCTAAAGTTTTTAGTTTTTAAAACAAATATTGTGAAGTTGTGTATTTTAAATAAAATTGCGAATAAATTATCAATACTTATTGATATTTCAAAAAGGTTTTTCATTTACTCCAAATAACTTCATCATGTATATTATTTTAACTGTAATACATACATACATATATATTTATATATTATGCATACGTAAAATATATATACAGAGTTTATATAGCCTATTGACGGTCTATAATATTATTAGTACTGATGATAAAGTAATATTTTCATAGCCAACATAATGTGCTTGTCAGGACAAACGAAATGAAGAGAAAATAATTAAAAACTTATTCTTTAAATATAAGACTTTAAGATTATATAGCTACATACTTAAAATCATAATACAATATAAACACTAACTGTAAACACAGTCTTGTTATTCAAAAGCAATATTCAAATGACAATGAAGCAAAATAAGCTCGCCACATAAATTCTAACGCGAGCCACTTATCCAGTCCAATGGTCGATACATCCCATCGCATTTCCATTCACTGTACTAAATTAGATGCCGCTTCAATTGACCATCCGAGTCCTCTATCTTGAGTTCCATAAGTCACCGGATCAATTCCGCCATTCCGCAGAAAAAGGCCAAAACTTGCTTATCTCGTGGTAAATTGAAAATGCAGCCGGCCGTGTAATTGTGACGCAACGGGGCCGTTGCGAGCGACATATGGACCTATTCAATTTTAATCGCATTTCAGAAGAAAGGACATTGCATAATGCACTTATAAAACGCTTCCCGACCCGATTTGCCTTATTTAATATTTTGGTTTATTTGCGGCTTTGGGATTTTAAGGGTTCATTGTTGTGTACAATCACTGTTTGCGATTGGTCTTTTTAGATACATTTTGATAGTTTGTAAGCGTTTTCGCTTCGATAATTGCCGTTTTTGTCAGCTCAGCTGGGCATGTCTTATAACGACTTCAATACAAGCTTTACTTATGCTATGCGGTCTTAGTTTAATTCGCACACAGATTAAATTTTTTTAATTTATATAAATTGCTATATAAGCTTAGTTAATTACTAATTAGACACAGTATATTTTAATATAATATATAAACATTTGTTATTATAATATAGAAATAAAACAAATGATAACCGATCCCCAACATTATAACTAACGGAGGCAAGAAATATTAGGCACGATTAAAAAATGAAGAAAACGAACGAATATGGCTTTCAAAAAGTCGCGTTTTATTTTAAGCGGGACTTGAGACAACCGCATAAGTCACTACGTACCGGCCGGTGATATATGCGGCACTAGCGCGGGAAAAAATGTCGCACAACAAAAAGCGCCATCACTCCCTGCGATTTATTGCGTGTGGCAACACCGCGGAATATTCGAGGCTTACAACACTGGCATATTCTTACACCTAAGCGAGAACGCGTACCCCCCGATGTGACGGAACTTCGCACTTCGCTAAATTACGACTGTAAACTGCTGTATTTCCTTACAAACAAAGGTTTGCATACGTTTGGACGTGTAACTCGAATCCAAATTGAATTGAGATAAGAAAATTGAAAAATACTAAGGATCGAAGAAAGCTCGCAATAACTTAAGTATATTGTAACAAAAAATGAGCATTTTATAAGTGTTAATAAAAGATTTTGATACTTTTTCATGATAAACAAGAGTAGCCAATATACTGTGATTTAAAAGTGTCGGGGTACGGCGTCACAAATCCCTTTAGGAGTCAGTCAGAGAGACCAGTGGCTCGTAAGTAAAGAATAGTCTCCACCTCAGTGCCCACGACTATCCGCTTGATCCCGGAATCAATCTTCGACTTACCCGGGCTTATCTCGCTGACCCCGCCACACGAGTGTCAAGGCATATTTGACTTGCTCGTCAACTTTATTGCACTTTTTACTTTACAATAACGAGTTATAATATAGGTTTGATTAAGTTTGTATGTAATACTTTATGATTATTTTATATTTTCTTTATTTTTTATTGCGGAACCAAACTTCGCAGTAGTGAACATTGAATGTCCAAGACGTTTTGAATTTCCTTTAGAAGTAATATTTAAAGAAAATCAATTAATTAAACCTATTTACGAAATTATTTAACTGACTTCTCCAAATAATAATTTTACTCCTCATTTTTCCGACATTAAGTTCATTTCGTGATTGCAACTCCGATTTAAGCCTAATTCCCGTAAGAATCACACTTTAGCACAGATGCAACACATATATGTACCTATTAATGCAAAATTAAATTATGACTAGGATATAAAATTTTGTAAGGTTTTACTAGTGTTTGTATTATCTATACATTGTTGTGTACACTTCTATTTATATAATAGACCAATAACATATATAGATTAATAACATATAAAGCTGCTTAAAAAATACTGCGAAAATGTTTAATAAGATTGTATATATACATATAATATGATAGAATAACAATTTCATATTTTTCAATAACACATATCATACATTTAAATAATTCATTTTGACATCTTATCCATCGTAGTACAGTTGTGACGACTGACGACAACTTATTCCACTTCAAAAATTGTTAATTCGTATTTATATAACGAAACGTACAGAGTCTCTATTATACTAATAACTAATATATTATTATATTAGTATATTATAAAATTCAATTTTATGTTTGCTTTAATATCAAAAAAATCTTTTTGCATCAAATTATCGAAGATATATATATTTAAAAAATATTGAAAATTACAGCTTGTGCAAAATTGAATTACAGACAAGCTCAAAGTAACCCACAGTACCTGCTTGCGATCGGAGTTACTTTGGACTCCAGAATGCGTCAATTGAATTGAATTGAATTGAATTGTCTAAAATGCGTCAAATAATATTCTACATATATAAGCAAAGACGCAAAAGCAAAAATAAAAGCTATGTTATATCAATCTGATTTATTATTCTAAATGTTTTGTATATTATAATACGCGTTAAGGTATTTATTGGAACACAAGTTGGCACTTAAAGCGTTAAGGCTTAGTATTATATAAGTGTATGGCATTTAGATTTGCTCAGTGTCTATAAGTTCAAGGTGTTACCTTTTAGCTAATTTATATAAGCAATGAGTAAAGGTATTTTGAAGTTCAATTAATAATTGATACAATTGTAAGAAATTACATATCACAATATCTGTAATTTTATATGCAATTTTTAATATAGAATTTTTATACTATAAGGACTTGGAAATGGCATATGAAACTGCGTTTGCAATGATAGCTTGCACAAAATGCAATAAATTAAATTAAATAGTTAAATTTTCATAGTTTTCTAAGATATTTCTAAATTTCTACTTTTATCTGCAGTACCTTCTTATATGCAAAATATATCGGTAATTTAAAGGTACCAAGAAGACTACAAGGAACATGAAGCAACATTGTCTCTTAATAAGCAGTATTTTCTAATCAGTAAATAGATATTAGAATAATACACTAAAATATTAGTTAAAACACACATGATGTCAAGTCGTTATTGCGTGCGTCTGTAGTGTAAGGGTTGGCATGTTCAAAGAATATAAAGGTATAAGACTACTTTAGATACGATATAGCTTTACGAATGGAGAATAGTTTTGTCGGAAAAATGGAGAATGGAGAACGGTGGATGAAGAATATTTTTCTTTCTGTCTTCCTTTAAAATGGGAAATAGGCTCACAAGTAAGTGTATTTATTTAATCAAGTCATATTAGTAATCTATAGGTACTGTGAATGATATCGAAAAATACACGGAAAAATAAAGAATGGATAGCGATGAATGAAGAATATTTTCTTTCTGTCTGCCTCTAAAATTGGAAACAGGCAGTGACGGAGAAAGAATACAATTCACTGCCCCTTCCACCCATGGGTGTCGTAAGAGGCGACTAAGGGATATCTGAGCGACCAACTGCTCATCTGGTGGTAGGATGTTAATCATCCGCCTGGTTTGTTACCACCGTACGCATGGTGAAAAACTCGTGAAGTGGCTATACAACCGCGTTTCTAGATCAGCCAGCGTACAACCAGTGCCTGAGCGAGCTATGTCGCATGGCAAAGCGTCGCTCATTTCACGTCTCTTTAAACGAGGCGTGAAGAGGCATCTTGCGGGCCGGCATGGCGAGGGTGACTTGTGCAGCTCATTTTTGTTGTCAGTACTAGTCGTCTTCGAGTTTGGACTCCACTTCCACTTACCATCAGGTGGAGTGGAGTCATATGCCTACCCGGATAATATAAAAAAAAAAAAAAAACATAAGTAGGTGTAATTTTTTTCAAACAGGTCATAGTAGTACACCAACAGGCTGTATAAAATTGCAATAATTTTAATTTTACATAAAGCAATACATCGACTGATTTCATCTAATATTGATTCGTAATATATAATTTGTAATTTACAATTATTCAGTAATGTGACTGGCTTTAATCCCTCGACACGTAAACCAGTGATAGGTTTTAATTACCGCAGTTATCTTTAAAGGGTTATTCGATATCAGCTGTAAAAATTATCGCCTCATAAAGTTGAAATTTATATCAAGTATAACAACCACTATGTTTAATACTTACATACATTATTTATATATTTATAGTTCACTAGATATTTGTCCTGGCTTTGACCAGACGAGAACTTGACTTCTTATTAAGGAGGTATATCAATATTTTTTTTTTTTAATTTATTGGCCAATACATAACAAATACATTTTACTTTGAAAATTTAAGTACCACGAAAACCTCGAGGGTTTATCTGGGTACAGAGAGTCATTTAGTTAATTCAGATTGTTTTTCTAAAAAATATTTTTTAAAACGTGATCTGATTTTCGTGGTGCTTTTATACAATTCTTGTAGTTCTTTGGGCAGTTCGTTTACATATTCTGGTATTAAATAGTGATCAGTTCTCTTTCCATACTTATTATTAGTTTTTGGTAAGATGAAAAAAAAATAAAAAAAAAAAAAATATGCATCTATTTTTGTAAGTAAAGTAATCGATTGTAAATAAATTAGATAAGATCCACTTTAAAATATGCTTACAGAAACGTTTAAAAAACATATAAATAGTAATATTTTTGGTTATAAGATAAACTCTTTACACAGTATAATTAAAATAAGCACATACCTTGACATATCTTCTATACCGCACGGCTTTGGATGAAATAATTATGTATTTAATGGTAATTTGTCTGTCCAAAGATTATAAACGAAAATAATTAAAAATTAATAATTTGGTAATGTTATGACTTTTTTACTAGTTTTTACATATTTTCTCTTTACACTGTAACGTACTTAGGCCAGGTTTGTACGGTAAATTGCATTTAGAGTAATATAATTAATAGCTATTACCAACGGAGAAATAATTTATTTGCGAGTCATGAGTTCGAACTTATATTGACTGTATCAATCGATTTAGAGTCTGATGTCTCACTGTGCAATCAAGACATCAAGTCCAGTATTTATGAAATCAATAATAAAAAATCAACATGTAAAAATTAAAAGTTAACGTTATCTTTATTACTTTACGGCGTAATATATTGTCATTACATTTCCGTTTACAAACGGATCATGTATGTAAACCAACGAAAGCCGCCAAAAATCCCGTCTACATGACATAGTTCATGTCAACACAGTACGTAGTGCGTCAGTATTGAGTGTCTGTAACTTAATAGTCCGGGATACACCTGCCCTACCTCACATTAATATTATAATGTATACGAAGAAAACGACCCTTAATGCATTCGGCAGACGAACGCCTGTAATTATAATTCGGTGCAAACGTATTGAATTTTAAGTCGTATATATTGGGGTAAATAATCTTTTTGTTCAAGTAAAAGTATGCTAATTATGCGACGTGGTAACGGACTTTCGGAGGTCCGGTCCGAGCAGGTGACCTGATAAAAACCCACGGAATTTCTTTCAATACAGGAACACGACAGTGTTATTAATTAATTGTCATTCATATAACATTTTTGACGTTGAAATGTGCTTGAACTGAAAAGACAATATATATTTTTTACTGTAGATGAAGTTTAGTGGCAGTAGTAGTATTGGGTTCATTTCCTAGGCAGTTTGTATGCTGAAAATATTGGATTTTTCATAGTTTAACTACGTAACGTTCGTAGGGTAGGCTAGGCATATTCTTCGCCACTCCTCAAAGATGGCCGAGTTTCACCATTGAACATGCAGCTTGAATTCGAACGGAGGGCAGAAAAACACTAAAGTGCCAGTAATTTTTCAAGTCTATTTCACAAAATGAACCATAATGGTAAAAGATATTTTAATGCCAAAATTAAATACAGTCATCTCCATCTATCATACATTCATTTAAAAATCCGCTTAATTTAGCCTATTATGAAAATCGACAATGTCAACTCTCAATTTATAATATCGGGTTCCCTCTGTTGATTTATAGTATGGATTTTTTTATTATTTTCATACAGTAAAGCTTTATAAGTTATTATTACGCGCAACATCTGCTTGTAACACGACGGTTTCTGGGTTCGATTCCCACTCGAAGAAGATGGATTTTTCTATTACCATTTTCTTCGCTCTGGCAAACAGGCAAAGTGTGGCGTTGAGTTCCGCCACTCAACACGCAATGCCTCGAAAAAGGTGGAAAGCGGGGATGGAGATAAACAGGGACTTAGCAACGAAGTGTCTTAACACTGTGTGCTATGTGCTCAACTCAAAAATTTTAAACCATGGACATCCACATGACATTTTTGTAGCAACTATCACAATATCAAGGGTTTTATATTAAGTATAAATACTTTCTAACAACATTACAAATTCGGTTTCGTACAAACAATAAAATCAGTATTTCTTATAAATATATTTAAAAATAATCTAATTAACTACAGTATACCCAAAAATATTTACATAATTTCGATTAATCCACATTAATCACGTGCTCATATAAACCATCAATTGCAAATTCAAATTCAATTTTTTACCACTATAAGATTATAAAGAACAAAAGCACCTGCCCCAGAAGAACCGCCGAACAAAACGGAAGTTTAGACTTACACCTTTTACAACGGGCACAGTAATTACGATTCCTGTTTCCCGTATTGATTCGAAATGACATTATTAAGTGTTGTTTTATCTTCACACATTATTAGAATATTCGTGCAGTTTTAAAAAAACTGTACTGTATTTAATTTACTGTACTTTAGTTTATTTAATTATAACGTATTAGAAAGATTATGGCTTTAATTCTCAAAATAAGATTTGTCATAGTGTGTTTTTTTAAATTTAAGTATATGTTCCCTTATATAAAATTTGCATCAATAATTACTTTGTGCGGTCAGATTCATTTCAAATGCATCACAACGATATTATATGGTTAACTGGATTTAAATCATTATTTTATTTAGTATCCTAATTAGTTTAATTATAAATAATAACAATGAATTTCGATTACACTCAATCAACTAGAAAAATAAAAAAATTAAAAGCTTGTTTTAATAGTTTGTGATAGCATTCGAATATCATATGAATGAACCTGAACTGAACCTTAAGATTGTAATTTAATATTTATGTGTATTATACATTTAATAACAAAAGTTTTCTCATTCTTCATATTGTATTCCTCATATATAAACATATTGCCAGTAGGCAGAAGGAAAATAGTAGTTACGACCTCTCCGTTCTCCGTTTTTGCCTTTCAAGAGATTAAGTATTGAGTTACGTGAAGAACATAACTAAGAAAATTAAAATATTTCATTCTCTCGTAAGTAGAAATTGAACAGATGCTGCGACCTCAATATTGCACCTAATTTGCCCTATACTGCATTTTTTAAGAATCATCTTAACTAAGTTAGTATTTTATGTTATAAAGCAATATATATATAATAGTTCTGTATATCTTATAGTGCATTCTATGTATATATATGTTTTAGGCATAATATATGCAATAAAACATATTATTTTGTAATTATCTTTATAATTACTATAACATAAAAGTTTAAAATAAAAACTACTTTTCATTTTAAAGTGTAATTTAATTGCATGATTAAAAATAATTTGCTTTAGTTATACCTGTAGTAGTTAACTGTCATTATTATTATCAGTAAAAAAATATACAAAGAATACAATCATAAAAAGTTAAAGAGAAAAAAGTATTTTTTATTAAACTACTTTGTTTGGAAAATCGAAATATATACATACATACATATGTGCATCAAAAATTACAGTTAAATTCAATAAATTACAATAGATTTTTTACAAATATCTTGTAGCGTAATTGTTTCTAGGATTAAAGAAAGATTTAAAAGGGAAAAATAAATTAATGCCACAGATAGTAGGGTAGACAAAGGGAACCGCAAGAACCGTGGTAGCATAGTGTTAAGACACTCCGTTCCCCGCTATCGGCCTTTTTCGACGCATCACGCGGTGAGTGGCGGAACTCAACGCCGTGCATTTCCTTGTTACCAGAGCCAAGAAAATTCTCCGTCGAGTGGGAATCGAACCCACACACCGTCGCATTAACAGACTCATGGTTGAATTATATAGAAAAGAAATCTTTTAAAAAGTGCTTCAGTCGAATCAAAAGGTATATAACGAAGATTCACAGTAAATTAGGCTGTCTGACTTGTTCCGAAAACTAACCAGAGGCAAAAAGATCCATTGTGTCAACTCTATAAGGACAGAACATAAATTATGTACTAATTGCTATCCTTATTTACGTTTGCATTAAGATGTACGAAACGATCTACATATATTTCTTTCTTTGTATGACTAAAATAATTAAACACATATAATTAAATATATTTTTAAGTGAATATGAAATTTTAATATTTTTACATTATTAACACTATTTTTATAGTTTTATTCGTATCTAAATGTGACTATGCTTAAAGAAAATACAATATTTTCGCTTTGTTATATATATTTTAGGTATTTATTTATTATTAGTATGGACCAGGAAAATTAACGGAAAGAAAATTATAATTTATTAGGGCTCCATATCTCAGAAAAAAAACTTTATTAAAGGAATCCGTCTGTCTATGAGGTTGCCCGTCTATTTAGTTCAAAAACGTATGCAGGTAACTATCAAATATAGATAGGTAGGTAGCTAGGTGTGTAGGTAAATAGGTAGGGTAGGTATACCTATATACATTCACTTAAAGAGCAGACTTTATAAACAATTAGTACTAATTATAAGCTGTTTTTTTATAGCTTCACCGTGGGAACCTAGTCACGTTCCTTTTATTCCTTTCGCTTTCGTTCGAGATTTGCCTGTTGGCGGAACTCAACGCTGCGCTTGCAGTGAGAACCAGATCGAAGAAAACGTATATAAAATAATCAATTCTCTCCGAGTGGGAATCGAACCCACAAACCATCGCACATACATATAAATGCTGCGCCCCTGTGTCACGACGGTCCTAAGCCACATATATACATATTATAATACATAGATCGTTACTTCAAGATATAGTTAATTAATGACTTTATATACAGGTCCCCTAACTTTTTATCTGCAAAGCAATAAAAGAAATGCGAAAAACATAATAATATGTTATGTAGCCTACTAAATTTCAATAAACGTAACAATAATCGTTTTACTGTCAATTGATACTATCTGGCTTAACAGAATCAATCAATCAAGTTGTGGTTATATGAGACGCCATTACACGTTATATGAACACCTGTCTCCTTTTTGAAACTTAAAATCGCTTCTTAACTATTTATTAGCTTAAATAGATTATGGTGTTGTTAACATTTTATATATATATGCAAAATTGAGGTAAAATTATTGAATTTTTTTTAAAATTATTTAATATCGTTGCAAGAAAACGAATACCAACATACCGCGGAAGCGTAGCGTCTGCCTGTATACATGACGGTTTTTGGGTTCGATTCCCACTCGGGGAAGATAGATTTTTCATTTCTGTTTTCTTCGCTCTGGAAACAAGGCTAAGTGCGGCGTTGAGTTCCGTCACTCAACACACAATGACTCAAACATAGGTGGATAGCAGGAAACAGGGTGTCTTAACACTAGGTATCCACAGTTCCTGCAGTTCCGTCACTCTGCCCTGCTGTGCGGTTTTCAGAGTTTTTGTTCAACGCACATTTGGCAAGTACAGAGAACGTCGTGTCAAAACACTCTTTTCGTTCCGCTCGAATTTGAATCAGTGTTGAGTGTTGTGTTTCAGTAAGGCTTTGCGCTACTATAGATAAAAATTACATTTAAAATTATGTAACAATTTATATTCTAATAAAAGGACGTTTTATGTTTTATGTTTTCCGGTTCTATAGACGCAAATGGAAAAAAATATATTGGTCAAATGTGAGCACTACTCAGGCATTAAGGTTTCTCTTTCAATTCCATGATTGTAAATATTCCTCTAAGGAAAACTCTAAAAACTCTAATTACAAAAAATTAGAAACTGAATTTTGCGGCTATATTCATTCATTTTATATGAAATAAACTACAAATTTAAATTTGTAATGATTTCTTTGTACGTTAAATTTGTAAATAATCTACTGTGTGTTTTTCTCTTTTACAAATACTGTCAGTTCTTACGGTTCGTCAAATTAAGGGTCAACAAGTCAAGTCAAATAAAAAAATAAAAAATATCGACCAATTAAAGTTTGCGGTCGCATGTCAAAGGGAAAGATGTGATTATTGGAAATTTATAGATATCCAACAAAAAAATTATAAAAAGTCATTTCTGTAGTGTATTTCACGTAAAAAAAAAGAAAGCGGGGACGGAGAAAGCAGGGACTAAGCAACGGAGTGTCTTAACACTAGGTTCCCACGGTTCCTGCGGTTCCCTCTGCCTACCCTGCCATGTGCGGGATGAAGCGTGAAGCAAAAAAAAAAAATTCACGTAAAATGACTGCATATGCACGCGAACTTACGCTTGTCAATATTTATAAGTTATACTCGTACATTCCGTTGACCTACAATTATAAATTTGGTACGAAACCCTCATACAAGCGTTCCCGTACTTGACTAAACTTAATTTAAATATCTACATGTTAAGTTTCTTAACGACACCCATATATTTAATATGTAAGTAAAATTTTCCCAAAAATTTAAAATAATCAATAATAAATTATTAATAATATTTGTAATTACCTGTAACGTGTTATATATTTTTCATATTATTATTATTATTATTACATATTTTACGTAAAACCTTACATTATATATATATATATATATATATATATATATATATATATATATATATATATATATATATATATATATATATATATAGAATTTGAATCAGTGTTGAGTGTTGTGTTTCAGTAAGGCTTTGCGCTACTATAGATAAAAATTACATTTAAAATTATGTAACAATTTATATTCTAATAAAAGGACGTTTTATGTTTTATGTTTTCCGGTTCTATAGACGCAAATGGAAAAAAATATATTGGTCAAATGTGAGCACTACTCAGGCATTAAGGTTTCTCTTTCAATTCCATGATTGTAAATATTCCTCTAAGGAAAACTCTAAAAACTCTAATTACAAAAAATTAGAAACTGAATTTTGCGGCTATATTCATTCATTTTATATGAAATAAACTACAAATTTAAATTTGTAATGATTTCTTTGTACGTTAAATTTGTAAATAATCTACTGTGTGTTTTTCTCTTTTACAAATACTGTCAGTTCTTACGGTTCGTCAAATTAAGGGTCAACAAGTCAAGTCAAATAAAAAAATAAAAATATCGACCAATTAAAGTTTGCGGTCGCATGTCAAAGGGAAAGATGTGATTATTGGAAATTTATAGATATCCAACAAAAAAATTATAAAAAGTCATTTCTGTAGTGTATTTCACGTAAAAAAAAAGAAAGCGGGGACGGAGAAAGCAGGGACTAAGCAACGGAGTGTCTTAACACTAGGTTCCCACGGTTCCTGCGGTTCCCTCTGCCTACCCTGCCATGTGCGGGATGAAGCGTGAAGCAAAAAAAAAAAATTCTCGTAAAATGACTGCATATGCACGCGAACTTACGCTTGTCAATATTTATAAGTTATACTCGTACATTCCGTTGACCTACAATTATAAATTTGGTACGAAACCCTCATACAAGCGTTCCCGTACTTGACTAAACTTAATTTAAATATCTACATGTTAAGTTTCTTAACGACACCCATATATTTAATATGTAAGTAAAATTTTCCCAAAAATTTAAAATAATCAATAATAAATTATTAATAATATTTGTAATTACCTGTAACGTGTTATATATTTTTCATATTATTATTATTATTATTACATATTTTACGTAAAACCTTACATTATATATATATATATATATATATATATATATATATATATATATATATATATATATATATATATATATATATATATATATATATATATATATATATATATATATATATATATATATATATATATATATATATATATATATATATATATATATATATATATATATATATATATATATATATATATATATATATATATATATATATATATATATATATATATATATATATATATATATATATATATATATATATATATATATATATATATATATATATATATATATATATATATATATACAAAAATAACAGTAACATTACTGTGAACGATATTTACTTATTAATAAAGAGGAAATTATTTTTAATAAGTACCTACCAAATAATAAATATATCTTTTGTTTTAAAAATTTAAATAATAAGTTCGTATTAAAACATTTCCACTTGTTATGCGAAATAAATTATAAATATACATATATCTCTGAATTTGTGTGTTTCTGAGAAACCAACGGTGAGTCTGTCAGTTCATCTAAGGTTAACTGTCAAAGCGCTGCGCACGCGCCTCTGCACCTAACCAAATTTATACAGGACGGTCTCTTAAAAGTATAAATTGCTCAATATACTTTTTAAATATACTAATAAAATTTAAACAAAATCTAAGATTTTTAGAGAAATTCAATCGTAAAACTTTACTACTAAAATAAAAAAAATATCCTACGTCAAAATTTTAAATTTAAACCTCAAAAAACAATCAATATTATTAATTTAAAAAATATCTGTGGCAACTAGTTGCCATATTAATTATTAAAGTAATTAGAAACGTGTCGACAAAGACTAAAATAATAACTAATTCTCTATTTACTTCTAGAAAATCATGAAAGAATTTCAAAAGAACAATAAAAATGCCATACCTACTTATAACTGACGATACAAAATAAAAAAAAATGATTCAGTAAATATTTTTGTACGTAGGTAGGTAATTTAGCAATAATTTACTACTAGTTAAATCGTGACCACTGTCGGAACGATAATTATCATACAACACATCATGACGTGACCCGCCAAATACTGATTGCTAGTGACCTACGGGAGCCAGCTAGCAGATTTGTGGTTACGCATAGGTATATTATATTTATTTACAAAGTATACCTATATCAAATCTATACCTATATCTTATGCTAATATTTTGAATCTGTACTTGTTTATGAAAATTATGTGGATAGAAGAGTATCAAATCAGCCATAATCATAATTTATACACACTATGACTACTTACGGAAAAGCAATATTTTTATTATTAAAGCAATTCTAGAAAACTGTCAAAATGCAGAGGCGCAGCGCCTGCGTGTAAACGAAACGGTGTGTGGGTTCGATTACGACTCGGGTTTCGATAGTGGATTTTTTAATAATAATAATAGTATAATATAGCTTCACGTTTTGTCCCACATATTGCATGGTAGGCAGAGGGAACTGCAGGAACAATATGAACCTAGTGTTAAGACACTCCGTTGCTTGGTCCTTGCATTCTCCGTCCCCGCTTTCCGCCTTTTTCAAGGCATATGGCAGGGTAGGCAGAGGGAACTACAGGAACCATAGGACCCTGCTTTCCGCATTTTTCGAGGCATTGCGTGTTGAGTGATGGAATTCAACGCCGCGCTGTGCCTAGTTTCCAGAGTGAAGAAAATGGAAATACATAAATCAATCTTCCCCGAGTGGGACCGAACCCACAAACTAACGCGTTTACTGTTAGTCACTACGGCTCTCCGCCACGGTCCTCACTTACATAATAAATAAATAACACATTAAAATAAAAATATTTTGTCCAATTAATATTGTATTTTTCTTGTAAGATCAACAATTTTGCTATTATGATCACAGACTACTACGAAGCGTTATAACTCATGTTAGTATCATGAAGAAAAGCGTAATATAAGCGTAATATATGGGTACGCTGTGTGTACCTATAGTAAAATAAATCTGTGGTATCTTTTTTATAAATTTACACTACTGTAGGTAACATTCGCAGGTTCTATATCTAAAATATATTTTACCGTTACATTTCTTTCCACCAACTATCATGTAAAAAAAGTTGAGTCAAAATTATACAGTAATATGCCTATGTTACGAATAATGTGTATCTGTTATTATATATTAATATTGATGTTAGTATTATCTAAAACTACACGGAGAAATGATAAAAATCATGATAAATTATATGATCTTATCACTTATCTTAATTTCTCTTATCGCCATTCCGTGTAAAATAAAAGTTGAAACTGTTAAACCTAGTGACATGAATTTGGTAAAGTACCTTGAGTACCCCCCGGGCTTACTTCGAAGAACTTTTTTGTGCGAGAGCTTTTTAAATTCTATTAAAAATAAAAACTCAAGCTCGACTTATAATTGTTTGCTGAATTGTTTTTTCGAATTTGTAATTGAATTTTGTAAATTTCTGATTGAATTTGTAATTTTAAAATCTAAGTATTCACCGTCGTGACACAGAGGCGCAACAATTCGGTTCCCACTCGGAGAACATGGATTTTTCTATTTCCATTTTCTTCGCTCTGGAAACTAGACAAAGCGGGGCATTGAGTTCCGCCACTCAATATGCAATGCCTCGAAAAGGGCGGAAAGCGACGACGGAGAAAGCAGGGACCAAGCAACGGAGTGCTTTAATGTTAGGTTCTTGCATTTCCCTCTGCCTGTCACTCTGCCATGTGCGGGATAAAGTGTAATTATTTTTTTTGTACCTATTAAAGTATGATATGTTTATGTCATCTACATGATTTATTCTTTAAGTCTCTATATGTCTCTATATAGTTAAGTATATGTACTTGATATGTTACATATATAATATATATATTTATATAGTTTTAAAATATGTTTTATTAAATAAAATACATTTGTTTTAAAATATCAGCGAAATCAAGTATTTCAATAGTAAGTCTGATAAGACAAATCGTGACAATGGCTTTCGCTACTCAACACGCAATGCCTCGTTAATTGGGCCCAATGTGGAGAAAATAGTGTCTTAGCACTTCCTGTGGAATTCAAGAAAATATTTATTAACAGTAAATTCATAATAATGTGTTATTGGTATGGAGTATCAAAATTAGTTTAATATAAGCATATATTTTTTTTACCTTTTTAAACCCCCCCCCCCCCTCCCCCCCCGGTGTGTCTTAACACTAGGTTCCCACGGTCCCTGCAGTTCCCTCTGCCTACCCTGCCTTGTGCGGGATAAAGCGTGAAGCCAAAGCGTGAAGCTAAAGCGTGAAGCTTTTTTAACCCGCACATGTCAGGATAGGCAGAGGAAACTGTAGATAGAAGGAATCCAGTGTTAAGACACTACGTTCCCACTTTCCTTTTAAGGCATTACGTGATGAGTGACGGAGCTCAACGCCGCTCCTTGTTGTGCTACCAAAGTGAAATAATAAAAATAATTCATTCTCCCTAAGTAACCAGTAAATAGTAAAGCTGAACCCACGAACCGTTGTTTCCTATGTACTACATACATAGATATATTGCATCAAAACTATATATAAAAAAATCATACAAAAATCAATCAATTACGTAAGACAATATAATTCGCGCAATACAATGGAATATTATATTATTTTATAGTCCTTGAATGAGCACCTTGTTAAGCAAATACACCTGAGCGTGCACCTTGCTCGGAGCGTGAGCTACACCTGTCTGTCATCCTTTTATTTTGTGGGCTATCTGCTCCCGATAGATTTTATTATATAACATATATATGTTTCATTATACATATATATGTTGTATGGTCAGTACTCGTGTTATAATATAGTATAATATATATTATTTTTGTCTGTTTGGTATTAAATTGTCTATACAATTATTTATTTGAGGTCATCAGAATGTTGTGAGAATACATCTGATTATAAAAGCGGTGGATCTGGATTTAGTAATTATTGGGGGAACGAATTTTCCTTTCCTCGTGGATGATGAACGCGGCGTTAAGTTACGCCATTCAACGCGCAATGTCTAGTATATTTTGCAGTTAATGGGGGACGGTGTTTCTTAGTTATAAATTACTTTAACTATTTCATATACTTGAAGTAGGGTCCTGTATTTTGTCTTCCACTGAGGCACTCTAGTGACGTGCGCGAGCAATCTTGGATTTCATATAAGTGGTAAGAGTTCCACTTGGTATTAGTGGATAATGTCTGCTTTAGTAAATCTTATATGCCATCCATGTCTGTAGGGCACAAAAATCGGCCAATAAATAGAAATTAAACGAAATAAAAAGAAATTAATTAATATCATTATATTTTTTTTTAAATGGAATAAGGAAATCAAAGTTTATTGAATATTACCGTTATCACCTGACAGAAGCTTTGAAAGCTTAATGATTTCATTAAACAAACGAAGCTAATGGTGTCCCATCCGTCCTTACTCACCAGCTATTTTATCCTAACTAGATTCTGATTAGATACCTATTTAGTACTTACTGGTAAAAGATAAAAACTCTACATATTTGAATCCGCATTTTGAGTTGTTTCACCTCATTACGTGCACGAATAGCTTTGGAAGTACAACTGATATATTAATGTTTTGTTAACAAAGCAAATGTTACCTTAATACTTTAAACTTAGAGATGGATTATCTTTAACGTGCAATAATAGTTAGCGTTTCATTGGTCGTTACTTATTTGCAAATTTATACTTAAAGGATATCGTAGGAAAGTTGGGAATTGATTGTTATTTAAATGAGGTGATTTAAATATTGGCTGCACGTGAAATTGTGCCTAAATTCTGTAGACTTAAAGTACAAAATATCTCAAATTATAGTTGTACAAAGGTGTGAAGACACGCGCAGGCAGGCCGTTGTGAATGCGACAATTTCGCTCATTGAAATACTGGAACTGGACTAATGCCCACTATCCTTTATGTCTCCAATTAAAATTATTCTCAACATTTGTGAATACGTTAGTCGTATCACATTCTTTTAGACTAACATAACATTTTATAGTAATAAATAATAAATTTATGAAGAGATTTTATTTAAATAGTTTAAAATTTATTTTTAATATTTTTGGGAGTTATATGTTCGATACTAACTAGAAAAACACTACTGCCTCTTAAAACCCAATATTTATACGGCGCAAAGTAGAGTCAAGTGATTCTGTTAGAGAAAGGGTAAAAAACTGACAAAATAAGATTTTTATGACTCTTACAAAATAAGATTTTAATCACTGTGTGTTGTGAAGAGTAAAATACTAAGCCAATCTAAGCTAAAGTTAACAAAGTAAATTTTTTATCTGCCTTATGAAATCTTTGAAACGTTACGTTTTAACGCGGCCGTCTGTCACCATCTTTAATTAATTGAGAAGTTTCAGTAGATGCGTGTAAAATTTGCATTAACAGTGCGTTCACTATCGCTAAATAAAAACAAGATTTTAAACTCGAGCTCACATGGGATAAATGGAATAAAAAATCGATTTTAAGCGTTCGATCTTCGCAGTGGATGCAATTAAAGAGTTCTGGGAAGCCAAGCGCCCGCGCCGGCCCGCGCCGTCCTGCACGGAGCCCGCACGAATATAAAAGCTACATTATAGCTATGACTGAAAATGCAATTATTCCAATATACAATATCAAAATGTAACGTGAATTTTTATTTCATAATCTTTACTACATGATAATATATATAATTATTTTCTTTATGTGTTCAAAGAAAACATCCAATTTTTTTTAAAGAAAACATCCAATTTTTGTAACACTACGGGATTTCAACTCGTGCCTTTTGGGAATCGTTCAAGAGGCGTAGGTTCAACTCCCGCTGCGTTAAAAAATTATATGTGCTCTGTAAGTATTTTTTTATCCTAAGTCTAGGTTAGCACTTTAAAAATCATAAATATCTACCCGTTCATGCCAATTTTCTTTGAGTTAGTCGGTGACGATAGTTTGGTAATAGTAGGCACTAGGTACTATGAAGTGCTATGCTAGTTGTTAGTAAATAACTAGTTAATTTCATTTTGACTAAATTCTTCTAAAATGTCATATTTCTCGAGCTACGTCGAGTTTGAATTGAATTATATAACGTTTCTTAATAAAAGTATTTACCTGTTATATTTAGTTATGCTATGATATTTTTAATGATATCCAGAACTTTTGTAAATTTACTAGCCATATTACATTATACTTCTTTCTTATAGGTTCGTTAAGTGTCTGTATATTGTGTAGATTCTAACGAGAGTTTGTATATGAGATATTATTATCCTACAGGTATACATATATTTTTTTACTTTAACTTGAAACAGGATTGAAATCTGCTATAAAAATACAGGTAGTGAGACAAAATAGTCATTGAAAAATCGGTATAAACTTACGACTTTAGATTAAGATCGCGCGAATACTACGTTGCAATCGGGCCTCGGTTATTCTTTATGGAAGGTTAAAGAACATTTTTTCCCCCAACGCAACAAGTATAACTTGCAATGTTGAAGTGATTAGGTACGTGTTTTTTTTAAACACTGTACCGATAAGGAATTAACAACAAACGTGTTAGGTCAGATTAATCGAGTACTTGAGGTGTTAACAACGGCTACAACCGGCATACTGGAATGCTCTTAACTAAATACGGATGATAATGTCATATTTCTTATTTTAAGATTTGTTGCTAATTATTCAAGCCATATTAGAAGTGTAGTAAACATTTGTATCTGTCAAGCTTAAGCTGAAAATATAGTAAAAAGCGATTGACGTTTAAATCCAAGAGAACATATGGTTTCACATTGTTTCTTTAATTTTTTGCGATACAATTTGTGCACCAAAAGTTCTGAAGTGCAAATATGAGATAACTATGGACAAAACGTTCCAATTGCGCCAGAAAACATTTCTTTAGCTTCACGCATTTCTCACATATATTGGGAGATGCAAAAAGTAGCGTCAAAACACTTCGTTCCGCATTTTTCTTTCGAATTTTTATGTTTGATGTTGAACTCGGAACTCATTGCGAGTAATTACAAGAACGTGAAATAAAAATATATTTCTTACTGCTATGTATTTTAAATAACAAATTTTCAGTAATTTATATGGATTTTTATTGTACTTACAGTTTTTGTTGCGAACCTTCGAACCTTCGTGGCGCAGAGGCGCAGCGTCAGCCTGTAAACGCAACAGTTGTGGGTTCGATTCGGAGTCGGTGAAGATGGATTATTTTCTTTCCTTTTTTTCACTCTGACCCATAGGCAAGTGCGGCGTTGAGTTTCGTCATTCAACACGTAATGCCTCGAAAGGCTAAAAGCAGCGGAGTGTCTTATTACTAGGTTCTCACGGTTCCTGCAGTTCCCTCTGCCTACTCTGCTATGAGCGGTATAAAGCGAGTAAGTAAAAACAATTGCCTTACCAACAATAGCTCTTAATTTTATAGGTTTAAATTTTCAAATATGCTTTTTATTATATCAAATATCAGTAAACAAAATATAAAAAAATATATTATAACAGATGCAATTAAATTAATTAACTAAAACAACCTACATGTAAACATAAATAAAGTTATTAGTTTTATATTATTTATCAAAGTTATCGAACAAAGCTTGCAGACGACTAAACAAGGTGTTTACGAAACCGATTCCGATCGAATAAAAAAACACACACACGAAATCCTTAGCGAATAAATTATAAGGAGAGAGTAGGGCCGTGTTGGTCCTTAATTGGGCCATGTCGCATGGACAACGGAAAAAACAGAACATTTGTTAGGTATTCCAAGAATTATACACTTGTTGCATTCGGCCAGTTTTGTTTTCCATGCTTAGTGTGGGTACAGCTTTTTGGGAAGTGTTTGAACACTTACTATATGAGATGATATATAATTCAGACCTATATATGTAATTTACTCTTAATCATAGTTATTTATTTAAATTAATTTTATTATTTATTATCTATTTACTAATTATTGATAATCTTTTGGAATTAGCGTGATTAATTTGTAAACAATAAAATTGAAATATTGGTTTTATTGCATATTGTTTTTGTTTAAACCAAAAACAATTGTTATGAAAATGTAATTGGAGTTTTTTATAAGTGACAGTAGCAGAAGTAGTTGTAACTACAATGTTTAATTCAATTAACATGACACAATAGTAATACAGTTTGTAAGTTCAATTTCCTACCAATTAATTTATACAATTCGTGTCGTCGTCTTGTGCGTACTAAGAACCTTATCCAAAAAGTACAAAATGCCTGTGCTCGATACTGCTTTAACATTCCACCACGCTCACATGTTACGCCATTTCTGAACTCTGCTAAGATGTTGAAGATGGACTATCGCAGACAATTACATTTCGCGACTTTATTGTTCGGGATAGTGAATTACAAAATGCCTCCATATCTCTATCACAAATTAAAATGGGCTTGCGAACAGAGGCTAACCCACGAAACACGAGCCTCGTCATACTCGTTGATCATGCCATCATATAAGACCGCCGCCTTTCGAGGTAGTTTTATTTACTCGGCGACAAAATGCTGGAACAACCTGCCGCCGCCTCTTCGAAACCTAAAAACAATAAATGTTTTTAGAAACAAATTTAAATTGCATTTAATGAATTTACAAACTCAGTGTTAATTTTATACATTCTGTGTGCCGTTCGTTAGTTATGTGTAAATTCTTACCCTATTGATATGGCCTCTTGGCAAGGTGGCGCTGTTTATGACTATCAGTAATTTCAGAATATTTGTCGCACATTTTGATGGTTGCTCGATGTACCTTTTCATTATTTTATTGAAATCCACTTCTAAAATACACCTATAATTTATGATATGATATTTACTAATTTAATTTTCACAGACGGAAGCCAGTAACCCCATTGAATAACAATTTCTGTACACACAATAATGTCGCTCATGAAACTATTTTATAATGATAATAAGAAATTATATTTTTTTAAACTTACCCACTGTAGCTTTTATGTCTTAGGTATATTTATTTTAGTTTCCAATAATATTCTTTGTAAAGCCATTTGCTCTTAGCTATTATACACTGCAATTCTGGTTAAATAATTAACAATTTAGTAATTGTAAGTTATTTTTTGTATTTCCCAATAAGTCGTGCGATGTTTGTTAACGTTCGACGCCCGAATTATGACTAAGGCGTTTTATTTTTTATTAATTTTCTCACTACCTACGACGTGACGTGCTTAGTGACTGGCAGCCACAGAATACCAGCGTTGAAACTCATTGTACAATGATTTTTCAACATAAGCTGAGTGGCCTACCAATTTAGGCATCACTTTCTTGGTTTTTTTTTATATATATATTGTTTTTTTTTTTTTTTTTGTATATGTAAAATGTGTATGTCTAAATAAAGCTTTTTTTGATTTTTTTTGATTTTTTTTTTTTTTTTGTATTCTAAAGAATATGTTGTTTATGTGACAAGTGTCTTGTACGTTTTTTACGTATATTTCTTGTTACTACGTTAATAGATTCCATATTATTTCAAATACTTTGTTTCTGTAATTGCTAATGGCTGATAATTATACATAGGATATTATATTTAGTTTTTTTTCGTTAAATAATTGATATTATTTATCTATGAGGACCGTCGGTAGGTTCGTATGGTTCCTGCAGTTCCCTCGCCTACCCTGCCATGTGCGGGATAAAGCGTGTGCTAAAAGAAAAATATCTATAATTTTATTTATTTAAAGCATTTCGTGTCTGACTAGATGCTTTTTACTTTTTCATCTGTCATTTTGATTTATAAGTTTTGTTTTACTTTTTTATAAAGTGTGTAGAGAAAATCTAGATAGATAAATACTTGGTCCACTGCTTTATATTTGAGATATACTGCGTTGACTGGTGGAATTCAACGCCGCGTTTCTTCTAACCAAAGTAGGATTATAAAAAGAAATTCACTAATACAAATGGAATTTGAACTTTCAACCAAGCCATTTCGCTACTGAGCCAGGACGACCTCAATTAATATTTTAATATATAAAAAAATCATTTTCTGGACACTTTATCAATTTCTAACAATGTAACATGTTATAACCCTGTTTCACAGTCCTGGACGCAGACAGTCTTCTGTTTTAGATTCAAGATAATCAGCCACAATGTAAAGCTAACACAACAGAAACTTGAGATTTCTCGTTCGTGTAAAAATCTGATGGCTAATATAAAGCGTAATGATGCGCGCGCGTGTCAGCGAACGTAAATTGTTTATTATTTTTTATGGTGTTTTCATGGGAGCGCGCGAGATCGTTAAGGATGCCACGGTACGCTCATTCCAGGCGTTTTCTTTATGAAGATCGTTATATCTTCTATCTAATGCGGCTAAGTAAATGTGACTATTTACTTTTATTGATGAACTTTTTTGTCATATGTTTTAAGCGATTATGAAATGTATGTATATATTGTACATTTAGAGTTTAACGATGATTAGTCTAAATGACAATATCAAAGATTAAAGATATCAAAGATTTCTTTACTAGAGTTATTATAAAATTTCGAATTTATAGTATAAAAAATTATGTTATAATTGCTTTTACTAAATTAATCCTAAATTACATAACTCTTTAAAACTTTTGAGTATATTTTGTAAAAGAAGCAACAAACCGCTGCGCGATTTTTCTGGAATAGTGCAACAGGCGGAACAACACTCAATTATAAATAATAATTTCCACTAAGTTTCACCCAATTTCTAAGTTATTGTATATTACGCTTAGTCTTCCAAAGTTAGGAAATTAAAATCATTGAAATAAAATAATATCCGTTACTAGAAATCGAATATACAACCACTGTATTTATCATCAGCCACTTTGCTATCAGTTCATCAGCCTCAAAGCGACTGCCGCATGGCGGTATTGCTCGCAATGTGATTTAGGTAAATCGTGAAATTACCAACGTATGTGACATTAAGCTTTCTCCAAATATGTATTCAAGGTGAAATCGCTAAATGTTACACTGTCAAGCATGAGCAACGACCGGATAGGTAGAAGTTACCCCTAAGTATGAGATGGGGTAGGAGGCAAGGGGTAAGAGGCAAAGGTAGGTGTATTGTAAACACAATTACCCTCCCACGGGGCAACAAATGGCGGCTAAACGACCCATTCACTTGTGATTTGTTAGCAATATGCTTGAGCTATAGCTTCTTAAGATGTTTGAATATTTTATATCTGTGATTAATGCGAATAAGTTCATTTTTTTCCATTTTTTTAGGCGAGGCATAACATATTTATTAAAATTATAACATTCATATATGTATATGATATATGTTAATATTTTCTAAGATGGTGGTAGCTTTTATGCTAATTATTCGAGAATATATGTATACCATATTAAAGAAATCGAAAAGTTATAAAAAATATAATAACTAACATTAGCATATTATTAATTATATATACACAAAAAGAAAACAAAGGTAAAACTATTAATAAACTTGTAGAATTAGCCATCTTGCGGAATGAGCTTCCTATTTTAGTTAGATATAACAACAGTAAATTATCAAGCCCTACGCTACTTATATATATATATATATATATATATATATATATATATATATATATATATATATATATATATATATATATATATATATATATATATATATATATATATATATATATATATATTTCATTTCATTTCATCTCTTCGCAAAAGTACAAACCAACAAGCAAACAACCAACCAACAAACCAACAAGTATGTGTTTGCACCAAGCTTTATTTATATTTTTATTTATATTTTTTGTATCTGTGTTACATGCTAGCTTCTATCTGACCAGTCTTCACTTCCATAGTGAAATAGAAATTCCTAAGATTTCAGTAACTAAGAGTCATAAGATTTGAGTTATATGACATGAGACAAATTCGATGCAATGGACACATTTACAAATAGCCAGTCTCTTTAAATGGACTTTTGAACCTAAAATGTTTTTTCTATTCGATTTAATTTTATTTAATTTTACCCTCAAAGCTAACAAAACTATTGTTTTATACTTTACTTACTTGAATTGTTTCCTACGTTAGTTAGTACTCATATATGTTTATAATTAAAATAAATAAGAATTACATAATTTAAATTTTCGTGAAATTTGTAAATAAATCAAACAAACGTATTTAACGGAATGCAGTAGTTGAAAGCCTAATTAAATCATCATATTGCAAGAATACATTCTTGCAGTTCCTATACAATTCTTTCTCTATACTCGGTTGATAACGTTTATAAATATGTAAAGTAAGTGTAAAAGTTTAACTAAATATATATACTGTGAATTTTGTACATGTTAAATATTATAAATAGATTCTAAATATTATAAACGAATATACAATATCTATTATTTATTACTTAAAATATGATTTTTAAAAAACAACAAACATAATAAATAGCCCTAGTTAAGTGCATAAAGGAAGAAAATAATAAAATCCAATTAAAAATCAACTCAATGGCTTTTAAATACATAACAAAAACTAAAATACTATAGAAACGCAATTCAAATGCAGTTATTCAAATTAAAATTGATCGCGGAAGAAATGTAACTCGTTAATCCGGAGAGGCGCCTTGCGGGGGCGGGCGGGGGCGGTCTGCGAGCTCGTATAAACATTTCATACAACATTCAATTATCGCTTTTATTAATGTACACTGTACACTATCCTATGCCGTACACCTATAGATACTGATCTTAGAAATATTCACACCTACTTGCTGTAGTTAAAAATTAAACGCTTCATTGTTATCATTGTTTTGAACTACAATATTGGAATTATAAATTCAATTATTCAATGATTATAGTACGATTGATATAAAAAAATAATATTCGTCTTCTTAACATCTGGGCGCTACTAGTATTTTTCTTATACTACCTATACGTTTATTATAGAATTAGTGTCTGACAATACTTCATTTGGACAGTATGCAGAAATGCTAGCATGTAGGTGGATTCACAGAAAATTGGATTTTTTTTTAATATATAGTACGCATACCTTCATTATTTATTTTTCATATCGAAGAACAATAAAATAAAACGTGTAGTTTTTAATAATTAACATAAAACAACTCTTACTTACGTTTCAAAAAATCATCCAAATATAATAAATATTTTTAATAAAATGAAATGGCGTAGAATGAATATATGTGTAAGGACGATTATGTAGAGATTTTTAAGTACCTAATATTTTTAAAAAAGAACTACAAATTTAAAAGTTACATTAAATCAAACATTTCATACACATATCTATATATAGGTATATCACATATCTATATAAGTTTGCGTTTAAAACGATTTAAGTTCTCGATTGGAATAATTGAAGTTTAGCATAAGTTATCTAAACTGTAATACCACTCGTATAATTATAGTATATTGACTGAAATCTGTAGATATCGTGCATCCACGTGAAACTTGGGCCGAGGTGTGCAAAGCGGAGCATTGCCGGCGGCGCGGGCGCATATCGCCGCCTCGCGCCCGTGGCGTGCACGACTACCACGCCTACTAGGTGCGGACTTAGGTATTGCTTGTACTTTAACGTTAAGTATTTTATACAATTTTTTATTTTAATAAGAAATTTGATATTATACATACTGTTTGTCACTTTATTCTACAGCATGCGAGGAAGAACTAATCATCATTTCTATTTCCATATTCTTCGCTCTGGTAACTAGGCGAAGCGATGCCTCGAAAAAGGCGGACAGCATGGAAGGAGACAGCTGGGACAAACCAACAGAGTGTCTTAATACTATGTTCGTATGGTTCCTGCAGTTCCCGCTGCCTACCCTGGCATGTGCGAGATAGAGCGTGAAGACAAAAAAGTAATCATTATAATTTTTTTTTTTTAAAGTAAAGAAATATAAAAACGACTAATTTAGATAGCTATATTCGTTAATAGGCTTGTAATATAAATCTTAGCCGAGATGAGGCATTAAATCAATTTTAAGGTGTTTTATATGAAAAACATTATGATATCAATGATAATATCTATAAAAATCTTCGCACAAGAGACTATCAATGCGATCGATAAAATCTAAACTGATACGAACACCGAATTCGAGGTGATTTAAAATTGGTCGAACATTTTTCTTTTGGCATACTAATACTTGGAAAAACGTAAGTAAAGTATTTCCACCGGGTCATTACATAAGATGCCAGTTCGCTTGAATTCAAATATAATTGGATTAATTGTTATAACATGAATTGATGGCGATCGTTACGCTTTTTATAAAGCCAAGGATCGCATTCAATAAATTGAAGGAATGATTGTGTTCCTTTGCAGTGTTTCAATAAAGATGATAAATATATATTTTTTGTGCGCGTGGACAAAATTTAAACGTAAATTTCTACCTTTTTTAATAGTTTTTGTAAGAATTGTACTGCACTACAAATACCTTTAAAAATGGTTAAATTTTACACTTTTGTGTAGGTATAATACGGTAAATGTAATGATTCCAGACTGCCACCCTGTGTTCGCGCCCAATCCCTATATCTGAGGGAGCATGATATATTGTAGACAATCTTTAGTTGCGCCGCCATTGTAATGAGATGTTATTTATTAAACCACCCCGAAACTTTAGGCTACAACCTTCATTATAATAAAAAAAATCAAATAATTTACTAAACGTAAGTATTCAACAATTACATTAAAATACATATATATATATATATATATATATATATATATATATAAAAACCCACAAACTATTTTATTTTTGAAATATCAAAAGTATGCAAACAATATTTTTTATTAACAGATCATAAATAAAAAATGTAGATTATATTGTAAAAAGTGTGAATTGTATATCATAGTAACAATACTGTGAAAATTATAAGTTATAAATATTAATATTTAAACGCGTTCGAACACTGCTTGGCTGATCATAACACATGCGCAAGCGCACGCCCACTTCAGATAGTGCTAACGAGAGTGGTTATCGGATCGGCGCGGCCAGTTCCTCATCCCAGAGGATTATTCATATTTTCATACTTCATACTTAGTCAAGTACAATCGTATTACTTATCGACGTAGAAACGTTATCTTATTTAATATGTTTGCATAAATTAAACTGTAAATTATTTAATTTTCTGTGAATTCTTGTGATCTTCTTATGACTGTCTCTATCTACCTCACAATGTATGCAATTTTTTAACTTATATTTTGAGTGCTAGCAATTTTTATCGTGACAACTAAAGGTGTAAATTAAAAATTAATAAAGAATTACAAGTGAGAAAAAGAAGTAAGAAATAGAATTAATTAATGAACTAAGAAATCTTACCTTTAATATTGAATTACTTTTTTTGGTTGGTATAATTATATCTTTTTTTTAGTTAAATAAAGTAAACCATTTATAAAGTGAATAATTAAAATCTAGATAAAACTCCAAATGTCTAGACTATAACGACTTTGAAATTAATGACAGAAACAATCAATTAGATCTCGTAAAATATTTTTATTACTTCTCGCATCTGCCGTATATATTAGGTTAGGCAATGAAATTCTGAGTCTACTATCACTTACCACCATATTGGTTTAAAAAATACATTTACATAAACAATTCACTGTTGGATTTTTATTTTCTCTTAAATATTGTATGAGGACGGTCGTGGCGCAGAGGCGCAACGTCTGCCTGTAACGCGACGGTTTCTGGGTTCGATCCCCAGTCGGAGAAGATGGATTTTTCTATTTCCATTTTCATCGCTCTGGCAAACTAGGCAAAGCGCGGCGTAGAGTTCCGCCACTCAACATGCAATGCCTCGAAAATGGAAAGCGGGGACGGATAAAAGCAGGTACTAAGCAACGGAGAGTCTTAACACTAGGTTCGTATGGTTTCTACAGTTCCCTCTGCCTACCCTGCCCATGTGCGGGACACAGCGTGAAGCTAAAAAAAAAATTGTATGATTATTAGTTTTTTGCAAAACCTACAAATATGTAATTATAGAACGTAATTAAATTTTTTACAAATGTTATCAGTTGATAAGCGATTTGGTATAAATGAGATAATGCAATCTATTGTTATACTGTACACAGATACACATAGATATACATATTAATCTTATCATCGTTTCTTACTTGTACACAAGCTTATAAAATTGACATTGTAAATTTTTTAGATAAAAAAATTTTAGGAATTTCTAAAATTTTATTAAGTTTATATATTAGATACATTGCAATATGTTAAAATAAAAATTCTAAATTTTTTTAATCTAATAATTCACATAAATATATCTTCGTAATTCTGTATTTTGACTGACTATTTTTAAATTTCTTCAACTTAAAATATTTCATCATTTTTTTTAAAATAAACTTTGATACTCTAGATAATTCGATTTTTTTAAACATTGCTTTTGTTTCATAATTTTCTCAGGTTATTAAGTTAAATGTTCTTAATTCCAGGCAAATACTGGATGGTTTTCTTGTATAGGCTATATATAAATATAAGATATTTTCTAGGCTTTTTATGATTTGGCCGACACAGTCAATCAAACACAATTGAGTTTCTCTGTAAGAAAAGATTTATTTGTTTCAAACTTACATAAACGATGTTCTACATTAAAAATTTAAGTTTAAGTAACTAACTAACAAAACCTTACATCCCTGTAAGAAAAGAAACGACATATAATGTTATTAATTACAATGTCAGTTCCCAAATCACTTTTGAACAATAATTATTTGATTTATAATAAAAAAATAGTTTTATACAACTACGTAATGTCGTAACATTTTTAGGTTGACTTTTTACCACAGATTAAAAAGTTCTTCTACACTCGCGGTCTTAGTCGATGGCGATTAATGTGCAAAAATTAATTAAAAGAAAATTATAATTTTCTTTACATCTCCCCTCCCAGAGAAGAGAATGAATAAAACTAAGCGCTTTTTGATAAAGCTCTTTGTGCAAAGCATTTTTTCAAGCGTAGACAGGGGCTGGTATTAGCTTCGAAATGTGGAAAAAGTTTGACTCTAATTTCTTATGATGCATGTTTATCTTGTAAATTGAGTTTGATATTTTTTCTATGATTTTGTAGGGTCCAAGTCTCAATTCGTCGAGTTTCTTCCTATTTAGCTTGTTTCCATTTTCTACAAAAACGGTGTCACCAACGTTGAAGACTATTTGTTTTCGATTTCTATCGTAATTTTTTTTGTTGTAATCATGCGATTTTATTGTATTTTCCAGAGCTTTTTTCCTAGCCTGAATCAAATCATATTCAGTTTTCTTCACTTTTAGCTCATTTGGCAAAATCGTAATTTTCTTTACATAAATATAGTTTAGTAAATAATAACACTTATTTATATAACTTTATTGTTATAAGATCAGTGACTGAATGAATGAGTCAGCAACGTTACATTCTCACGATATCGGCTTCCTTCTCAGCGTAGGTTAAGAATATGTTATAGTAAGTATATATGTATATTATATGTAATATCTTTATAATATTAATAGACTAGTAAATTATTTATGTAATCTAATCTATTACATTAGATTAACTTTTTTTTAACTTCACGCTTTATCCCGCACATGGCAGGGTAGACAGAGGGAATTGCAGTGACCGTGGGAACCTAGTGTTAAGACACTCTGTTGCTTAGTCCCTGCTTTCTCAGTACCCACTTTCCGCCGTTTTCGAGGCATTGCGTGTTGATTGGCGGAACTCAACGCCGCGGTTTGTCTAGTAGATTAACTTAAAACGTAAAATTAAGTACTTGCACATAAATAGTTTCACAAATGACATCTATTTTAAAAAAATATTAGAAACCAGTAGTTATTAATTTTATTTAAGTAATAACATGTAAACGTGTATTGAACAGAGATTCGGCGTAATTACATTAAAAGAAATAAATTTATATAACAACATTTCAGAACGGCCTGTATAGGAAAGGTTTAGTAAAATATATATAATACATTTTTTTTAATAATATTACTAACATAATTATATATTGGTGTTGAATTCCGCCAATCAACGCGCAATCGAAAAAGGTGGAAAGCGTGGACGGAGACAGCTGGTACTAAGCCACGGAGTGTCTTAACACTAGGTTCCCACGGTCCTTGCAGTTCCCTCTGCCTACCCTGCCATGTGCGGGATAAAGCGTGAAGCTAAAAAAAGTATTATATAACAACTAACTTGTGTCCGAGAATTCGTATACTATAAGACTTATCTATTACAAGATCTTTTACATTGTATTTTTACAAAATAGATTGCATTCTATACGTTAGTTAACTGTATATTGGGCTACTTAGTTTTATTGTCGTTATATAAGCATTGTATCAATTTGATTATAAAATGATAACCCGTTACTTATCGAAATAAATATTTTTACAAGAAATACTTATCTATATTTGAAATATAACATGTTTTAAATTATCTTATCGAAACTGTTTATCAAAAATCACTGTGAACAATTCAATTTCGAAAATATGATATTATTAGTATTATCTTTATTAGGTAGGTTTATTTAAACGTACAATAATCTTATTAATATCGAGAATATTCTGAACACGTTAAAAATATAGAGAAACATAATTTAGAAATAAAAAAAGAAAAAGTCTTATATGAGGGAAACATATCTTATTTGCTGTCGGTATAGGGTATGTGCAAATTTTCAAGCAATTTGTGTAAATACTAAAAAAAAGAATAAAACAATTGCATTAATGATGCTCTAACAGTCGATGATGTTGTTGACTTCTGAATTTTATATACATATGAAACTGTGAATATTCAATTTGATTATTTAGTATATTAGGTTTTTTAGTGGGGAATGGAGAATGTTAACACTAGGTTCTATCTCAGTACCGAGCTATAAGTGGATTTTTTTACTTATATATTACATAAAAGTAATATCGTACTTTAAACTATCAAGACCGTATCAGGAACGTCGTGGCACAGAGGCGTAAGCGTCTACCTGTAAACGCAACGGTTTGAAGGTTTGATTCCCTCTCGAGGACGACGGATTTTTCTATTTCTATTTTCTTCGCTCTGGGAACTAGGAAAAGCGCGGCGTTGAGCTCCGCCACTCAACACGCAATGTCTCAAAAAAGACGAAAAGTGGGGACGGAGAAAGTAGGGACTAAGCAGCGGAATGTCTTAACGCAAGGTTAGGTTCCTATGGTTCCTGCAGTTCCCTCTGCCTATCTTGCCATGTGCGGGATAAAGCGTGAAACTAAAAAAAACTGTCAATGATATAGTAAATAGCGAAGTCGCTTATTTTACCCGCTTCGTATATATCAATCAATAATAATATAAATATTATGTTATCCAACAATATTTTTTCTTTTAATTTTCCTACTACCAATAATTCCTCAGAATATATCACATTTTGCATTAATAAGAATATTAATTTATGTTATATACACATTATAAACAGGAATAAAATATAGCAATTATTTTACGTTATGCGTATATATATATGTATATATATATATATATATATATATATATATATATATATATATATATATATATATATATATATATATATATATATATATATATATATATATATATATATATATATATATATATAATATATATATATATATATATATATATATATATATATATATATATATATATATATATATATATATATATATATATATAGGTGAAGGTTGCGATCATTGGACCGGCTTTTTGATTGGACCACTTATTTTTTTCAAAAACTATACATGTCACAACAAGTTTGATACATTGCTAGGCAACAGTACCGATCCCCATACCTACCCACCAAACCTCTGTGCGCTCGCAAAGCGAGGTAAGCAGTGAGGTGTGTACTTGTGTTAGTGGTGACCGTGATGTAATACCCGAGTCATCAACAAACTTGTGTAAGTCACATTGTTTTAATTAATGTATATTGATTGTGTTAGATCTGAATAGCAAATTTATCTGCGCTTACAAATACGACTAAGCTTTTTACTTAATTTTGCGCGTTTTTTAATAATTGCTTTCGTTCTGTTTATATGCCTAGTTGCCATCAATGGACCTGAATGGTGACGCTATCATTGGACCGGTCCAATCAAAGAAACTAATATTAATGTTAATAAATAATGAGTTTTATATTGTAAATTGAATATTTTAGTACCGCATGTAGATAGATACCTACCTTTTAGTTACAATTGGATTATTTTTATATATTCCAGAACTGGATTATATTTATATATTCTTTCCCTATGCCGACAGCATAGGGAAAGAATATTAAATATTATTATTAAATTAGGAAACTGTTAAATTAGGAGTTACTAGTATGCAACTCACTATAGAATCTTTAAAAAATTGGATTATATGACGCAAGTCGAATGTATGGAGTTATAAAAGCCACATTTAAAAGACGATTAGATGGGAAAAATAAAAAAAAAAACTGTCAAAGAAATTCAAATAGTGGAATCAAAAGTAGATCTTCCATAGGCTTTGGAAACTGTATTTAGCAATCACATTGTTGAAATGGAGAATTCTTTTTTTGCTATACTCCTAAAGATGTCAGAGAGCTTGACTTCGAATTAGCTGAGAAAAATAAAATTAAACATCGTTTTAATAAAACCAAAGAAGTTCCTGGAAAAATAGTAATATGCATACATGAAACGCCATCCAGATATAAGTTTTCGTTAACTTTCTTAGTCACATATGTATATGAGCAGTACAACAAAAAAGTAATTCTTATTTAGTACTTTATTTGAGTCACCTTCATTGGACCATTAATACAGATGTTTCGAAGTCCAATGATAGCAACTTAGTGGTCCATTCAAGGTGACGGTGGCCCAAAGAAAGCAACTCCTCATTGAAAAGTTATATTAGTATAGCTCTAAAGCCTCTCAACTTTCATTGCTAATAATTTATATATCAATAATTACATAAAAAAGCATCAAATTCCATTAATTGTCTTAATTTGTAGGTTATATTTTATGAGATATGATGTCACAAAGTTAAGTGGTCCAATGATAGCAACCTTCCCCTATATATATAATATATATATATATATATATATATATATATATAATATATATATATATATATATATATATATATATATATATAGATATATATATATATAATATATATATATATATTATATCTATATATATAATATATATGCTCTTGGTTGACGGAAACTTATATCTGGATGGCGCTTTATGAATGCATAGTACTATTTATGCTGCAGCTTCTTTGGTTTTATTATAATGATGTTAAATTTTATTTTTGTCAGCTAATTGGAAGGCAAGCTGTCTGACATCTTTGGGAGTAATACCAAAAAAAAGAATTCTCCATTTCAATAATGTGATCGCTAATTTCAGTTTCCAAAGCCTTAGGGAGATCTCCTTTTGATCCGACTATTTGAATTTCTTCGACAGTCTTTAGATTTTTCCCATCTAATCGTTTATTTAATGTGGCTTTTGGAATGCCATAGATTCGACTTGCTTCATTTAATCTAATAGTTTTTTTAAAAATGTTCTATAGTGAGTGTCATACTAGTAACCAATACTATTTTCTCTACTTTTCCTCTGCCGACAATCTGGAATATATAAATATAATTCGATTATAGCTAAAAGGTAGGTATCTATCTACATGCAATACTAAAATATTCAATTTACAATATAAAAATCATTATTTATTAACATTGATATTAGTTTCTTTGATTGGACCGGTCCAATGATAGCGTCACCATTCAGGTCGATTGGTGGCAACTAGGTATATGAACAGAACGAAAGCAATAATTAAAAAACGTGCAAAGTTAAGTAAAAAGCTTAGTAGTGTCTGTAAGCGCAGATAAATTTGCTATTCAGATCTAATACAATCATTGAACATTAATTAAAACAATGTCACTTACACGAGTTTGTTGATGGCTCGGTTTTTACATCACGGTCACCACTAACACAAGTACACGCCTCACTACTTACCACGCATCGCGGGCTCAGAGAGGTTTTGTGAGGAGGCAAGATGACCGGTACTGTTGCCTAGCAACGTGTCGAAAGTCCTGTGATATGTATAGTTTTTGAAAAAATTAGGTGGTCCAATCAAAGAGCCGGTCCAATGATCGCAACCTTCACCTATATATAATATATTTTTCTAATTATATTACTAACATAATTATATGTTGGCGTTGAGTTCCGTCAATCACCGCAATGCCTCGAAAAAGGCGGAAAGCGGGGACGGAGAAAGCAGGGACTAAGTAACGGAGTGTCTTAATACTAGGTTCCCACAGTCCTTGCAGTTCCCTCTACCTACCCTGCCATATGCGGGATAAAGCGTGAAGCTAAAAAAAAAATATTATATAACAACTAACTTGTGTCCGAGAATTCGTATATAAGAATTATCTATTACTAGATCTTTTACATTGTATTTTTACAAAATAGATTGCATTCTATACGTTAGTTAACTGTATATTGGGCTACTTAGTTTTATTGTCGTTATATAAGCATTGTATCAATTTGATTATAAAATGATAACCTGTAACTTACCGAAATAAATATTTTTACAAGAAATACTTATCGATATTTGAAATATAACATGTTTTAAATTATCTTATCGAAACTGTTTATCAAAAATCACTGTGAACAATTCAATTTCGAAAATATGATATTATTAGTATTATCTTTATTAGGTAGGTTTATTTAAACTAAATATTCTGAACACGTTAAAAATATAGAGAAACATAATTTAGAAATAAAAAAAGAAAAAGTCTTATATGAGGGAAAAATATCTTATTTGCTGTCGGTATAGGGTATGTGCAAATTTTCAAGCAATTTGTGTAAACACTATAAAAGAAGAATAAAACATTTGCATTAATGATGCTCGAACAGTCGATGATGTTGTTGACTGCTGAACTTCATATACATATGAAACTGTGAATATTCAATTTGATTATTTAATATATTAGGTTTTTTAGTGGGGAATGGAGAATCTTAACACTAGATTCTATCTCACTACCCAGCTATAAGTGGATATTTTTACCTATATATTACATAAAATTAATATTGTACTTTAAACTATCAAGGCACAGAGGCGTAAGCGTCTGCCTGTAAACGCAACGGTTTGAAGATTTGATTCCCTCTCGAGGACGACGGATTTTTCTATTTCTATTTTCTTCGCTCTGGGAACTAGGAAAAGCGCGGCGTTGAGCTCTGCCACTCAACACGCAATGCCTCAAAAAAGACGAAAAGCGGAGACGGAGAAAGTAGGGACAAAGCAGCTGAATGTCTTAACGCAAGGTTAGGTTCCTATGGTTCCTGCAGTTCCCTCTGCCTATCTTGCCATGTGCGGGATGAAGCGTGAAACTAAAAAAAACTGTCAATGAAATAGTAAATAGCGAAGTCGCTTATTTTACCCGCTTCGTATATATCAATCAATAATAATATAAATATTATGTTATCCAACAATATTTTTTCTTTTAATTTTCCTACTACCAATAATTCCTCAGAATATATCACATTTTGCATTAATAAGAATATTAATTTATGTTATATACACATTATAAACAGGAATAAAATATAGCGATTATTTTACGTTATGCGTATATGTGTATATATAGGTATTTATATATATATATATATATATATATATATATATATATATATATATATATATATATATATATATATATATATATATATATATATATATATATATATATATATATATATATATATATATATATATATATATATATATATGCACTGTCATTTAGGATATGTGAATTGACAAAGGCATGACTAAGAAACAAATATAATAACGATCCTAGATAGCGAGGAATAATTATGATATTTAAAAAAATATAATTGTAATATAAATATATTTATATAATGGTATATAAAATGTAATGTATAATTTATTCTACACATATTAAGCGATTTTAATTCCAATTATAAGAAAGCAACCATTGATCAGCGAAAAGTAGAAAACGGAGTGGCTTAACACTAGATCTCACTAGATCTCATGGTTCCTGCGGTTCCCTCTACCTATCCTATAATGAGCAGAGTAAAGCGTAAGTCTAAAGAAAAAGAAAACAAAAGGTCCACAATAAACATTGTATCGATGGTATACAGCAAATGCCGTGTGCATTACTTCCACATCATGCAAGTTCAAAAGATATCTATTAAAAGTAATTGCAAAATTTTGATAATATGTCCAAGTGTTCGTACACCACTCGTATTCTCATGCTGTATTACCATCAAAAACAACAACAGAGATGGTATACCCATTCACAAAACCTATTATGTTAATTTAAAACACATCAGAGGCATGATAAGATCAGGCTCGTTCACACCACACCTCCCGAAACAATAGTTAATAAGATGATTTATATCGATCTGAGATAGTGCGTTCGACACGTCTAACATCGCTTTAGCATAATCTCGATTAAGAATCGAGTGCTATATCGATTTGTACAGATGTTCCTTCCAACGTCCGGTGGAGACGATGGTACATCTAATAACTTTCTAACCAGCAGAAAAGAGATATATTTTTGTATGTGTGAATATATTGAAATTAATAATTATTCTTTTGTAATGTGTTGCCATTAAATATAAATTTAATTCGAGTTAAAAAAGTAAAAATAAACTTACAGTTTCAAAATAATTATATATAGATGCACATTCGAGTGTATATCATCATATGGCAAGTTATCACACTGATAACACAATCACAGTATCAGTGAATCACGGAAAATATGATAAAGAAACTAATTTGAAATATTTGAAAAAATTATTATTTTAATAAAAAAATGAAAAAAAACAACGCGAGCTGCCCGACTAGCGATGATCGAGTCAGATCTAAGTCCAATCTCCTGCAATACAATGACAATAATTCATTAATTACGATTATATCACGAGTTCGGGTTGCAGAAAGCGTTACAGAGTGACGTTACCGCCCAGAAAGTGGCAATTAATTTGGTAAGAGTTATTCCGCAGCATGACATAGAGGTTTCTCGCCCTCTATCGTAGTTATTATAGAATAATGAAAGGTGCGCCGCCCGCTGCGATCTACAATTGGCCTGCTTAGTGGCGGGGAAGCCCGTTTAGCTATTTTAATTTTTAGTTTGTCTAGTAACGGAGTTTCGTAAGTATCTGGCGATCGGATCCCTGTACAGCTGTTTAATTGTTGATTGCTTTTAGTTGATTTGATTTAGGGATGGGATGATGAGTCAGATTGTTTACTTCGTACCTTTAAAAATAATGTAATACTCGTATCGCTTGTATTTTTTGTTATATATCATGATTTTTTAATATTGATTTGATCATATTGTGTTATGATATTATATATCACATTATTTATACTAGCAATTTTTGTCTATGGGTTCATTATCTATATGGGTTCATTATGCAGCGTGTTAGTAAAGAGTACTAATTTAGTACTCTTTACCAAATTAGTATTAAAATGTCCACCGACAGGTGGTCCTGGCGAAAATTTGAGACAAAAACAAAACAAAACTTGACACTTTTGAATATCATTATTAAACTACACGAGTAACAGAAAACGTTAAGTTCTTAACTAAGCTTACTTCATTTTGTTTTGAACTGTTACATGTATATAATTTTTAATTGCTAGATATCGATAATTAATCGCTGTGTAATAATTATTTATCTGTATATTTCGAGTGATATGTTACGACAAAGTATCCAAATTGTTATTTGGAAATATAAAAATTGTTTCATTAAAATCGGATTAGGGTAATTTTATTAAAATATCTTATTTAATATAAGAAAAAATAGCACTTCCATAGGAACAAAACAAAATAATAAAACATCGACCCCCTTAAACTTAGCTAATTGCCTTATTGGAGTAATGGATGGAAAGTGAGTTTAAAAAATCCATTTGCAATCAGCAAAATGATCAGTGCGCATACGCAGGCGTCATGTGGCCAGTCGGTTGGCTATCGCGGCATCTTCACGCGTCGCCGACTGTACCCCTTGCTACGATTAGTGTCCAAACGAATAACTTGATAGGGAATTAAAGATAATGTTTAATATTTTTTACAGAATTAGAATATCTAGGGTAAATTGAAGTCAATTGTGGCTTTAGTTGAAACAGGTGGCTCCAAAATTTATGTTGTACATACAAATTTATGATAAGTTTTCAAGCTTTTAATGTAAGTACGCTTAGTGCGCAATATTTTACGCTTATTACGGGGAAATGGAATAGTTTTGAGTTATTTATGTAAAGAAAATTAATTAATTAATATTTCTTTTTATTTTAAGCACTCAGTTTACCGGTTGTTTTAAGTCAAATTTTGCGGGTAAAAGGCAGCGCTGTGTTTTGGTTCAGTTCGTAGTTCTATCATATTTCAACCACCCATATTGTAAGCTTTCACTCTTTAGAATGTACAGTATATTTGTGAAAATTAATAAAATAAAAATATTCTAACCTAAGAAACAAATACGACAGATCAATACAAAAAGTTTTTATTTCTATAATTTAAAACTGAACCGATTCAAGCCCCAAACAAAACTTCGTTATTATTGAACTGTAATCTATTGCTGTATTATTAAAGATGTAAATACATTAATTAATATGTGTCCAAAATAATACACACTTGAATTATCGTAAACCAAATAATGATTATAGTATAATCAAACAAATTGTTAGCGACGTGTTAGCGACGTGTACGAGACCTGACAAAAGTGACCGTTAAATCTACTGATGGTTGATGAATAAAATATTAATAAACCCTGTAACCGACCATAAAACTCTATACGTCGCAATCGACATGGAACACTTAAGCAATTTCACGAATAGGAAACGTAAACGCGTCGATCGAGGCAAGCTTTAATCAATGAAGTTATGTCGGCCTCTTTGGGACTTAACTAACCGAGGCGACCCTCGAGTTACTATATAATGGACGTGTTACAACCTAGTTAAAAGCTTAATTAAAAGCTTTTTCAAATATATATCTTTAATATCATATTAAATAAATGCTATGACGTTTAATTTATAAAAAATATATATTTATATACTTATAGTTACCAGTACGCGGAAATAATTTATAGTAATTATAAATTCGGCTAGAATTCTACGAAAAATGTTTACGATTAAAAATTATTTTAGTTAATTGCAAATTATGAGTTTTGTACGCGTTAATAAAAATGGCAGATGTTTTTTTTTAGAAATAGAACAATAATACTAATTACAATTACTTATTTCGTTAGTACCTGGACGTGGCTTGTGTTTTACAAAAGTCGTTATATAGAAATTAGGTGTGTAGTATGTCAGCTGTTTCATTATTCATATATTATTAGGTACTTTAAAATAATTTTGCCACGAAGGCAGGTGGTCTCTAGGCTGGTTAACAATTATACTAGTAAAATAATAAACTATACTACTGATTGCGGTTGTAAGATTGCCTCCTATAATAATAGTATAATGAGCCTTATATGGTTTGTGTAAATTTGCTATAACCTATGTAAAATATATTAAAGATGAATAAAATATATTTAAAATCAATAGTAAAATCATTGCTCTTTTATCAAATTAAATAATGTATTTAAAATACGATTATGTTAGTTTTACATATAAATGTATCAATTTTACTACAAAGTAGTTAACGACTAATATATTTAAATGTTATCACTTTAATTGTATAAGGGCTTAATTAATATTCGCCGCTACTTAATGATAAACGTCTTTAAAGTGAAACTTAAAAGTTAACTTCACCAATAAATAAAAAAGCTTGCAATTTTCATTGATCACCTAATTATACATATTTTTTTTTATTTTAGCTTCACGCTTTATCCCGCACATGGCAGGGTAGGCAGAGGGAACTGCAGGAACCATACGAACCTAGTGTTAAGATACTCCGTTACTTAGTCCCTGCTTGCTCCGTCCGTGCTTTCCGCCGTTTTCGAGGTATTGCGTATTGAAAAAATCCATCTTCCTCGAGTGGGAATCGAACCCAGAAACCGTCGCGTTTACAGGCAGACGTTGCGCCTCTGCGCCACGACGGTCCTCGATTTTTAATTATACATTTAATAATATATATGCAATCAGGAAACACATAGCAAAATATTCGTAGATCGTTGTACCACGAGTCATGTCCCACAAGTTTAGTGCTGAGTCAGCATCTCCTCTTTAACTCTTTCCAACGATTGTTCTGTCCGGCATTGTCATGTCAATGCCTCCCCCGCCGGTTAATTACTTTTCATTAGACAATCAACGTACGTTGTTTGGTGTTGTGAAACAACATATCACAGTGTCGATGGATATTTCGCAAATATCATTGCCGTGTATTCAAATGTAGCTTTCGATGTCTCATGTCTAAATTTCTGTTTGACCGCCTAGGATGATTTGACCTAGTGGCTAGTCGCTGTGTCATGGTATAAATGCGCCATAGATATTAATTCTCAATTAAAATTTTGTTATCTACATACTATATGTACTACATATATGTCGCTTACTGTGAGGCACTTGGTTCATATAATAATAGCTAATTTTGTGACACAAAACATTTTATAGTTATTTCAAATCCGTAGGTCTTTAAAAAAAATTAATACTCATAGTCTCTTGACTAAGTAACGGACTAAGTAACGGAGTGTCTTAACACTAGGTTCGTGTGGTTCCTGCAGTTCCCTCTGCCTACCCTGCCATGTGCGGGATAAAGCGTGAAGCTCGACATAGTAGAACTTGAAAGTAATATGTGATTATAAATATTTAACTGAAGATATAAAATATGAATAAAATTCGGGATTAGAGAAAGATGGTAGGTACCAGTGACGACGTCACAGTGAGAATGAAGAAGAACGTGCTCACATGATTTGGACACGTGAAAAGGATAGGTGGTAAAAATATATACGAAACAAAAGTGAGTGGTAAGACAGGTAAGAGGAGATTTCAGTTGACTTTCGAAAACACAGTATCGATGATAAAAAGAAAGGTCATATAAAAAACATGAGGAGTCTCTGGAGAGCATGTGTGAAGAGGCTAATAACAGTGGACGAGGCGAAAGAGGTACGAATGCAGGGACCACAATGCTGGCCGCTCCGTTCTTTCTGACTATCCCGCTAGGGATAAAGCGTAAAGATAATATGTATGTATAAAAATGCTTTCAGTAATTGAAATTAACTCTAAAATAAGTTAACAAAGTTCCAATTCGCGACAGGCGCGGAGATGCAATAGCTCACCGTATCTAAACGATAAATCCTCTACGCCATTTATATTTGACTGTCAGAGCGTAAAATATAGCCAACATACATGGTTCTGTCGTATTGAGTAATTACCTCGCCTACATATTAGTTAGGTAATGTATGTGCTGTGTGAACTTATGACAAATGTTCTATTTCGGACTATTAAAGCTTTTAAAGTACCATGTGTTTATGACAATATTTATTAATTTTTCAGCTTCGCACTGTATCCTTCATTCTATTTAGTAGGGTAGGCTAATAAAACCTGGAAAATATGTTAAAAAACTAAGTTTTCGAATTTTAAAAATATTAGACTTTCTTATCTAAGCTATAAAATGTAATAATTCATTGTCAGGTGTAGAACCTACAACTGTCCCGCTAAGAGCAAGACCCTGCGTCGCAGCGCCACGCTACCTTATTATATCAGAGAAAGAAATGCAAAACTCTGACTGACTCTGACTATAAGGAGTTATAGTCAGACGTCGTCAGTCAATCAAGTGAAAATTATACCAAATGTAGTATTTGAACATCGTGGCATCATATTGTTAGTATACCTATATGTAAATTTTTCTCGGCACTTATTGATTGGCACACTTTTAAAGTACGACACAGGAGCGACAAATGAAATTTTCCTTGAACTTAAGTTAGATTAATACCTATAATATTACATATTTTTTTAATAAAAGGTTATTTTGGTAATCCTTATAAAAATATTGACTTCTTATTAAAATATAAGATAAATTGAAATATATTTGCTTGAATTGTTTTAACGAAAGATACCATTGCAACTGAAAATTGAATGAAACAAATTAAAATAATTTTAATTTGTTTTATTCAATTTCAAAGCTTATGAGAACGAGGAGAGAACCTAGCTGTTGTATTTTATACATCATGTCATATTAAACAGAATCTCATCTAAAAATGATGTCTGGCATTCGAGCCATGGTATATAGTATCAATTCTTTAACTTAATTTTAAAAGTTTTTATCAATTTATTAAATAACTTAAGTTCATCTTTACGTAATGTTCTAATTTTTCTAAAATATAAAAAATACAGTATTACATAGATACTTGCAAATTTGCATAGTAATTTGCTTTTGTTTTAATAACAGAACACAAATTGACCAAAACGCTATAATTACAAGTCATAAAAATATTTGATTGCTATAATATGATAAACCCCATATATTGTATCAAATATACATATATACATATAATATCCATGTCATACACTTATATATATATAATGGCAGGGAACAATAGCCACTCAACCAGTGTCGTGCCAGCAGGACGTTGAGCGCGTATTTACATAGTAATCGTACAACCGACGGCTTTTAATTGCACTCACAAACTTTACTATGAGGGAATTCGTATTCGTTGTACCGAACATGTTTTATTGCGTATATTGAACCATGTTTAGGACACCTTATCTAAATGAGTTGCATTATCATGTTTTACCTAAATTGTTTTATGTTTCAATGTTTAATATTTAGATTTTGTGTAACTTTCTGAACTTTTATGAATGACTGACCTTTATCTGTGTTGATAATTAAGAATTATATTTGTGATAATGAAGAAGTAGGTTTTAGCCTTCCTTGAGAAATAAGCTATACTACGCAAAAATCATAATTACACTATTGTTTCCTTTGAACCATTTGTTTCCAAAAATATCGCTTTCGAACAAACAAATTGTTCTACTCTATATGAATATAGATATAGATACTTGCCTTTCCCTGCAGATTGTATATTTCAAATGTAAGAATAGCTGATTTAAATTTTAAATTCCCATATAAAATGCTACTAAAAATAGTTAAATTGATTAAATAGTAAAATGTACACGTTATATTAATTAATAACTACTGGTATACTCAGTTATCATATTTGCATTAATATACAGATATGTCATATAAGCTTAATAATTTGTATATAATTTTATACTTGACATAGCTTTTCTACATAGGTAGACAGTGCAGCGCTTAGTTCAGAAAATTCTCAAAATATCTGACAATATCTCAAAAGCTGAAGGAAAATTATGGAATGGACTATCATAACATCAACTTTTTCCTTTCTAGCATTCTATTTACATGGTATAGCGTAGTACTAAAAACAAAATCTTCTTTTTCCCACTTGCTCATCTAACAGAAGTCTGGTTAAATAAATCACTGCAAACTTATACGACAAAATCACGACCAAACTAATACAAAATAATACGAATGACATAATCAACAAAGATATTTTATTGCCACTTTATGACACCACGTGTTCATGCCTAGTCGCTATTGAGACCGTCTTGACCCTTGTCGTAACAATTAATTAAAATACAATGTAACTAGCAGTGGGCTTGCTACCACAACGTACCCGTCAAAATGTCAGGACTGAGAAAAATATAGGCGTCCGAATGGGGTAAAACCACAGTAAGTTGGAATATGCAAATAGGTTGCTATATTTTGTCACTGAAACTCTAGCTTTATTCGGGGTATTTATAGCGTTCTGCTTATATATGTTTGTGTGTAAAGGTCTTTTTAATGGAATTAATGTTGTATTCGTGTTGGTTTTTGTTCATGTAAAGCGTTATTGTTACTCTTTTGCACTTAAAATTTAAAAAAAAGTAGGTAGAAAAGGTTCTAGTCAACGGTTAGTCATAAGGATGATGCAATTAAAAAAATGTTGTATTTTGTTGTAATTTGCCATTAAATAGTATCTTTTTATTGTCAAAATAGCTTAAACCGACTAAATTAGTACAAATTAAAGATATAATCGGATGCTTGTCTCTCCCAAAATAATTAAAAATAGATTAATATATTTACGGTTCAAATAACTAAATATATAGATTAATATAAAGCTTAAAGCTTTCTAAAACTGTTAGTATTCGCTGTGTGCATAATAAAAATATTGTAAACATATAGAAAATAATAGAAACGACTCTTTCGAAAAGGGTTATTCAATTGAATACATCCATCGCGGTGTAAACAAGTGATAACTTGACAACTGAAAATGTATGTATTGGTATTGGCAGCCTTGTGGGGACCACAGAATATTTAAACGTGAATTAAAAAAATAAATATTTTTTTTAAATTATGTCACATATAAAGTTCATCATACGGTCATGTAGATGCGATAATTTGTGGATTCAATTCCCACTCGGGGAGAATGAACTGTTTTCTTTTTCATCGTTCTGGCAACAAGGCAAATGGCGGCGTTGAGCTCTACAACTCAATATGTAGTGCCTAAAAAGACGGAAAGTGGGGAACGGAGTGTCTTAACACTAGGTTCCTTTTGCCTACAGTTTCCTCTACCTACCCTGCTTTGTGGAGAATATTGTGTGAAGCTAAAAAAAAACAAAAAAAAATTTAGAGAATATAAAAAATTAGATACATATTAAAAAAAAGCTTTTTTTTCCTTTGATATTTGTTGCACATTTACAACTGTTTATTTGTGCCATTATTGTTATGTATTTTGGTAATTTAAATTTGGTTTATTCGATAAATTATATTTTTTTAATATACTTCTAACATATATATGGTTCCAATGTTGTGACGTCACATATACATATAGCCGTATATAGGTATATTTTGTTTAAAATACTATTTTTAATTATTTAAAAATAGTATATTACTCAATTTTTTTTTAAAAGTCTAAGAATACTGTTTTTATTTTTTTGCTTTTACTATCTACATAGGATATGTCAAAAGTCTAAAACTTGTAAAATATGAAAACGTCTGAAAAACAAATTATTTAATGTATATAGTATACAGAGAACTGTCGACACAACGAATAGATAACTATCGCAAATATTTGACAATACACTTAAAAACCTTTCCGTAGTCTCATTCGCGTTCGACAGAAAGTATAAAGGACTTTATTAATTTCCCACTTTTCCCCGTCTATAATAATTTCACGAGCAATGGCGTCCGCATCGCTGAATGCCGCTATCAGAGACAACAATGAGTTTCTGACTGGCTGGCCATCTTCAAACGTAATTCGCATTTTTCACGGCTAGGACCACTCTATGGTGGGAGGAACCCCCATCGGCTTTATATTTCCATAAATCGAATCGAATATGCTTATTTTGAGTTTTATATTTTATTGTTTTCAGTGTTTTTTATAGTTTCATTGTAAGGTTTTGTGAATTAAAATCAATTGGTAAAGTCTAAAGGAAGTGAAGTCATTAACGGTGAGGAGATATATTTATTAAATTAAAGAATTCAAAATGTTTTTAGTAAGAATTTCTGTAAAATCACTTTATCCGTACATAGCACAAGAAGCAGAACCTAATGTTAAGGCATTTCTCCCGAAAGGCGCGCAGCGGGGAATATCATTGTTATTATTTCATATAATTTTAGAACTTGGTTATTAGAAATATAGGTTATGAAAATGATAATAACTTCACGTTTTACCCTTTTTACTTAGACAGAGGGTAACCTAGTGTTAAGACACTCCGTTCTCGTCGTATCGCCCAATATTCCGAGATAGCGTTGAGTGGTAAACAATTCGACGACTTGCTTTGTCTTCTTACCATAGCGAAAAAGTGAAGTAATTCCTTTCTGCGATTAGGAATCGAATCCACAACCCTTCACAATTAAACATCATGCCACTACACCACGACTAGTTCTAATTTTATAACAATAAATTGTTTAAATAATATTTCTCGTTAAGCAAAATTTAATATTTTTAATTACATTAATTTTAATAATTTTCCTATAGAAGAAGAAGCGTATGAGAATAAGTATTTAACAAGTATTACATTACAGGTAGCATCGGCTCCACGTGCCCGACCGTCCGTTAATTGACTTTTGGCTCCAAGTGTTTCGGCCAGTCATCGTTCTAGTTTTATATTTTGGCGCCCATTTCCAACCTAACAGCCCTCTATATTTTTTACATGGCAGATCAATTATGATTTCGAATTGGTTTGATGAATCTGAATAAAATTCCATTGCTGTTGTTTAATTGCCTCGTTGGCTATTTGAAATATAGTTTAATCAATACAATAGACGAGGGTTTTGTTGTTAACTTAGTCACAATGGCGAGTTGTTTCGTTTCGTGTCAATTAGAACTCTGTGGATATTATTGTTATAAGATAATTTGAAGCTTTTCGTTAATATTGTTGTATTTTAAACAAGCTTTTTAACAAGCTCGTCACGCTTTTCGTGTTATGTTCAATTTATATCAAGAATGCGCTTTATAATTTTTATGCGAGGAAATATTTCAGTACAGCGGTCGTAAAATACCAATTAGACATGCGCTGCAAGCATGCGTGCACGCATTCGTATACATCGTAAAAAATTTAATTTCAATGCAAATAATGAAAATTACGCGAAATTCGGTTTCGCGATTGGATCTACTAATTGTCTCATATTTGTAATTATAAATATAATTTTAACTTAAATATGTAGCAAAAAGCTAGCGTTGCATCCCGGTGCGTGGGCCTATCGGGGAAAGGGGCGAATTGTGATGCGATTGATAAGTATTAGGTACCTACGGCAACGAACGGCGAGAAACTTACAAGGTTTGCAGCGAATGCGGGCTGGTCACGCGATACGTCGCTGGCACTGTGATGAACGGGGCCTCATTTTACAAAGTAAAGCAGTTAAAATTAATTTCAGTTGGCCAAGAAAATATAGATATCTGTAATCACTAAACACTCAACGCTCATTTATTATGAAAATATGCGGTCGTTTTATAAGTGTGAAGTAATAAAGTGCAAAAACTTATTATATAAATTATTCAAAAGTTACGCTTTCATTCAAGAGAGACTTAACAAGCGCTACCTGACATAACGCGGGAGTGTTTTTGCGACACGGTTATTGAATATACCGTCAAAGTTATCTATTTGCGATATCAGACCTAGGTATGAGCTTTGTGTGTTTAATTTTCCCATAATTAGGAAGGCAGTATGAGGCGGAATGAAGTAACATGCGAATTCATTAGCGTACGAGTGTATAGAGGAACGTCGCAGGGGCGCGAGGCAGACGATGCAATCGCTCAAATGTATGGACAACCAAATAATTTATTTATTATTAAGCCATTGTAGTAAAATGACATTGCCTAAATTGTTATTTAAAAATTTTGTCATTACTTTAAAGAGATGTCCCCAATCAAAACGCAATATGTCTGAAACTGAGTAGTGCCTGTTGATTGCATTTTCTAAAGGATTCCTCTAACTTCCTAAAATACTGTGAAACTAATAAGTAATAGTAATATTTTAGAGAATCAATGAAAATGATAAAAAAACTTGTGACAACGAAAAAAATATCAATCACAAAAATACTTTAAAAATTGTGTAATTTAAATATATTTTTGAAAATAGCTGAAGATATTATGATATTATTAATTACACAACATATTATGTACTTAAATATACACTATACCTCTATAGTTAAGGTATTTTGAGATAAGTAACACCTTTTTTGCAAACAGTACACATATGAAACAAAAACGTTGGCAGGCTTCGATGCTATCACGCGCACACGTAGCTATGTTCATGATTAATTAAAAACAATAAATATAATTAAATATATACATTGTCATTCTCTCATGTCATTTATTTATATCTTAATAAATAAGTATCATTAGTTATATTTTTCATTAACGTCTTAAATAAAGGCAGATTAAAAAAAAGAAGAAACAGTATGTTGGTTAAAATTTAAAGTAATGTAATAGGACAGCGTCCGGTTTTTGGTGTGATCCCGAGTCAAGAGAGGGATATAATTATATATACAATATCTCAAATTTAGACGGAAAGTGGAGAACAGAAAACCTTACTCTCTCTTCTTTAACTATGCTCCTATATATACATACGTCATATATATATATATATATATATATATATATATTTATATATATATATATATATATATATATATATATATATATATATATATATATATATATATATATATATATATATATATATATATATATATATATATATATATATATATATATATATATATATATATATATATATATATATATATATATATATATATATATATATATATATATATATATATCAAAGTCAACATGATGTAGGATGTTAACAGTATTTTTATTTTCATTTCCCTGGTCTTTTTATGTGGTATTAATTTCTTTCTGCACTCAACTCTGTTGCGGAGTTGAAAATGTAGTCTTTCTTTTATCTGACACTATTTCGCTTTTAGATAAATCTTTACGAGACGCTTAAGTACTTATATTTCTCTATTAATGTTTTTTCAGGGCTGTCGTGGCGCAGAGGCGTAAGAGGTTCGATTCCCACTCGGGGAAGATGGATTTTTCTATTTCCATTTTCTTCGCTCTGGCAACTAGGCAAAGCGTTGAGTTCCGCCACTCAACACGCATTGCTTCGAACAAGGCGGAAAGCGGAGACGAAGAAAGCAGCATCTAAGCAACGGAGTGTCTCAACACTAAGTTCCACGGTTCCTGTAGCTCCCTCTACCTACTCTGCCATGTGCAAGTTAAAGCGTGAAGCTAAAAAAAACGGTTATTTTACAATTATCACTCATATCAGATTAGCTTTAGCGTTTATCCATCAATTCATATTATCTTCTTCTCTTCTCTATCTATCAGGATCTACAAAGAAAGCTAATTTGTGACTAAAAACTGGCAATACAAATATCTAATAATTGTAACAGACATACATAAGTACAATATATACAGACGTACATAACCAACCGAAACAGCTGTTGTCTCCCCTTTTTACTATAGCATTAATTTATGTATATAAGCAAGCAACGGGTTGCCACTTTTTTTAATAATTTTTAAATTATGTTAACCTAATAATTAATACGCGTTAACAAACACGTAACTGGCCTATTTTAATATGAAATTGTTAAACCAATTAGTGTTTTAAGACAAGCAGCTGGATTAGTTTTATGATGCGCAGTTATAGCTTTTATTACACATTTAAACTTTTAATATTGTAAATTTTTAAATAGCCTTAAATATTAAATTATTATTGAAGATTTTTAAAATAACTTCTTCCTTATGGAAGTTAATTGATTATAAAAATACAGAGAAGTTATATTTATTAAAGCTTTATTGAAGTATTTATAACTAAATGATACGATTTATCGATAGGGTATAATAATACCATACAAAAATTTCTTGATGAAAATGTTAGTTAAGGACCGTCGCGGCACAAAGGCGCAGCGTCTACCTGTAAAGGCCATGGTTTGTGGGTTCGATTTCCATTCCGAGAGGCTGGATTATTTCGTTTCCGTTTTCTTCGCTCTCGAAATCAGGCAAGCGCAGCGTTGAGTTGGATCACTTAATACGCTTTGCTTCTAAAGAAGGGGTAACTTAACACTAGGCTCCCACGGTTCCTGCGGTACCCTCTACCCTGCTTATTGCGGGATAAAGAAAATTATATTAGGTATTTATTGTGTGAATTATATTAGATATTTATTGTGTACTTACGAACTAGTAAATCTTTGGAACTTTATTGACGTGAAGTTCACGTCAATAAAGTTCTAAACATTTACTTCATGAAAAAATTTTTTAGCGTATCTATTTGGCTCTTACATGAAGTGTCAGTGTTCATGCTGAACATCTTTCATTAAGGTCATTTCCTTATTTCCCAAAGAGTTCGATCTCGAACTTTAATATTTTTAATAAAAAAACGAAAGTTTTATTTAAAAATAATTTGCTTATTTCTTGTAATTTAGATGTTCTTGATTTGACAATGTAAAATGCCTAAAATGTTTTATCAATTATTTGTTTTTTGACTAGATTTTATGATTATTTTGACAAGATATTATAGTTCATCTGGGCTACTATGATTTTTTATAAGTATTTAAAATAACAAATCTAACACTTAATTTATAGCTTAGGTCCTGTCTAACAGACCTGACAGCTATATCACAAAAAAGTTTCTTTTAGATCTGTATGGTATAGTGGAGTAAATTATTAATGTCGCTCTGCCGGTATTAGGGTCATCGTTAATTAGACAATTTATCTTAAATTCTATGAAACCTTTGCGGAAAGTAAAAAATGCTAATATTTCGGTTTCACATTTGGCCAAAAATATGTAAATTTCATTATATATAAAAATAGATAGACCCAGTTAAAGATTATTTACAAAAGAATGCCAGCGTTGACACATGCCTAACAGCTAATTGCAATCATGACCAATTTATTTATTTACCAAGTATTTATAATATTTATGTGAAAATCATATTTATACTTGATATTCAGCAGCTGTATAGTATAAAACTGAATTTTGTTTGTGCATGTATTATAATTAAAAAAAAAAAAAAAAACCATAAGATAAGTATTTTAATAATCACTGAGATGTTAAGTAAAATGGCGAAAGATTGACAGTCACGCATCGTCTGTTATGGAATTATAAATTGGTTATAAATTAAATAAATAAGTCATTCGAAGTCAACACGTGGTGATGTAAAGAGCAGGTTGTTGATTTTCAAATTGTACTAAACCACAAAAACGGTTGTTCGCGTGTGCAACACTTATGTGGTTTTTGTGTTTGGAATAAGAAATACTATGCGTTTTCACTGTTATTGATATCAAACAAATGGCCTTTTAATTCTGTTAATTTTCTAATAGAAATAATAAACAAAAAAATTATACTTATTTATTTATTATAATAATTTAAAAAAGTGGATATTGCATTTTTAATGAGTATATCTACTTATAAATAATGCAATATCCAATACATTAATTTTTTTTTCAGAGAATAATAAGAATGTTATTTGTACTTCTACATATAACACGCTATCTACATATACCTATTTGTACTATAGAAAAAGGACGATCTTATGAAGGAAAATAAATCGATTTAATTATAATTAAAAAAAATAAAATTATAAAATTATATATACTTTTTTAAAATTTTAAGTAAAATAATTTATTAATCATGTTTTATAGACAAGCTCCAACTGCAAAAAATTCTATATTATCTATGTGTCATATTATCTGTCAAAGTTTTATCGACATAAATTAAAAAAAAATGCTACTTTAAAAAAAAGAAATCCTTAGCATGTGCCATAACGAGAACTGTCACCAAACTTCATTTCTTCAAAAAATAATTTAGCATAGTTCCCATCTGTCATTATTAATAATTTATAAGTTACTTAATAATTAATTAATATTTAGTTGTTATTAATCATGTTTTATTGATACTCTGCAATTGCTCAAAAGTCCCATATTATCGTTTGTGTCATATTATCTGTCAAACTTACATGCGTTAAAAAAAAGAAAAAGAAATGTCACTTTAAAAATAATGACGACTGTCACCAAAACTTTATTTCTCCAATAATATAACTTACTATAGTTCCCGCTTGTCATGGTACAAGTACATCTATAGATATCATTCTATAACTCAGCTTACTCTGGTAGAGCAGTTGCAAACTTTATTGTAGTCGAACTTGCTACACAAGTTGCTGAACAATAAATCATAAACCGTCAGAAGATGTGCCATTGTTAGTTGCAGTGCTATGAACATGGAATCCACAGATTTACTTAGAGCTATTTTATCAGAGATAGAATTAAATTATTGTGGTATTCTAAAACTGGTAGTCTTATAAAGTAACAATAAATATTAAAAATAATGTAAATATAGATACGAAATAAGACTTTATTATGTTATATTTTTAATATTGATTCTATATACTATATATTTACAGTAATACAATAAATATTTATGATAAGAACATATAGTATAAGTTAAAAAGGATACAGATCATGTCTGTCGTGTATTAATAAATTTATTATGAAGTATTAAATAAAAAAATGATGTTAGGCTTTAGCGAAGTTTTAAATATTTTCTTAAAAAGAAATATGTTACACTTTTTATTAAGGCTTATTTAGGAGAAAGGGATGGAGGTAGCAGTGCCGTAGGGAAATGTATGTACCTAATATAACTCTTCTTATAAGACGCATACTAAAAATGTACCTAATAGTATTTAGTTTACTAACAAAATATAAGATTTCGCGCCAATATATATATATATATATATATATATATATATATATATATATATATATATATATATATATATATATATATATATATATATATATATATTTCTAAAAAAGTTAACTGTGAAAGTTAAAGTAATTTTTTTGTTAAATTGGGATATTTATATAGAAAATATTGTTATACAGTATATATTATTACAGTATATATTATACAGAAAATATTGTTATTTTAAGGTCATTTTTCATCAGTACATTCGAAATTACTTTAGAGAAGGCATTTTAATTAATTAAAAATAATTTTTATTTTACTTTTATTATCTAACTACTTAATTTTTTTTTAGCTTCACAGTTTATCGGCGTTAACGTCTGCCTGTAATCGCGACGGTTCGAGAGTTCGATTCCCACTCGGGGAAGATGGATTTTTCTATTTCTATTTTCTTCGCTCTGGTAACTAGGCAAAGCGCGGCGTTGAGTTCCGCCACTCAACACGCAATGCCTCGAAAAAAAGGCGGAAAATGGGGACAGAGAAAGCAGGAACTAAGCAACGGAGTGTCTTAACACTAGGTTCATATGGTTCCTGCAGTTCCCTCTGCCTACCCTGCAATATGCGGGATAAAACGTGAAGCTAGAAAAAAATACATAAATAAAGTAAGAATAGCCGACTAGTTAAAGCTCTTATCTGACTATTTCCCGACTGGTCGCCTACTACTACAGACATATATCGGATATCGTTAATAATTGTCAGATATCGAATAATGTTTTTCTGTAATATTTAACATTCAAGAATTTTTTCATAGAATTTGTAGCATACTATAACAATATCTTATAATATTTTACAAGTAATTTAAATAAGAAAAAGTATTTTGTAGAAATACAAAGCGAAAGCAAAGTCCACATAATTCATTCGTTAACATTTTTAAAGGACATAAATAAAATTCTGCAAGACTAACTAACTGTTTTGATAACGTAGTAAATTTAAATTTATGCCCATGGTATGCATTTAGAACGTGTAAAACGTTTGCAACAAAAAGCATAGACGCGTATCTCACGTGATCTTAGTTTCTCGTTTCTAAAACATCTGGTGGTGGTGGATTTCATATTTAAAATTTTATGAAGAAGAAGAGAAGAGTTTATGAATTTATGGAAAAAATTATGTTGTAATAAAAAAATACGTGCGCGTCATTTGAGTTCTACTGCTAGAACATATTATATATTTCGCTATAGGTACTGTGTATATATTTTCCTCAAAAAAAAAATCATCATAATTAAATAATAATCCTGACATTTCAAAAGTTAAGAATCAACAATTGTGTAGCAAAAAACTTCGTAACTGTTTGAAAACGTTTGTGTACGCAAATATGACATTATCGATTGCGACTAACAAAATTTATGATTTATTGCTGGTATATCGTACTTAATATTCTCATTAAAAATACAGCCTACTGTTGGAGACAGCTGAGCCAGTAGTACTTTTAATGCATACCATTCATTACCGGCGAGATCCCGATCTCTGCGCTCTGATGACGAAACATGCGACAAATATGATGCATCGGGACGATGGCCGATACCCGGACTCTATACAAAAGTGCAACATTTAACAATTCCACATTACGCGAACATATAAATAGAGCTTTATATTAGTAGGAATAGGGATGGAAAATATGGGATCAAAGGAAAGCCGCTGCACACTGTAATTTGGTAGACGTTTATCGCAATTATTAGTGCAGGAGAATCAATGAGACCTCATTTGGTGGATTACCTGCCTACTCATGAAATGAGTGATGACGCCTCTCGCGTTGAGATATGTTGAAAATGTTGCTTAAAATAATGGAAATGCACGTATTGTACCTCTATCTACCTGTACAGAACGGGCGGAAATCAATCTGTAAATGGGAGTATTCGTTAGATTGCAGTTTTATCTTTTCAATCGTTGCGTTGGTTTCTAACTGTTTGCTATTACCGCTAAAATATTAATGTACCGATTTGAATTTCTATACAAAGGCAAATGAGCTATTTTAATTATATCGAACGAAGGTATATTTCACTTATAATAGGTGTTTGATAGGTTCGAGATAGGAGACTAACAAATTTTTATTACATTTTAGATTGTCGCGGTATTTTGATATTCAAATATTTCAAAACATTATAACAAAATGAATATCTAAGTACCTATATAGTTTTATTGGCGTCCATTAAAGCATTTCTCTTCTACATGACATGGAGATTTTGAAACAAGTTCTAATATTGCATCACGGCCACAACTCGTCCCTAGCTCGTTTAGTAATTTCATTAGTCGGAACTATTCATGAATATACTACGCTGCTATAATATGAGCAGCAAGTTTAAGAGGAAATGAGACCACACATAGGCGGGTAATTAAAATCGTAGGCAAGTGACGTATTCTAATCGGTCAGTGGCATTGTTGCGATGGTGTGATAAGGTGTGTCACGGGGTATAAACGAGCGATTGTGGCCCGCACACGGCGCTCGCGCGCTTTGCATAACAAAAGGGCGCAATTTGGAGGAAAAATGGACGCAATCTCGAATCATCTCGGGCTCGGCCGCGCTCGGCTGTTATCGGATGCTCTCGCGCGTACTAATCAGCCTACGACTGTCATGGGTCTACGGTAAAATGAAATGTATGTGAACGTTAACTAGTACTTGTTAACTAGTTATGAAGATGTTAGTTCTTGTATTAGATGCATACAAGTGCGAACAATTAACATTTACAATTAATTTTTTTTTTAAATTAAAACGAAGAATATGACAAACTCCGTGTAGATAATAACTTAAAACTTACATATTTTTTTGAAAATATTTTCGGTAATTAATTACCATTAAAATATTTTACCGTTATTAAAAAGTTTTCTTGTAATATTTACCATTTTCTTAATGTCAAATATTATGTCTGCGCTGCAGATAGGCGGATAGGGATCTGTGTAGCTATTTGTGCCCGGCCGCGGCCGCACGACTCGCATTTCACCTAATGAATATTTTAAAAGATGAATGTCGAAACATTAAATGTCAGAACTAGATTTTAATGAAACCCCGGAACAAAATAGCATGGTGACTCATTGGACTTGTTTGTATTTGTACGTATTAGTAGTTATAGCTTATTGTATACAGAAGCTGTTTTATATATGTAGATGTATAAAATAGTAGAGTAAGGTCAGATTATTATTAAATAATGTTTTATGATCACATAGAAATTTATAGGATCACATTAAATTAATAAACGTACCTAACCTAACTATACATTACTTTTTATATGACATAATTAGTATCAAATATCACAATTTCAAATGTAATTTGTTACTTATGAACAGGATATTAAAATGTAATTACATTTAAATACAATAGAGCAGAGTGATAGTTAAAAAGGTGTTAAGTAAGTTAAAAACTCGAAGTATAAATTAAAATAAACATCTAAATTGCTTATTGTTAGAACATAATATGTGTTTAGCGTCGCCATATTAAATATGTAATGTAGGTATAGCGGTTTCCTGCGCTCGCAGTTGCAACACGGTGCGCGCATGTTTGCACAACAATCGCTAGTTTTTAGTGAATATACTATTTACATGCGACCCTCTGAACAAAGAACGGCTCGTTAATATCACTGGGAATTAACCGGGAGTGGATTGTCGTACTCCGGCAACCGGCACACACAATAAACAATACAAAACGGAGCCGAGCAAAAACAAACTATAGAAACGTCGCACAACAAGAAGAATAGGAAAATTGCTTTTGTTTAAAAAAAATCTATTTGTTCGTTTCTCGAGATGAGCGCGAGCGGTGCGTCTGCGTCGGGCCAATGGCGCGCCGGCCGCTCCCCGCCCCCGGCGAACTGGCCAATCGCGGCGCAGCACTGACGCAAGAGCAGTTTCCTTTTTTAAAAGTTTCGCCCTCGACTTCCATCCGATTTCCCGCCTCGACTTAAGTTATGGACGATGGAAAAAAATCATTGATTTATTTATTAAGACACCAGTTTTTATAACGTTTAAATTATGATGTCGATTGGCGGTAACGTAGTTGCAGTTTTTACGGACGATATTCGGACGTATGTTGTATTGCAATTTCAATTAGATTTTGGCAAAACACGTTATCTGCACATCATGTCTGTCAGATATTTCTAAGCAATTCACAATTTTCTTAAGCGTGTTCCCACGTTTATCGCCGTACGGTCATCGGCAGTCGGCGCACACGCCGCGCTACTCCAAGTGCCAACCAATAATTTGCGTCCTTCAACTGCACATTGAATGCAATCAACGCATTCATTTATAATGGATAACACTTGCGAATAATTAAATGCACTTAACTACTTAATCCTGCTAACTCAAGCTTTAATTGACCCTATATTTTCACGTAATAATGATAATAATCTATGTATAGTGGCATACTTTTAACGGATTTTCATGGTTACGTGAAATTGTAAAATAATTACATAAACATAATTTTATATTTGATTATTGAAGTTTTATTCTAATAAGAGAAACTAGTGGACGTCAGGATTTTCGTTTCACATACTTTAGGATCCTTGTTACCCTTTGCACTGCTATCCTTTTTCATTGAGATTGTATGTCATTAGTGAGATCTTTTTATTACAGTAAAAACTGCTCATTACACTCAACAATTACTACTAAAGATATTATTTTTTCTTTTTATTGTTAGCTCTTTTTAATCTATATGGTTATCAAGCTGTTCTAGATCCTTGATATTTTATAATTGTTAGGTAAAAATATCAATGGAAATGTCTCTCTTCTGTTAAGACGCAATTTCTCTATTTTATATAATTTATCTGGATATAATGGTACTTCATAAGTCCAATTCTTGAATAATTTCAAGGTTTATGACTTCTAAGATTTATTTTATACAACAATTGAAACTTATGAAACTTGAAATTGTTCATATTTCAACAAGAGTGTCCATAACCTTCAATAAGTTACTATGAAGCCATTTTTTTCTTATAGCTTAGAACTTTTATTGTAGATTTACGACAAATGTTCCAGATATCTGATTTTATTTCATTATATGTCAAGGCTGGTTACTAATTGTTTGAACATACTATTTTTGAACTATTTTATACATATGTAACTTTTGCATATTTAAGATAAAAAAAGAAAGAAAATTTGTAATTGAATATTTACTAATTTTATTCTCAACGTTATGCTTATGCTAATTGTAATAATTGGAATTATTTTTTTTTAATATTTAATAATTACACTAGACTACACAACAACTTGGGTACGATTTAAATTTTGTACATTTAGAGAGATGGCTTGGAATGGATTACATAAGATGAATTTATTTATTAAATAGTTATAGTTTTATGACATAGAAGAAAGAAAGCTTTACTTCTTTCATACAATGCAAATAAACAAAATAACAAATATCTAGCTATTAAAAAAAAATAAAATTACAACAATAATAACCTCTTTTATTCTTAAAACAAATTATAATATAGGTAATATAAAAATAAATAATTTATAAATTTTTGATCATATGTTTTACAATTTTTCTCAAATAGTATGTTTTTTAATGCGTCATAGTAAAATTTCACAAAGCGAAAGCAAATTTGTGTTTATACAAAACATTTGAAATAATAATATAGGTACTAATACAGTAAAAATAAGAAAAGATTTATCATAAAGTTTTATGTAGTGTCTGTTTTTGGCACATCTGTGTAAAAACAGGTATAATTCCGTTAATTAACATATTATAGTATTATTCCATTTTTTACGCTTACTATTCATTAATATAATACTACTGTAGGTCTTTCTAGGAAACCTATTAATATTATAATTAACTTATATAAATAACTTTTAATTTTGATTAGTTAAAAACATAAAGTAGACATATTAATAGGTATAGAAACATGGACACAAAATTAGAAAAAAAAGGGTCAACTATCTAAAAATGAAATACTCAAAATAATTATGATAAATTTTTGAAATATTCTCTACAATAAATTCAATAAATATACTTACGGTCATCGTGGCGCAGTGGAATTGCGTCTATTTGTAAACGCGAAGGTTGTGGATTCGACTCTTAAACGGAAAAATGAATGAATTAAATATAGATTTCGAAAAGTTAAATTAGTAAAGTTGGTAATGATAAGAATCATACATCACACTACTAAATTATAAATCAATTAAAAATAAATGCTATCTATCATAAATCGTTGTTTGTCCAAAAGCACATATCATTTGCCTAATTAGATTGGGCGTTAAATCGCGAAACAACCATTTATAATCTGTGCGTTTAAAAATAATGTCGAATAAAAAACTCGTCAAAGATATTGTCAGGAGATACGGCGAGTCTGTTCGCGGGCTGCGTTCGGAAAAAACTTCGAAAAAAAAAACACTCTCGAGGCGATCCGTGACTCCTATTTTTTTGTTTTATTATTTTTAATTCATATTATCGTACGGCTATCCCCTTTAATTTTGTTTTTAAGTATGGCCCTCGGTATGCTGCCAGCTACGTTTATGGATATTCAGAATTCCGTGGCGTATCGTCCGGGGCAATTTGGTTTTATGTAAATGGGACCAGTGCAGGTGTATTATAATCACTGTGACAGATGTAAATCGTGTCTAGCCGTATAGTAAATAAGTGAAGTACAGTTTGTTAATTAAGTTGTGACATTTAAACGATCTGTTTAAATCCTAGCAAGGCGAAGCAACATTTTTATGTGTATTCCACGAATCAAACTCCTCAATATTCAATTAAATGCGGAATTTGTTTGTTACATATTATTATTTTTAAATATATATAATAAGTATGTACCTTTGCGTAAATGTAAATAGCAAATCGCTTTTGTAAAAACAAGAAATATTTATATGGAAATGTTTTTTTGGATTGCCATGCAATAGCGTTTAAAATTGTAAACCGATACCAGAAAAATATTTATAACCATTCCTTAATTAATCGAAACTCTTTGGTTATTTGTAATTATTTACAATGTTATATCTACACTTAAGTTAAACTAATTCTCAACTGACATTTAAAATTTTTTTTTTTAAAAAAACGGAAATAATAAATTTATATAATTATCCTTATTTTTTGTAACACTAAACCAACAGATTTTATCTTTATTTCTAAAATCAAATCTCAATGATACGATCAGAGAATTAGTCGAATATTTAATTTTCTAGATACGGTGCATCAAGCCTCGCAAATAAATTATTGCATCGTAATTTTGCATAATTTTGTAATAACATATAGTTAACGTAATGAACTAAAAGAAAAACCGTAATGTGTCAAATAAAATCAAAACAAAGTAAATATTTATCCTTCAAAATAACACCAAACAGGTTAAAAATTAAGCAAAATTTAAAATGTAATATGTAATAGGTATATTTACTATCAAATCGTCTCCAATTCCTGATTGATATTACTAGAATTTATCGAATAGAAGAAAACGAATTAGCTGTCGATTCCTAATCGATTTTAATGTTAAGACAATCAGATGTCTTGACATATTGTATGATTTATCATAGGTAATATCCAAGTAAATTTCGAATATTATCAACTCCGCCCACCGTGGCCAAGTAAGGGCGGCGCGGCGCAGTTTTTGTACGATCTTATTGCACTTTGAGTTATGAAGTGGGAACATTATACTGTGCCCGCGAATGCATGTACTTGAGAAGTGAATTATGTTTATTTACAGTACATGTTTCTATGTAATATTATAAAATATAGGCACATCATGCAATGCTTATTGGATGCTTATAATTATAGTTTATCATTAAATCTACATGCGTGCTTGCGTGTGTATTACACGAAAGAAATGTGTCTAGCAATGTACACTGTTTTTTCCAAGAGAAATATATATTATTTTTTTGTATAAATAAATAAAATAATACATATTAAAAATATCACAGAGGTAAGCTAAATAATTCATAGCAAAAAATCGGAATAATATGATATAATTGACTTTGTGTGATTTCTAAGGCATTTAGACATTTCCAATAGCACAAAAATTATATATGAAATTGTTAAATGAAGATACTTAAATAGAAGTTACGTATAATATATGTATATAACGAAAAAGAGATATACCTACCACAATTGTTACTACAATAAGTACTTATAAAATACAAATGTAAAATAACAAAGCCATATAAAGCATTATTAGTATAATGTTAACAAGAGTGTATGAGAGAACAATATTTTGCATTAATAAGGTCTACATGGCCGACGGCGAGATGGCACGATACGACTTTTCGATCGGGACTCGTTGAGTATGAAATTATTGGGAAACCCTTCCCTTCGTGCACGATGCATCTGCTAATATTGCAAACGATTCGAGAAAGAGGTAGGTCGGAGATTTATCTCAAGATAGTTGTTAAAGCTGAGCGAATATACAAATAATATTGGTGCAGTGAAATAGCCTCTGACTGAAACTGTGAATTATATTCAGGAGGATTTTGTTAATTTTCAATTTCTGAAAGACAAAGTTTGGCGTGGAATTCTGTACTTAATATACAAAATCTTAAATGCAAGTGAAATCGGAGAATGGAGTGTCTTGACATTAGATTCTTTCAACCTCCCTTTTTGGGGGACATAGAGTGAGAATTAAATAAGTGTGAATCACAAGCAATTTTTTATGACACGCCTTATTATGTATGTACTTTAGTTATAAATTGTAAAGATATACTAGAAATTTACATTTAATTTAAAAAATTCTTCCACAAATTCAATTAAATTTCTTTATAGGTCTACTTAATTTAAAGTTTAGAAAGATATATAAAAGAGAGCAAATCTTTACAAATAATTAATTTATAATGGTAATATCAGTATTCGTATACCTACTATGCGACTGCTAATGTTTGTTGCAAGGATAGTACAAGTTGTAAGTTTTCAGATTAATCTTAGATAACAAGTTAGCGAGCTCGACGCATTACACTAGAAAGTTTTGCCATCTAGAGTTTTGCTAGTTCGCATTTGAATTTTTTAATTAAACAACCTCGTCCCGACGGAACGTAAAAAATGAGTCTGCTTGTACATTTTTATTAGTTTTACTTATAATTTAATTATTCTAGTAGTCAGTAGCTTCAAATGTAAATATTATGCATTACCATTGTTTGATAAGTACAATCCACACTATAAGTAGGCGTAAATATTTGATTTCGACCCCTAACCCGTATGGTCCATGAGGACGATTACAAGAGTTTTTAGAACACTTCCTACATTTACTTATAAATAAGGCATTCGAAATAGTTTTGTAAAGAAATTTATGACTAAATATTCTTATATAAAACATCATAATTAAAAAACTGAACTAAAAAAAAGATTTTTTATAAATGTGATACAATTTATTCATCAGCAACAGAAAGTTGAATGAACCTTAATTAAAACAACACCTCAAACGTATAAGTATGTCTAAAAAAGACTGTAAAGTTATATATTAAAAAAAGTCGTAAGCATCTGTTAAGTTACAAAAGATTATAGAAAGGGCCAACCACGATTCCAAGCAGTTCCTTCGAATGAATCGTGTACCAATCATCAATGTAATACCAATATTAACAAATACAATATTATATAAAGCTGTTCTGCATGAAAATCAAATGATCCATCCATATTTTTATTAAAAATAAGCTATCACTATTTAAAAAAACGTATCATTAGAAATATTTCTTAAATTTACTCACAAGTGTTGTTATTAAATTTTCTTTGAATTTATGTAGAGGCAAATATGGAAGATATTGCAAAATTTTAATATGGATTACGTGATTATTTATTTTTACCAGAAACTATTTATAAACATAGAATTCACAACCATTGTCAATGTCATTATCCCACTTCGCCATGACGACGTCAACTACATTTAACACATAAAATTAGATGAAATGCTCGTAAAAAAGCGTAAGTTCAATAACCTCGAGTAAAAAACAAATAATATGATTGTCCATAAATTTATAAGTTTCAAATGTTGCGTATCTTCTACGCGGCAAGTGTTGGGGCCCGGGGCCGGGGCGGGTCCAGCCACCTGTACGATTTGAATATTCCAAATCGATATTTTATGTGATCACCTCTGTAATTAAGCCAGAATTAATCATCATTCCTTAGGATCGAATGTTCACGCCTAGGCGTTATGATCGACACTGTGTGGCTTTTGTTTTATTTGTTTAATTTTATTTTCTGTCCTTTTGTTTCATTGTATAATTGTATGTTAAATGCTTTTATAATGAAATATTAGATGCATTTTGAATTTTCAAATTAAATTAAACCAAAATAAATTCGTACATTTGCAGAAATAACTTATCTATCTAGAAACTATGTATCGGTAATATACCTAATAGTTTGAAAATATTCTTGAAGGCTTATATTTAGGTTTATATTTTATGATATTACTATAAGTAGATATCGTACTAAAGTATACATCAAGTAATATGAGATATTAATTGTGAAGGCAGTATCGGATGTTCGACGATTCTCTACACGAATATGCGTTTACGATCCGCGTATCGCTCATAAATAAATAAATAAGGCCGAATTTAATAACAAGCCCGTGCTTAAGTAATGGCTGCCAGAAGGCAGTGTTACATATATTAAAAGCTCCATCAATTTTATAATTTTTACGTACATTTTTAGCGTAATATTAAAAGTTTTAACCACTATAATTTTGAGGATGCGGTTGTCGACTTTGTTTTAGAGTAAACCTGAACGTCGTGTGCATACATTCTGGATATCTTATGATAATATTGTATTAAAGATGATTATTATAAAAAAAAACCTTCGTATGCCAACGTATCTGCTTCAATTTATGGCTTCTGCATTACCAAAAATGTCGAAAATATAAATACTGAATGCGCCTCTATTACTGCCATTGATTACTGAAATGGATGTTATTTATAAGTCCTTTGTAAGTTATTTCACAGAAATACATTATAATTTCAATTTTTATTTATTATACAAAAAATATTTTTGACTTAAGTTTACCGATTAACATTTTTATTTTGCCTATCTTAACCTTACTGAATCGATATCCTTTGTGTTATCGTCATACTACGTTGTTAAAATTGCCAGAAAGTATATACATATACTTGGCACTTCAAAAGTAAACATTTTTTTTATCAACTCATTAAAACTTAATAAGTAGTTGTATAAATCATCGCTCGTTAATTACAATGACAGATGCTGCAACATACTACATTCAATATTTCATATTTATTGAATTGTAAGTGCTAAAAACTTAGGAATTCACACTGTAGGACCTTATAACTGAAGTACAAAGGGGTGATGAAATTAGCACCCATCGGTGCCAAAATTTGTACCTTAAAAATTTTAATAGCATTCCAATAAAGCAAATTGGGCTTATTTATTTTCTTGTCTTGCTCATTCGTTGTAGATTTTCGACAGCACGTTTAACCATCCGACGGAGGTCTTTTTATAGGTGATTGAGTTCGAGAATGTCAATGAGAGAATATAAGTAATGTGAGTCACTTGGCGTGGAGATAGAATAAATCAATCGTGTAAAAAGATCGAATGAGGCCTGAATAGCAATACAATTTGCGGTATGAAAAAAGGGTAACGAAGTTTCTCAGCCGTTCTAGGATGCTAACACGGCGCGGTGGTGAGATGCCTTCAAAGGGATTGCGCGGGTGCTTGCGTCGGCGCGTTGAAGTCTTTATCCTCGAAGGTAAGGCTTTAGAGTCCCGCGATCTAGATGAGCGGCCAGGCGACGCGGCACGATGCTATCGTTAAGAGTGTCCGCGACAATTGCTAACAACACTACGGCGCCGACGAACATCGCGAATTATTCAAACATATCCAACGAGTATTTGCGTCTCTACAATCCTTGACATACCAATTTCCCATGGTTATTTGCAAGTGCGTACAATAAGTACATACGTGACTGTCATTACTAGATATTTTCATTGTTTTATTTGTTGTTTTATAGATGGTTTGAGATATTAAGAAGGACTCTCGGCACGCACATTTGTTTATCATAAAAAATAGTGTGAACTTATAGTTACTTGGTCGTACAATTTTTTTACCTACATTTAATTTGAAAATTCATTTAATCATTTATTTCGACTAATGTTTGTGAAGCTTGGTGAAGATATCTTAATTTCAAGTTGAAATAACTTATTTATATATATATATATATATATATATATATATATATATATATATATATATATATATATATATATATATATATATATATATATATATATATATATATATATATATATATATATTATATATATATATATATATATATATATATATATATATATATATATATATATATATATATATATATATATATATATATATATATATATATATATATATATATATATATATATATATATATATATATATATATATATATATATATATATATATATATATATATTTATATATAATACTTACGTATATATTATACTCTTCGTTCTTCTAGTTTGATGCCGGTCACCCTTACGATAACTCTAAACATTATTTTTTCAGTAGTGATTAAAAATATTAATGTTTACTTGAAAGAATCCTTCTTAATTTATTTAATTATAGATATCGAGGCATTGATATTCGCCATTCATGGCGCAATATATGTATATGAGTGCATATAGTGGAGAGTGGAGTGCCTTGGTAGCCTCCTAGCTCTCAACCTACTTTATATGAGAAATAAAATTATTATTGAATTATATATTTTAATATTCTTAAATAATGTCTATTTATTTTTTATTAATTATCAGAAACACACGCAAATATTTATGATAAGCACGCAGATTGTAGCATATATTAGAAGGCTCTATAGGTACGTTGAAAAATCAGTCAATAACTTTTCTTAATTTATATAAATAAGTAGGTAGATACTTGACATGTCGTTATTTAAAATATAACTTTATAAATATAGGTAATTGATTAATTGCTTAAAGATCAAAATAGCCGTACTGAAATAACATGCAAATGCATTTTGACATTAAAACAGAGTTAAAAGATTTTAATTTTTTATAGTTTAGTCTATTTTTCTGTTTCTTTGAGATTCTCTCTGGGACAACTTTATGCGGCTGTTAATGGAAAATAGATGAGGTTGTGGAACAACATAACTATTGACTTTGTATCCAGTAATTCCAGTGGGAAGAACTGCGTTTACTACGTACAAGCCCACTGCTTAGATATAATAAGTAGTATATAGACAAAGTATATATATATATATATATATATATATATATATATATATATATATATATATATATATATATATATATATATATATATATATATATATATATATATATATATATATATATATATATATATATATATATATATATATATATATATATATATATATATATATATATATATATATATATATATATATATATATATATATATATAGGTCACGTTAAATATATACATATAATTTCAAAATATAGGCAATTTATCATAAATACTAGTATAGGTCAAGCGAGTGAAGCTGCAGGCGGGTCACTAGCTTAAAAAACTCCATAGTCGTACCATGAAGCACGTACCAAAAGAACACTAAAGACATCAGAGTACAGCGTGTGTGTGAAAAAGGCAGCTAGGGAAACGACCTATCTACTAGATAAACCCATCTCTACGCACGTCGCGAGTTGTAACGCGACTGACGTGACGGCCTCGTTATGGCCTTTTCTGCGAAAATAGAAAAGTTCTTACACAGCCGCTGTATTTAGATTATAATAGGCAAGAAAGAGATGAAACTCAATAGGGAATTCTAGATAATATTTTTTCAATAATATTTTCTTTGTTCAAATTAATTAGTTAGTTTAGTAAATTAACTAGTTTTAATTAATAACTATAGAATATATTTTTACTGCTAAAAAATACCAAATAGTAAAACCATTTCAGTGCCTGAAATATGTTAGAGATAAAGTCAACATCTCAGTATCTCGCGGGAGGCGAGGAGGCGGGGCGGGATGCCGTCACGTGCGCGAGCATCTGATACAGCAGACGAGGTATGCGCAAGCGCACCGACACGCAAACGACTCGCCGTGCCCATTAAAATCTAATACGATGTAGTATTACGGTTATAAGATTAGCAAAAACCAAGATTAAATGTCAAAGTTTGGTTCGTTTCATTAATATGTGGAATAAACGGCGAGATGCTTTCACGCCTTTGCGCGTGATAAGCCATCAAAGCTGCACCGGGTGCCTGCACCGACACCGCCAGTCGTGAATACCAATTGAAGTTTCCAATGCATAACGACATTGAAGTTTCGATTTCGCCAATAAGTACTTACAGTGTAAAGAAAAGCCGCTATCTACCGCTATTGTGAATATCATTAATTATAATAAATTTACATTCTTGATATTTTAATTTAGTAATTAAATTATAGGAAATTATTCGTATTATTTGATTGAGTAGTATTGTAACATTTTATTTGCTTAAACTTTACACTTACTTTGAGGTAAAATAATGATAAAAAAGTTATTACTAATTCGATATGATTTTTTTGCAAAGAGTACTAATAACAAAGCCCGGCGTTGTGGTCCGCCACTAAACACGCAACGCCTTGAAGAATGCGGAAAGCGGGGACGGATGGACGAAAGCAGGGACTAAGCAACACAACAATGTCTTAACACTAGGTTCCTATGGTTCGTGCAGTTCCTGCAGTTCCCACTGCCTAACCTGCCATGTGCGGGATAAAGCGTGAAGCTTAAAAAATAAAATATTTATATGATCACTTTAATAGTTTTTACAATAATTTCAGTTTAACTCTAACATTTTTTTATTCACTCATCAGTACATAAAGTTCGAAAATTCATAAACACATTAAATGAATGTGACATATACTGAGATTCATAACACATATATGTGCATATTATATAAATACTATATAACATATTTACAATGTGCAAAAACCACCCAGGGACGCGGAATGTAGCTACAATATCCAATTATAGATGCTGAGAAACAAAAACGTTGCCTACATCAAATATCTATCAAAATATCATTATGAAAATTTGGTGGCACGAAAAAGCGCCATGAGGACGGACCGCCGGCGCGCTGCGTGGCGAACATTCCCGCCTTTTTGCCAAACCGACGTATTTATTGGCAACACTGATGCATTACTCGAAGATATCCTTGCGATACCAGATCCTACGTACAGCTCTGATACCAGACCATTGTATATGCTGGGGTTTTTACCTAATGTTATTGATATTCCTGTGCCGGAATATTATTTCGGCTTCTGAAGCTTTCATAAATGTTGCCCAGTGCTTACTGGTTAGGTTGTCTTTTGTATATTTATGGGCATTATAAGATATGAGCAGAAATACAACTTTTTTATATAAAGTAAAATATAGATTAACATAAAATTTTACAACGAATTTTAAACAATTGCTTTTAACTATAACAGTTAATTGCAATTTTTATCTATTACGTATTGTCTATTATCTATTGTAGTCATAATGTACCTAACAAGTACATAAGATCATATGTAAATCTTCTACTACAATATACTTTCAGCAAATTCACCTTATTGCATATCGTTATAAATAATCAGTTACAATATTTTGAAAATATCAAATGTGCAGTATTTTGATAGCTACGCCGGCGGCATCAGAAGGAATATGAATAAATTGTATAAATATTTATCGGCACGCATTATGCCACCGCTCCACCGGCGTCTAGGGGCAAAAGGAACACGACACAAATACAAGATTCTGGACCGACATAATTGTTTTTGCAGATAGCCGGGAATCTTATCGACTGAGGCGCACACCGCTAGTGCCAGTTTTGAGAGCGAATGATTTATTCACCCACAACTCCTGTGTTCTACTTTTTAGGCGAAGTCGTCAACAAAGGATGTTTTATGCTTCCAAAGCGGAGTAAACCTAGTAGGTGAGAGATGCCTGAAGTGGCTTATTGGCATGCTGGTTCAATATATGCATATATGCTGAGAGACTTCAGTCCATTTGTTACAAATAAAATGCGGCTTTTAGTTTTTTTTACAGTGTATATAAGCGTGATTGAGCGAATGAATGTGCCAAAAATAGTGGCTACAGACTTTATCCCACGGTCACACGACCAATTTTTGTGTACCTTTTGAATTCAGCTCATCATTTGTAAGCACAATGTAATCAGGCTACATTTAAACGTTTTCAAAAAAGGTTGATGTTTCGACGTTGAGTCCAGTTTTTGGCCACTTCTGTTTATTTGTTGGTTTTTAAGTGACGTCGAATTAAAAAACTTAATAGCTTATTCATTAATGAAGTTAAAAGAAATCTGAATATGAATTGGGCATTATCGCAGCTTGGTTAGCTAACACTTACTATATAATATCTCACAACTCTAACTTCGGTTCAACTATCTACTAACAATCACACATTTTTAAACAATAAAATATTAAATTCTTAATGTTTTCATAGCTGCCATCGTTTTCCAATAGCATCCGCGGGTATTTCGAACATGATCTTCACGTAACAATTTCAGCGATCCCGCGAATCGTCCGAATGCAAACATGAGGTATTGTCAGTCGCATCGCAATAAATCAAAGCGTTGCTCTATCCGTCGCTTCAGTCGTCCGGGCGTCCTGCTGTTTTACCGCACAAATTTACGAGCACCTCCGAACATTTCCCCGGCCCGTACACCGCGAGATGCTGATCAATTCCTTCGAGTTATTTCAAAATATCGTGATTTATACTAAAGTGTACAGCGCTGTGACGTCGCAACTTGTACCTTATACCTTAGGCTATAAATCGTAGAATAAGTCAAAAGGAAAGACAGTAACAATACTAGAATACGTTGATTCAATGCAATTGTAATATTCAGTAAAATAAGAAGTACGTTATAAGAAATTTGCTGCGTATACTATATGCATTGTTTCATAAATAAATTTTTGCAAGCAAACGAAAATATAATATTTTTATTTAAAATAAAACATTTTTTACTTTGGTTTAAGAAAATATTTATAAAGAGTGAAAATATACCTATTTTTAATCAATGCGTTCACATTCGACACCTAACTGTTACAACTTGCAGGTCTGCTGAAAATTATCTTAGGAAGTAGACATGATAAGTTGCAAGATCTCCGATTTCACTTTATGTCCTGACCACATAGAGATATGCCAAAAGCAAACATGTGAGAATATTCACAATACGTATCCAAATGTAAAGATTTCACGACGTGAACACGAATAAATATTTCTTTTATTCCAATTTGTCAGCTAAGCCACTCTCAGCGGCGACTTATCTCCGCGTATTCAACGGTAAGCTCCCGCCAATACAATACGGCAGTATCGTTAAAAAACGTGCCCGAATACAGCATTTATCATCGTTGATTAAATACCATTGTTTTGTATCGGCCGGAGTCGGGAACTCCGCGCCTCTTCTTTTTGCATCTCCCAACGTCTCGTATTATGCGCGGAGACAATAAGTCTGTTAAATTGGCCTTCTCTATATAATGTCCATTTCTGTATTTATGTCCGTGCCAGACGCGTGTTCGCTTGCTCGCCTTCGCCTTGTAAATTCTTTTGTCGATGGAAATTTGTTTTCAATGTTACGTGACTTATGAGCGGTTAGGCGAATTCTTTTTTTATAAATATTTTGGTAGATACGTTTTCATAACTTTGATGTGTACTTGAAATGCTTACAGTTTCAAACTGTTTTGGACTACAAATCTTTATATGTATTGCTCAAATTAGAACTTGCACAAAAATGTTTATATACAAAGTCATTTTCAATAGTCCTTGTCTTTAAGTGATCTTTATACGCTTGTAACTTAAATTGTTAACTTAGGAAAACCCACCACTGTTAATTATACGTTGAAATTGTTGAGTGTTTTGAATTTTGTCTATTAATTTGACAACTAAGAAAACAAAATAATAAAATAATTAATAATTGTTGCAAATTCCATGTAGGTACTTTAGCATTATATTTTTAATATAATTTGGCAATTTATTCTTAACTTCAAGCAACCAAGATATTTTTTATTAGAACAACAGTAACACGTACTGCAATCCTATATCTAGATTGAAAAATGAACGAGCAGTATTCTCAAAAGCGAGGTCTATTTCGAGAATATGCTGTACCGAGGCAAATACGTGACGACTCCGCTGTGTCGGCGACTTCAATCAACACGTGGGCCATAGTGTCCCCGTGATTGCATCTCACGAAATATTTCATACGCCATATTATGTTTACTGATTAGACCAGTGCAGTGGTTTGAAGATATCAATGATATTTTTAAATTTTCAGTAGTTTCTTTTCATAGCTATTAACAGTATCTACTTAGTTTAAATATTGATGACTTGTAGTCAAATAGAAAGGAATATAATTGTATTTTTTTTTCTTCTTTTTAGCTTCACGCTTTATCCCGCCCTTGGCAGGGTAGGCAGAGGGAATTGCAGGGACCGTGGAAACCTAGTGTTAAGACACTCCGTTCCTTAGTCCCTGCTTTCTCCGTCCCCGCTTTCCGCCTTTTCCGAGTTGCCTAGTTTGTCAGAGCGAAGAAAATGGAAATAGAAAAATCCATCTTCCCCGACTGGGAATCGAACCCAGAAACCGTCGCGTTATGTTATGGGCATTAAAAAAATGGTTAGATGTGCCATTATTTTACTAGTCGCATATTTTTGTGGATTATATTATTATTTGGTGTGATATGACTTTATATACTTGTATTTCTTTTAAATATAACAAAAAAGATTTTCCGTTCAAACATAAAAATAATTTGATCTCAATAATCAATAATAAATAATGTAAACAACAGACTAGCAAGTAGTCTACCTACTGAATTATATTTAAGGTAGCGTCTCAAGTATATACCGTTTTACATGCATATAAATATATTGACATATGTAATTAAGTAATGCACAACCGGTATATGAAAACCTAACTGTGAAATCATAACGACCGTAACTAATATATCATAATTATTAAGATAAAAGTACTAATTAGAAATTAGTGGAGCTAATTAAGTAATCAGAATCTATATCTCTTGCATAATTGTATAAAATTATACTCTTGTGTTGACAATTTCAATCATAAAGATCTGGTTTAGAGGTTTGAGTAAGTTATTGCCTATTAATTCCATAATTCCCCGGCATAGCTTTTAATTAATCATTATATTAACAGACCAGACGTAAACATATAAGAAACGAATGCTGTATTTCATTCAATAATTGCACCGACAAAGATACAAGCGGTTACAACAAAACACAACTTGTACGTTCCACGCTTATGAAGCAGCGAGAGCAAATAAGACAAATATGACATAAATTATTATAATGATAGTACGCCATCGTTTTAATTATTATAATATGAATGAGCTACATAACATGTTCCCAATTAGGAGTTCGTCGCGATGCTTGTTATGATTTTAATAAATTAATTACAAAATATGAACGCGCGGCCGATGAGTTGCCATTTACAGGCCGCCTTGTAAAAAGGAGATTGCTGCGGCTGCAACTAAAAATATAGCTCGAATAAAAACTCGTATAGAAAAACTAGATTTACTCATGCGTCGTATGAACATGGTTAATTAATTTATTAATTAGCATCAATTAATCGTAATACGGCGGCGCAAAGGGACCCTTAGATACGCTTCAATAGGCTTTCTGAAGAAAATGTTTTTTGAAGACAGCAAGTCCGACATTTAAACGTTATTATATGCGATTACCGTACATTGCGGGCACATTCGTTAAGAGAAGTCATATTACAAACGATAGATTCTAATAGAAAAAGTGCTACGTTCAGTAATCAATACAATATATTATAATTAAAAAGTATATAGCTTATGATTCCTATTTAAGGCAGGAATGCGCGGATGCGTGGAGCTGTATAAGACCCGTTTACGACTTTCTTATGTAAATTCGAATATTTGCTGATGACGCTTGGACGTATGGTGGACATTGATAAATAAACAGCTGTCAGTAGGCTGTCCGAGCGGCGGCGAAATTCGAAAATGGTTCGTGTTCATTAATAACCGGAATGGATAGTGTGTCGCGCGCGAGATGCTGCGATATGCTACCTGTGTTCGTGATTAGCCCGCGAGCGACGCGACCCGCCGTTGTTCTACGAAATAATATCTAATGGAATACCTACCTAGTCTAGTCTAAACGCACAAAACCAGTATGCCCTGGATATGTGTTATATATATTAGTTTAGAGTGGTGCTATACTACTATACCTATAACTTGACACGTAGTCATTAAATTTTTTCTCATTTCTCTTTAAATGGACATATGTTCAAGATAAATTCGATATATATAACATATCTATATATCTCTATATTTATATAGCTATATATATGTTTTGTCCTGTGAGTATATAGAATTATCTACAAAATCAATCTGTATCACTAATTCAGAATTAATTATTTCTTAATACATATTCATTGAATTTTATAAGTATGGGAAGAATTAATACGATTCGAGCTTTAGTTAGAGAAAAAAACTATAGCAATATACCATATAAACTGAATTCTATTGAAACAGGAAACTTATTAAAAGCTTAATAGTTATGGATTAAATATTATAAGTGTCAATTAAGCTTCAAGCATATTTAAAATTCATAGAAAGTTAAATAGATGTCAGTATGAGAATAGGTGTTAAGATCGCTTTGCGGACAACGCGGTTGGACGAGCAGCGGGACGCCTCGTCAGCCCATAGTTTTATTATATATTTATCGACGATTAGCATAAACTTTTGCCTGTCGTATCATTAAGTAAAATTTTATTGTGATGTTTTATGTTAAGCGCTGTAAATATTGGCAGTCTTCCTTGTGAATATCTTTGCAGCTATTAAGGCTTCAGCGGCGGCATTTCGTCGACTCATTTATGGGGCCGTATACTTTGCTTTACTGGGGTCGTTTTAGATAACAATATCGACAGCTTTTAGATTATCATTGTAACGCGTCTGTCCTACATAAAATTAGCACGATGAGTATCTTTAATGGATCATAATCTAGTAGGTGCTTAACTTAATATAAGTTAAAGTAATTTTTTTGTGCTGTAATGGGTTATTGCAATTAATATTTATTAGATATGTATTATTGCATTTAATATTTACATGTTATAAGTTTTTGCAGCTTAATATTTTATTTCGAGATAATGCTAGCAAGATTGTAGAACTTAACATAGCACGATGTTTTAACAAAAGGGGAATATAAAAAAATCCCTCAAGATTGTACCTATTTATTTATTATGCTTCAATTTATATATATATATATATATATATATATATATATATATATATATATATATATATATATATATATATATATATATATATATATATATATATATATATATATATATATATATATATATATATATATATATATATATATATATATATATATATATATATATATATATATATATATATATATATATATATATATATATATATATATATATATATATATATATATATATATATATATATATATATATATATATATATATATATATATATAGAGCGTTGAGTTCCGCCACTCAACACGCAATGCCTCGAAAACGGCGGAAAGCGGGGACTAAGTAACGGAGTGTCTTAACACTAGGTTCGTATGGTTCCTGCAGTTCCCTCTGCCTACCCTGCCATGTGCGGGATAAAGCGTGAAGCTAAATATATATATATATATATATATATATATATATATATATATATATATATATATATATATATATATATATATATATATATATATATATATATATATATATATATATATATATATATATATATATATATATATATATATATATATATATATATAAATATATATATATATATATATATATATATATATATATATATATATATATATATATATATATATATATATATATATATATATAAATAAATTGAAGCATAAATAGGCATACTAGTTATTAATAAGTTACACAAAAGATAGATACTTTTGTTTAACGCATATTATTTATCCTCCTTTATACCATTTATCAGTCGGTTATCCGATGAATAGCACACATAATGTGAGCTACCGTTCCACATGATATTCAGTAGCGGGTCCGCTATCTCACTCATTACTTATCTCATATCTCGTCCACCAGAAACTTTCGTGTAGCTGTCGATGTTTAAAAATACAGGCCAGTTAGAGTTTTTATGTTTCAACTTAAAAAAAGTTATCTTCATCTAAACTTCAATCTGTAGTCGTAACTAGACTTTAGAATTCGAACATTCTTTAAAACACCGATCGTTAAGGACGTCCCGAGCGCTTCCTACGGTATAATATGAGTGTTCCCATACTAAATGATTGATTTAAAGATAAATATTATGTTTATTTGTAAAGTGTATACATATTTTAATGTAATAAAATGTCGGTTTGTTACAAGTAGTGAGCGGTGTTTACTTTTATGATGTTATTTAAAATTATATATATATATATATATATATATATATATATATATATATATATATATATATATATATATATATATATATATATATATATATATATATATATATATATATATATATATATATATATATATATATATATATATATATATATATATATATATATATATATATATATATATATATATATATATATATATATATATATATATATATATATATATATATATATATATATATATATAAATATATATATATACATATATATATATGTATATATTTGGGTATATGATATATGGTTATAGGTATATGATATCAGTACGACATATACATATATATATTTATTTTGGGATTAAGCTCCCGCCTTCGCTTACTAACCTTTTAATTTTAACATAACTAAAAAAAAATCAGATTGATCTTTAAAAATCCATATTAATGATTTTAGAATTATTTTAGCCGTTTCTGATTGGAATCGAACAGTACCTACCAAAGATACTCAACATAAAGTTCATTAACATAGTATTTGAGATGTATTAAAATAAATAGACTATGATTACATTTCCAAACAGGCTTGCTTGTAATTACAGATATTTATAATAGAAATTAATGGACAAATGACAGAAGATCAGCGGGTGGCAGCGCGGGCTACCGGTACGGTTATTTCCGACCCCCTAGCAGGAACCAAAACATCTTAAAGTACGAGTCTTATGCCCATACAAATAGGGGTCATATTAAAACGAAGAACACTTGTTTTATCGCTTTTGTCACATTCATCATAAATATATTACTGAAGATATTTTTAATGTTCGGGGACACAATAGATTAGAGGCATAATAATTTTAAAACAATAACATTATATATAATAAATTGATCGTTTATAATAATAATAACGCTTTATTTATTTAAATAATGTGCGATCAAATTCTATGATATTTAATTATATTAATATAACTGCCAATTTTATTTTATTTGCTGTGAAATAATTAAAAAATATAAAATTTGAAATAATTTACCTAGAACCCGATCAATTCGATAAAAGTGAAATCAAGTAAATTTAACAAAAGTGCTAGAAACGTCTGTTAAAACGTGACCTCAATGTACCTATTCATTTTTCTACATAATACAATGGTGTAAATAAACCATTACTTTTGATATGACATTTAAACGAACGAGAACCGCTTAGTATGCTTACTCGGGCATCCATTAAGAATATTGCACTATTATAAAAGACTAGTTTGTGTAAGCACATAGCCACCTACGTAAACGCTTTTCTTGGAAGTAACCATAAGCCTTCCGAAGTAACGAGGCTCGCCGGGACATCATCAGTCACTGCTTTTCAGTTATAATGATGTTAAAAACGTTACCTAACAGCGGTTCTTGTCCACCCATTGTACTGCTCAATACCCAAACAATATAAAAAGTTATTTTTAAAAAATGACCCCCAATTTATTTGAAGTATAAAGAGTCTCATTTCCCATGACATCGGCCTGGGCGTTCGCTCGTCCGAGCGCCATCCTTCTTTAGGTTTTTTGTGCGTATGAGCTTTTTTTGTTTGAAAAGCTTTGACATTTGTAAGTCGGGTCACTTATTAAATTAGCCTTTGTATTTAAATGAACAATTGTAATTATGTTGAGCTTCTTCTGTTGCTGTCGATGTTGAGAGGTGTTCTCATTGTTTTTACAGAACGAAAATAATATAGGCTTTCTTATATTTGGAGAAAAAAATGATACTTAAATTCGCACATTCATAATAAAATTACTATAGGAAAATAGAAAAATCTTATATCAATAAAAGTCTTGATAACATATTATTTTGGCTAACTGAATTAGGTATTGAAATTACAATTTTGAATTCTTACAACAGCCTTACATTTAACATTTTACAAAATAATCTATTTATAAATCATTAAAGAATCATCAAGATTATTGATAAATTCGAAGTAAAAAATATATTAAAATATGGTAAAAATACTTTTATACGTAAGTAGCATCATTATAATATTCATTAAAATGACAAAGCTGGTGTGGTAGTTGGAGACCGGTAATCTTACCGGTCTCCAACTACCACACCAGACACACACCACCACCACACCACCACACCCAGCCACCACATTCGGAGGTATCTACCTCCGAATTATAATCTCTAATTTCAATAGCGGAGAGCCACGAGTATGTAGGTTATTTTCAATCAGCGTCGTACATCAGTTTCGATACGAATCAATCGATCTTCGGCCGAATCGAGCGATTGTGTCGGCGTTCCGATAATGTACAGTAATGAGCGGTATGATGGACGACACCACTATCGCAACTCTTGCTTTTATTTATTACCTAGTTATTTATTGTAGGTCGCCGTTGTGGCTTAAAGCTAATTAGCCATTAGTCTCAATACTTTTAAAGGAACATTTAATGATGACCTTATAATGATTTAACCCAAATTATTGGAGGAGTAATATTGATGTATTGCTTAAAAAACGAGGCACACTTATGTACAAAAGTAATACTATTGTGTGACAGCTCGGTGGAAATTTTACTCGAGAGAACATTAAATTATGTAATACTAAATGGGTGGACGAATTATATATATTTTTTCTCTCTAAAATAAACAGTTGCGGCGTTGAGTTCTGCCACTTAGCACTCAGATTAATATTTTTACTTACCGTGATATATGTGGGATAAAGTGAAGGTAAGAACTTCATAAAATTTCGCCAATATCTACCTTGTTTTCTAAGCCTATGAGGAACGCAAGAAGAAAAAATATAGGTACATATTTATGGTACATAAATAAATGAAATATAACCTTTTAATATGAATGCAAAACCATTGGTAGCCAGCACGAAAAGGGTTTAAGTAATTAATCAGTAGCTGCGAGATTGTATCGATATCTTTCGAGTCATTCAATATTTTGAGTATGCCATTAAATCTTCAATTCCCATGACAGTTCGCCGTCAGTATCGAACAATGCAAGGAGACACGCCTGTGAGTGACCGACATTAATCCTAATGTAGCGATGTACTGGCTAAACGTCGTTTAATCTAACCAAAAATATTTCAATGCGCCCAATAAAACTATAGGGCGGAGAAAAAAACGGTGGAATGGTACACGGTGCTCGTAAGGTATTCGATGAGTATGACTTCTGAGAAGCTGTGCCTTCCAATGTCATATCACGACGGGTATAGAGCCGTATGCGACGCACTTGTCGATGCTTTCTTGGAGTTATTTTAATTACATATATATAACTAAACGATTTTAGTGTTATTTTTACTTGTTATAAACCATTTTGAAAGTCAATATTTTTTATTAAAAAGAGTGTTTATTATATGTTTTATTTACCTATTATATTCACAACATTTTGATTTACAAAGAAATAAAAAATAAATTTTATTTTCAGCTTTGTTTGCTTTATAAATCAACATGAATTTTATAAAATTCAATATAAGCGTTATACGATTTCCTAGTCACTAATATAAGTATAGTTGAGGGTATGAGTCAAATAAAAACATTTACGTTTTGCTGTTAGTTTTCACCTCACTAGCAGTGCAGGCCCTGCACAGGCGCAAGCGCACGACAGATGATCAGTCATGGCCCAGATGTCGCGATAAGCCCGCGGTAGCCGCTCATTAATCTACCCACTCCCCACCAAACACACCAATAATTAACTGGACATACACAGCACAGATTCTACGAATCTCGGCCACAGCCATCTATCCAAATTTCTATGGAGCAATAGATACTCAAATATCAACGTACGTTCCGATCGGATGAAAGTTCTATATTGTATTCATAATTCCAACGATTATAGCGGTTATGTCAACAAATGGCTGAATTACATAATGAAACAACGCTATTGATATCGTCGAAATATTTAGTTTTATAATATATTTTAACTTGGCATTCAAAAACAGGTTTGGACGACTTACCGCCGTAATATTCGCGTCAAACCGATATTGCTGAACTAAAATGGCCTACATAGAGCGAAATAAATGCCAAAACGCTGCGGTTTCAAGTAGCGGTCATAATACATCTCTTTAATTGAGCAGTGTTTATTTATCGATGGACAAGTTTATTGTTATCGTTGAACTAATGTGAGTCGTAAAATTGTGTTTAAGAAACTGAGAGAAAACGTGGAGTGGGGCGCGCCACGGGCGGCCGCTGCCGAATTCAACCCTTAATTATAATTTAATTTTTATTTCAAAACTGCTGTTTACATTAATTTATCTTAATTTTACAAGTTTTAGGAAATTCTACTATATTTAGTGCTATGTTGACGCAGAGGTTCATTTTTTTTTCAAGTATAGAAGTAATAATGTCAAGTCTGCTACAGGTATTGTATCATGTAATTATATCATATTTATTGCTTTTCTATAATTTAATAATTTGTGAAAATAGACTTTAAGCAATGTTATATTACAGTCATTAGGGATATCCTCAATTAATATCGATTTACAACAATTCAATATATGTTTAAAAATGAATTTTAAAACATAAATTTATCTATTATATTTTATGTAGAAATGATTAGGACGTGTATATTCACATTTTAAATGATTTGATGGTTTTTACTTACTGATTGAGTCCAAAAGTACATTTAAATCTCGTAAAATAATAATTAAATTTATTTCAGATAAAGGAAGTAAAACTTAAGCGGTATAGATATTTAATATATTCTCATAGTCCTTTTTATACTTACAATGATATTGTTATTTATTATATTACTTACTTAATAGGCCAGTTACTTATTAGCAGTCCCAGAAGTGAGAACACATTGTCTTTCATTCTTTTTAAAATATAATATTTATATTATACTAATTTAATATATAAATAAAAAATAAAAACAGATTATTATATAGATATTTCCTTTATATAAATTTATAATTTCTAATATAACTAATTTTTCTATCACTAAAACCAAAGGATAAGACTTAATATAAATTCATAAATGATGTACCTATTTATTTTAAAACATGTATTTTTAGTACAATGTACAAACTCCCAAAAACATAGAATAAATAATAATATTTACAAATTATTCTAATAATCCTTATATAGAAACAAGATAGCCACGCCACGAAGTTGAACGTTTTATTTGCATCCAAAATTATGTAAAAATAGTGGAGATATCTCACGATTTTGTGATTAAGCGCTACGGAATGTCCATCTAGTTGGGTTTTATGACTTCCTACGACAAGAAATATTTCCTTCAGACAACATTAACTTAGGAGTCAGGTCACGAGCGGTCCAGCCTCCGAACCCACCTAATTTAATTTAGACAATCTACCGTTCCACCGTTGGTTGTGTCTTATATGTGTTCTCGGAACTCGTAAAATCTCGTGGACGAGACGCTGTACATATACTTCACTACCACTTTCTACATAAAGACGCCCACTCAATAAGTTTATTCAGGGAATTGACTTGATTATCTGAAGGCAATTTTTAAGGAGTTCATATACCTTAAGTGTTACTGTTTAAGTAAATAAATAAAATATTATAACATGGGCATTAAACTAATTAATTTTGAAAATTTTATGAAATCTAAAAATAAAAATATTTTAAAAGATAAATTGTTGTATTAGATTCAATTTCTTAATAAGCGTTTCTGTATGTAACAGTTGATTAGAAATTAGCAATATATAAGATTCAGACTTGCTTTTAAATTGGAACGCAACGATTCGAATATGTTATTTACAAATAAAATAGCATAAATATAATTATTTAAGTGAAATGAAATAATGTAGTTTAGAATAATGAAAGGGGAAAGTTTTAGTATCATAACATTGTTATTTTTGTTTAAAATGCTATATTATTATAACGATGAATTGGCTTTGTCAATCTCTTAACGATACAAAAAGAAAATAATTAAATTTAGCTATTTAAGCCAATATGGGACCAATGTAGCAAATATTTTAAATAAATTAAGCAAGTACATATTACCTTATTTAAAGCGGTGAAAAAATACAGTCCGTCGTTTTATTCGCTCCGCAAATAAGGCAAAGTGCGGAGTTGAGTTCCGCCACTCAACACGCAATGTCTCCATAGCTGAAAAGTAAGGAACGAAGTGTCTTAACGCCAGGTTCTTTCTGCCTACTATGGTATATGCTGGATATAGCGTCAAGCTTAACAATAAATAACCATTGTCAGTATATATTTCGTTTTTTTACATTATGTCGTTATATTTAAAACAATATTCAGAACTATAACATAAAATAAACATAATATAAGCTTACCTTTAACCTATATAATGTGTACATTATACGATATGATCACACAGTCAAAATAGACACAAAAAACTATAAAACACATAAGACGTATGATCAATATAAAACTTGTGTTGAATGGTTTATTTTAATGTATCCAAGTAAGTTATAGTAAGGACACCGAGGCCGATATTGTATTCCGACACTATTCTCCTTGTCTAAAAAATTGGTTGGAAACTGGGAAACGTAATGTATTAATTGTTAATAAAATAATTTAATAGGATTAATCGCGTAAGTTGACATTATTTTTGGAAAACCGACGATTCGAACACTTTACAGTAGCCCGTGGTCACGTGTAGACTCAGTGACATTAATCTGTTAGTTTATTTATTAATTAATTTAAACTACCGCCAACTTTATGATTCGACAGGTTGATGTAATTTCGACTGGTGAAAAATGACCTTCATCAGAAAAAGCTGTCAGAGTTCTGACAGTTCCCCGTCAGAGTTTTAAGAACAACAAGCTTTAAGCTTATCCTTTAACACTTCCAACCAATACTTACTAATAATTTTCATCATCGTAGAAATGAAGAAAATTAAATACAGGTTCAGCAACATCTTAATGTGAACTTCTATTAAAACTATTTTAAGCCTAAGCTTATTAAGAAGGCAAATATCTGAGAAAATTAAGTTAATTATAATATTCCATTGTAGTGCGTATGTTACCCGGTCGCTTATTCTATAGTCTAATTTGTTAAATTTGAAATATTTTTTGCTACATTATCTGTTTCAATAAGAAATATTTCAGATTAAAAAGAATATATAAGAATACTTACGACAATTCCTCGTACTTATTAATAGTGAAACCACTAAAGCTAAACTGGGTAGTTACCAATCTACAATGCATAGTAATCTGTAATTTATTGACCGTATACGATACGTAACAACATTACAATATTAACAGGTAGCTCTATTATGCTCTTATGTACTTGATTGCAATTAATATTTAGGTTTATGGGATCATTAATACGTTATTACATTTCACACTAATTCCTCTTAGATGATCTTCAATTTGATAATTTGATAGACTGACTAATGTAGTTTGTCTAATGGCGTATGACGAAACACTCTTTTTTTAAAAAAAAAAGGTTTTCCTAAACATAAAATGTTATGTTATTTTGATGATTTACTTTAAATAATATTATTTAATTCGTATTAGTACATATTTATCTCATGACTTGCTATTTAGATTTAGGTTTGAGGACATTTATTCTCAAATATATCACTTACTTGAGAAAATACAGATTCGTCATTCATAAGTTTAAATAGCAATTTGACACATTATTTCGTAACTTGTAATGTCTTATTACCTGCAAATAGCAGGGTAGGCAGAGGGAACTTCAAGACCGTCGTGGCGCAAGGCGTAAGTATCTGCCTGTAAACGTGACAGTTTAAGGGTTCGATTCCCACTCGGTGAAGATGGATTTTTCTGTTTCCAATTTCTTCGCTCTGGCAAAGCGCGGCGTTGAGTTCCGCCACTCAACACGCAATGCCTCGAAAACGGCGGAAAGCGGGGACGGAGAAAGCAGGGGCTAAGCAACGGAGTGTCTTAACACTAGGCTCCTACGGTCCCTGCAGTTCCCTCTACCTACCCTGCCATGTGCGGGATAAAGCTTGAAGCTAAAAAAAAATTATATCTCTCATTTTCAAATAAGAACGCCCGATCATAAATAGCTAGGAAGTGGCAAATCGATAAAAGAGAATTATTTAGTAAAGCACTTAAGAAAAGTACAAAAAGTATCCCCGTGATGATATAAATCAACAGAGCTTGTTCTACGACTGTGGTTAAACGCCACTCCATTTCCATATCATTAGACGAGTGCATTCTAATTGGGCCCGCTCTCTTTTTAATTAGTTACAAAACACAAGTATACAACTGTATACATATGTATGTTTTTGTGGCTTTTTCTCACATAGTATTTTATGTGAAATATTTGAATATATAGCTTTAGATTTGGGCATATACAGATTTGTGTTCATAATAATTTAAATTGTAGTGCAATGTAAAATACACTGTACGTATGTTATGTTGAGTTGGCAAATCATTTAATAAAATAAGATAGAATAGCATTGAGGTCCATTGCGGCGCAAAAGGGTTTAGTTTGACTTGTAAACACGACGGTTGTGGGTTTAATTCCCACAAATAAACAGTTATGTGTAAGTAATCTATAAGTTATTAATTTTCACTTGGGTTCTACCACTAAATTGAATTTTCATGTCCTGAAATTTAGGTGGAAAGTGGGTAAAGAAGTGTTTTAACATTAGAAAAAATGTATAACTGCTTTTAAAATAATGGACAGCCACAGATTATAAAAATTATTTACCCTGAAATTTTCTTACGAATTTTTTTTAAGATTAATCATAAATAAATAACACAATAAAAATATCCTTTGCACAGACGCAAGTGGAATAAGTTAAACATGCGTGCAAGCAATACAGTGTTGAATAGACAGCTTATTAATATCGTCCAGCGGTCAAAAGTTAATCGGGTTTAAGTCGCTCGCATCGCCCACGAAGATCCATCACAATCGTCATTATTCACACACAAATTATGTAATTTCAATAAATGGAACTTATTGAATAGTGATGAACGTCGGTAGGCCGACGTGGGACCCCTGCAGAGGCCCTCATGAGCCTACATCAGGTATATTATTTAAACCTGCTAAGTGTTTTTGTGAAGCTCTATACATTACCTATTTTGTTATATCTAATTTAAATATACTCAACGTAATACGCAATGCAGAGCAATTTATAGTTTATATCAACGTGTTTCAAGTGGTACAGGACATGTTCCAACAAGCACTTAGATCCTCATTGTCTAAAATGAATTTATTTTGTTTGAATATATCGAGCAGCTCGATGGAGGTCGCGACGGGTGTTAATGAATCGTATAGTAATACTGTTTGATATATGTATGTATCTGTGTGGTATCTTCTTAAATAGTGTTTATTTCACTTATAAAGAGAATAAATATTGTAAAAAGAAATTTATAGTTAAATTATAGTGATTTGAATCGCATTTAAGCTAAGCTATAATGTTGTAAACTATGTAGATGTGTAAAATCTTTGTTAGACTTTATAATAATGTAAGATTTGTTAGAACGAAGTGAGTTCTTTTGGTTGTGGAAACAATCAGAAAACCTTGAGTGTAGAAATCGTTTATGAATTGTAAGAGAATGTAAGCACGTATTGTACCAACACAGTACGCGCCTTTGTAGATAATTTATCATTATCTTAAAGAAAGGTACAAAGATAGAGCGTTAAGCGGACTCGCCACACGTTCGTAATTGATTTATAGGCAAATATTAAATCTGTTCTCACCAGGCTCCGTCGTGAGTAATGACCGGCCAATGCTGCGGGTGTCAAGGTTTTGTTACCGACACCGACGACTGGTGAGCTTTGATTGACAGCGTATTTCGTATGTACGTAATGAATCTGAAGAGCGTCATATAAATATACTTAAACGACATTAAAACGAAGTTCCCTACTAATTCATTAAATTAGAAGAACGTCACATAAATATAATCGATCTTAAAAGGCATTTCCCCTCTAATTCATCTGCTTATCAATCAAGCGTGTAGGGTAGGGTGAATGTAAAACGTCAACATAACGTCCAAATGAAACAGCATCACACTTATCAAAACAATACAAAACGCGGGATGTTATCGATAATGATCGCGGGCACGACGACGCGACGTCCTAAGTCCATTTTTTGTGGGTTGACATCGCGCTAATAATACTCATGAGAAAAATGTGCGCTGGAGACGCGTCATGCTCCTTTTGTTTTTAATTTCTACCTCAGTGGCACCGATTTAATTGGGCTCAAGTCGAGCGAGCGCACCTTCGTATTTCACCTCGGCTCGCTTCATTTGAATATTTAAAGCATTTCGGGTTACCGTCGCGTTATTTTGTTTATTTACACAAATACAATATTATATATTTATATCATGGCCGGTGTCATTTATTAGGTGACGTGCCTTACCGGTGTCGCATCCTTCCCAGTATCGGCATAGTTAACGCGGAGACCGCGGGGACCCGTTCGCGTTCCATTTAAAAGTTTGAGGTGGTTTGTTGGATTTTACTTTTTGTACGGCCGCGTTGCAGACGCGTGTGGCAAGCTGCGCTCTTCGTTGTTTTCTCACCGGCTTATCTTCGACAAGATTGCCCGTTTATAAATGAAGTTATATCGCCCCAATTGAACACTGGGCTACGGAGGCGAGGCGAATTTATAATTAGTTTCCGAACATAGAGAATTTTAAGGAGGAATGCGGGAGTCGTGTTACTGGTGTTTGCGGATTTTAATTGAGATGTCAACGGTACATTGGGAAACGGCCAGTTCGATAGTCGATTTGTTATTTGTAAACCGTTTAATATAAATGGAAGACACAAACTTAATTATATTTTATGTATGTAAAAGAAATTTGTTAATAACTTACTTATTTACAGTTACATTACAAGTTATTAATTAATAAAAACATATATTATATAATTTATATTACTATTATCTAGATCTATGCAACTGCATTGAAGCTTATATTGGTATTGGTAATAAATTACAGGTAGATCTTCGCTGTCTTTCAAAAATTATCTACTGCCGTTGTGAAATAGTTTATACTTTATAGGCAAGGATTTACGCCCGTCTAACTAGAAAAGATAACCATCTCAATGTTAGAATGTCAACAGTGTTTATGTGTGATTGCTAACTGTCTCAATATTTTTAATTACTACGATTTGAACCTCCGTACCTAATATATACGCTAATAAATGAATTAGACTAGAACAATGTATATACAGACAGATATGTCAAATAAGAAAGTTATACATGAAAATTATACATCCGTTATATCTCTATAATATTTTATTATCACTAGGTTCTCATGGTTCTTGTGGTTCCCTGTGCCTACCCTGCTATATGTGGGATTAAAGCGTGAAGTTAAAGGTATTATTCATTTATCTCTGTGCTTTCTATAGTATTTTAAAAAGTATTGAATCAAATTAATTTATTTTTCCCATCAACAGGAAAGCTAGGAGAAAGTAGTGCTGCTAATAATATGCCACACAATCATATGTATACATTTAAATGTTTCAATTATACTTTACCTTGACCCCATGTTATATTTTGGACAAACCACTTCGGTATTAGGTACGCAGAGGAAATTTAGTGTTAAAACACTCTGTTCCCCACTTTCCGTCTTTCGAGACATTTCGTGTTGAATGGTGTCGCTTTGTCGTGTTGTATAAGCGAAGAAAATGAATATAATTGATAAGCTTTACTGTGAATGTCTTTGCCTAATTGAAGCAAGATATCTAAAAGCCGTATTCCGGCATCTGATACAGCACTATGAAATTCATATTACGACTATTCTATTTACTGTACTGTATTTAATTATTAGGTAAATTATTTTGTATTCATTAATATATCAATATATTTTACAAAATTGTATAAAGTACCTATATTGTTCAATAAATTTCGAAACAAATGTAAAATTACTAGCATCAATCATCAAATATTATTAGTACTATATAGTTGCTAAATATCGGACAGGCTCTCTTAGGTACTCATTAAAATGTCAAATTTAGTCAAACATCCATTAAGTGGCCCGAATAGGCGGAGCTTTAGAGGACTGAAGGTGAATACAAATATTTAGTATATAATATGTGAATTTCTAATAGAAATGGACTGTATCCTGAACAAAGCGCGGTGTTAAGTACCGCTACTCAATACGCAATGCGTCAAAATTGGGCGAGGAGTGGGAAGAAGACACTTTGTCTGCCTTACTACAAACGGGAAACTGCGTAAAGTTAAAAACAGTATATCTTTATATTGAGATACGTATGGTAAATTTATATCAAAAATCAAACAGGTAGATATTCTAAATATAAAAATATCAAAACAATTCTCGCCTAGATTTAGCTAGTAATTCGTAACATTGGCATTAGGTTACGGTACTATTTATATTCAAAGGTGTGTCCGATCAATCTACAACGATCAATTACAGTGTAAGAGTGGTTATTATTTCGAAATGCACTCGATAAGTACAATAATCGGAAAGCCACGACGACGCGCCGACGGCACTTTACAATGCGCTGGGCGGAGTTTGAGAAACACTTTATTTTAACATGTATTTAGTTACAGATAATAAGTAAATAATTATACTTACCATATATAGAAGTATTTGAAAAACATTAGTTTCAATATGCTAGGCCTAGATATCATAACGTTATGTAATGTTTGCGATGATTCTTGATCTTAATTTCTTTGTACATCTGTAGGATTGACTTGCAATGGGAAAGCGTTTGACTGAATTCCTTCTTCGCTATAAGAAGCAAAACTCTGATTATTCTATCTCTAGTTCCTTTCTGCACTTTTTGACATATTTAAGTTCAAAAAAAAAGTAAAATAAACCAAAATGAATTTAAGTAAAATTATTGCACTGGGCTGACTATTTGGATGGTCGGTATGATAAGCAATTAGGTGTTTTAGGTACAGACAGAAAAAAAGGCAAAATATTCGGAAAATACATTTATATTTTACTGTGTTTAACATATCTATTATTGTGATTCTATCTAAATTAAATTTCTTTTAAAACATTGTAAAAATTTTGTTTAATTTTTTAAATTTAATATTTTTTTTATATTGTTGATATATGATTTATGCTAACGTTCTTCTAGCAAGGACTTTAGGTTCTAAGAACAAAAATTGAACTCGGGTTTTGAAAGGAATTGGTGTGGACAGTTAAATTGTTGTCAATGTTATTGACACATTGTTGTCTAAAAAAATATTTGTAACATTTCCTTTCTCTAATAATATTAAATTGATACTAAATAATATTTATCATCTCAGAAACCAAATTCTATGCTTCCAATGTTGCGAAATTAATGAAACAGCGTTTAAATAAAGAGAAAATAAAAAAAAATAAAACAAATAATTCTCCATCTAAATATTTATTTCGCCCATTTGCACAAACATTCAAATAAAAGTGCTTACTGTAATCCGTCGACCCTAACCGCTACATTTGTACTTGACGACATTCTATCTGGTCTTAAACATTCATAAAATGTTGCCAGTGATTAAAATATAGATATTTAAAGTTGATATTAAAAAATATTGCTTGAAAACAAAACTACTTTACTACTTTTTAGAAATTCTTAAAGAAAACATATAAAAATTTGAACGCAGCGGGACTCGAACCCGCGCCCTCCTGCGAACCGTGCAGGCGCTCTCACCACTGAGCCATGCGTTCTACATCACGCCGCGTTGAAATTCTTATATGCTTTTATACAACTTATATCGTTGTTAGCATATCTGTAGGGAGATTTTTACAAATTTCCGCTACCCGAAGACCATTACAAAGAACAATCGTTTGGCGAGAGAGTTTTTAAATATTATTCTACAGTTTAATCACTGGTAACGCTTTATAAAACACACAAACTCACCAGCAAAACAGTACCGAGTCCACGCAAGTTATACAATACGACGAAATAAATAAACAACGATGCAATTCCATATTACATATTTACGATACAAAAATAGCCGAAAAAGATTTTTGGTAAGATTACATTATATGGTATGTAGGTATTAAACGATACTAATTCTACTGAGAGATGTTTCTGTAACAAACGCATTATAATAATAATAATAATAATGATAATAAATTCACTAATTAACTACAGATTAATATCAGTCACAATTATATATGCTTAGGTAACTCAATATTGTTGACTATAAGGCACTATTTAGATACGAAAACTTTTTACATTATAAAACAATTACAGGTATTATTACTTGTTAAATTAAAAAATCGCAAATAAATCATAACATTTTAAATACAATATAAATACTGCAATTAATTTATTTTATATTTTTTTTTAAATTTTAATCTGCAATAGAAAAAAAAATATGTATAAATTTTAATACAGAGATGCTTATACGCTGACGTTATAATTTGCTATAGAAACTGTTACATTAATGTAATATAGTTACTTATACAAAAATCATGGTACATTTTTCCTTTCAAAATAGTGCCTCAACAACCAACATGTCAACTCTTAACTACATGATTAAAATACAATACAAATGTAAATAAGCACTAATGAAAATTCTAATAGAGTAATAAGATTAAACATATTAAATGTAATATATCAGAACATTATACAAATTGTTCGTTGGAGATGTGAAATAACCACTCATAACTTAGTCTATTATTAAAAAATGTTTATGTAAAATTTTAAAAATATCACTCGGTTATTGGAAAGACAGAATGTATTATGAATAAAATAGTTTACACAAATACCTGTTTGGAATTGCTTTAAAAACTTTATATTAATTATTCTAAGCAGAAAACTTTCCGGTAAGTTCTGTCGTCCACAGCTTTTAATACTACAGAATGTCATAAATTGGAATAAAATTCTTAAAATATCAAATACACATACAAATATAGAGTTTGAAAATGTCACATTTAGGATGTAATTGTTTTTTTTTTTTTTCAAAACCAAGAGATCACATAATTAAAGCCTAAAAAGAATGTTCATAATACTTGTTGTAATCAAGAGTAGTAAATAATCTAGATATTATTATATCAAAAGTTAATCATTAAAAAATAGTAAACGATTAAAATCTCTCAAAATTGCCCTGTTTTAATTATTCTATAGTGGTACATGAAAGTTATTGTGCACACAACAATTTAACACATAATTATAGTTTGACAGTCTTTAATTATTACAGGTAAAGGGATTCAATTGTTATTTTATCATAAATCATAGAAAATACTTGAATATAATGTCAAAAATAAATTGTTAATAAGAAATAAGTATATAAAAATTGATATAAAGAGCTGTAAAAGATCACTGTTTAAAAATAAACAATTTAGTTTTGAGCAATGTGTTAGGAATTATATCGAAAACGAACACATGCCAAAAAGCTTGTGTTATATATAAAAGACTTTGTAAAATATAAAAAAATATTGTACCTAATACTTTTGTGGGAGTTCATATGAAAATTAAGTTAATTCATACTTACAACAAAGATCTTTAACAGGATTAACTTTGTATATTAAAATAGTGTATGTACTACTGGAAATGTCAGATTTCTAAAATGCATTTTTGCATTTTACAAATATACATAATTAATTTAATTAAAGATTTTCATTGAAATTGTGTAAACATTACGAAAATAAAAAAATCTCACGATACAATTCATGTAAAATCTTACCATAAATTGGAAGAGACAAAACCATAAGAGACGTAAAATATAAAAGTTGTACAAAAATAAATATTTCGATTTGACACACAAATATCACGTTACATATAATTATAATATAAAGATGAAACTTAAATTAATTATATTTGGTAAAAAATTAAATGAACCTAACGTTCAATGGTTACTAAAAATAAGAATTAATTAATTCATTTAAATATTCGATGTTGAATAAAAACTTAAAATGGAAGAACGGATCTTTGCTTAACGCATAATATATGCCACAATATTGCCCGACTCGTATATTGTATCAGATATCACCTGTTTATGGCCCCGATGTCTAAAAAATGTGTGAAAACTAAAAAATTAACACCATTTCACACAATAAGCTTAACGATATATTAAATTACAAATGATATGCACATCAAAATAGAAAAGCTTCGGAAAACGCCTTACAAAAATTTATAGCAATATCTTTTGATTTAGTTGTTAACATATTTGTTAAGGCGTTTTAAAACTTATTATTTTTTATACATGACATAATATATTCACAATGTTTTCGAAAAGCGCTACAATCATAATTTAATTAATTTAAAACAAATAAATTACGTAAAAAAATTAAATATGCATTTAAAAATTGCTAGCAGCGCCATCTTTACAAACATTCGTGAACCTTATATTTTTCTAATATTAGTTATGACATTATTATGTTTTTACGTCTTCACGCTTTATCCCGCATCGTTCTCTGTTTTCTATACAAACTAGAGACACTTAGTTGCGGAGTTCAACGCCGCGCTTCGCAATATTAACGATTGAACCAAATAATTAAATGGAAGTTCTAACAATTTACCAATTTCAATACTAATGAAATATTATATTGTAAGTAATTATTTATATCCATATTTTTTTATAATAAAACACATATTAAAGTATGTATAGTTACTATAAAAAAATATACGTCGTTTCGCCATAGTTAGAACTTCAAGAACTTTACTACACACTGGTTCACATAAAGCGTTTCTAACACAAAACAGCTACAGCTATAAAAATATAATATATTAATCGATATTAATCTCATTCTCCATTGTACTTATTGATAAAGAAGATAAGAAGAATGTTTAAAGTTTCATTGCCTGTTTAATTTTATTTTTTGAAATTACAAGATATTTGCTGGATGAAATGTTTTTTGAAGATGTAATACATTGTATTGTGTACATTTTTACTTAAAACATGATGTACACTTTTTTACATAATTATTCTTAATTTATTGAATTTTTAATATTGCTGTAGTTATAATGATTTAATAACACCAAAAAGATAAAAACAGGCAACGAACTATTAATTGAGATTAAAGAAACAAAAAATAAATCGGTTATACCACTTCGTACCGCTTTAAGAACATAAAAGTTTTATCATTATTAAACAGCTTTGTTTGGAATTGGTCTTATTTTAAATCCACAAACACAATACCCTATAAAGTGTTTTTCAACATTACAACATTATTTTTCTTATGTTTAAGTATTCATTCTAAAACAGCGTCGCCGTCAATATGTAGCGTCATCAGTGTAAAAATGGTCTAATTTGAATTTTTTTAGTATTCCCTTACATTTAATTTCAAAATAAATAAAAAATTTAATTATTGTTCATTTATTTTGTTAAATTACAATATTTCTTATTAAAAAATATTTATGGGGAATGGCGTTTTAAAAATGCAAGGAAATACGACCAATGGTATTTAATGTTATTTTAACCATTTTTACACTGACTATAATACTTATTACAAAGAAGCCAACAAGAACAGACAGACACCTAGCGACCTACTTTTTTAAAATACTTAATTCATTATTAATGCAAGTTTTTCTGTATTATTTAGCGATCTACATTCTGCACTGTTCTATGGCAAATTTTTACTGTTTAGTTTCAGATATTGTCCTGCTTAGACGGTATTGGCACTCTTTTTTTATGTATTAACTTCGTACGGTATTAATACGTGTTTGATATTTAGGAAAAATGCAAAGGAAACCTTAAAATTACATTTATGTTTAAACATTTCACATTCCTTTTTTAATGCCAGTCTTACAGCGACATAGAAAAACAAAAATTTGAGATACTGTCACAGTTAATGTAAGGCTGTGAATATTATAATAATTCATCAAACAATTGTATTAGGTGCCAAGTATAATATACCAATTACAATATTCTTGACAATATCTCATTCCAAAGTAAAGCCTAAACACAACAGCCGCAAATAAAAAATGTACTTTTAGACGATCTCTATGACACATCATATACATATTACTATACTTATATATCCAGAACAAAGTACTCCATTATATAACTTCGATACTCACGTGTTATACGTTAGCAATGGGATTCGCCATTTTCATGGTGTCCGGAGTCGAAACTGCTCAAGTGTCCTAAACCCTTAGGGGGGATGGGGGGCGGGGTTTCCCCCTCGTCCACGTGCAGCGGTTCGGACATCATCGATATTATTTCTTCGTACCGGAGAGATTCTACGATATCGATGTCTGGCGAATGGATTTTGTTATTATTTATATATATTAAAAAGTATATAGAACTATATAATAAGCAAATTTTAAATTTTAGTTAATAAACAATGAAACTATTTTTAAGATAATTTTTTTAGCTTCTCAAAATAGTAGTTACGTTGACGTCATACAGTCTCATGTGTCATCTGACATACACAACTGACATACCAGAGAAACAGCGTGTAGCGTTTCTGTCTACATTTTTAATTTATCACGAAATCAGTATCAAAAATATATTATTCGAAAATGTCAAATGTATTCATATTTTTACTTTATTTATATTTCATTCTTTATATAAATAAAATTAAAGTATAAATGAAGATTAAAATAGAATAGAGATATTTATTCAGACATAAGTGTGAAAATCTACCATATTTGAAAACATTTTAAAAGTAAAATACATATAACAACACAGGAGATATTTCGCATTTTGTGTTAATTATAAATTTGGTAATAAAACCGAAAAAGAATAGACAAAACAACGTGTGCAACTGCAATTCTGTTTATTATTTAATATTTAATAGTCACGTATTGTTGTCGTTATTCAAACAAATTGTGATATTATGTTGTACAGAAGAACTCTGTATCGTAGACGACTAAATTAATGGAAGCTATCAGACTGTCCCGGCTTCGCACCGATGGACATAAATTTTAGTTAATTTTAAACAATTTTAGTATATATAGGGTACATTCTACCCACTTTTCCCCTCATTTTTACAATAAATGTATGTTACTTCTTGGGGCGTAAGATATCTTCGTTTCAAAAACGGTCCAGTAATTTTTGAGCTTACTCAACACAAACGAACACATACAAATCTATCCTCTTTATAATATAAAATAAAGATAGAGATGATTCGAATGCAAAGGAAAATTGTAAGTTGGGTTACGTTATATGTAGTTTACGTTGATAATAAATGATTTTTTTATGTGTTTTCTTTAAGTATTTAAAAAAAGTTTAAAAATATTAAAAATAGTATTCTCTCTCGCCAAAAGATTGTTTGGAATGGATTGTTCTGTTTGGGTAGCGGCAATTTATAAAAATCTCCTACAGAAATGCTAAAACGCAATAAACTGTATAAAGCATATAAGAATTACGATGCTGTACGAAAAAGAGCACATCAGCTCTACTGACTACTGACCACTGGGTCAGAGCGCTTGCATGATTCTCTAGAGAGCGCGAGTTCAAATCCCTTTTCTTTTTCGCATTTTTTAAGTATTTTCTCTCTATCCTTTTGTGTAACACTTTTAAAATTACAAAAATAAATGAATATTTACCATGTAAATGTCGATCGGGCGCATTGGTATAGTGGTGCGCGTCAACGCTCACGCCGGAGTCGCGCTCCTCGCAGGAGCCGCGGGCGCGTCGCGGCACCGCCGGCGCTTCGCCCCATGTACGCTTATCTCCTGTTACACAACATGCTTATTTAAATATTTATTATTTTTATGTCACTTCCGCCACACAACACGTAATGCCATCGAAAAAAGGCGGAAATTAGGGACTAAGCAGCGGAGTGTCTTAACACTAGTTTCGTATGGTCTGCAGTTCTCTCTGCCTACCTTGCCATGAGCAAGATAAACCGTGAAGATATAAAAAATGTGATTTGTATATGTGGTAAAAGGGTAAAGACACTCTGTTCCCGACTTCCTGCCGGAATACAAGACACTATGTGTTACGTCACACGACGAGCTTTAAACATCTAGACAGAAGTGAGAGATTAAATAATAAATTATGATGTACGTTTAGTTACATTATGGTGTATCACAGTAGGTGTAAAATATTACTATTTGGTTGTTATAATTCTAAATTCCGCATCAAATATGCAATCACAATTATAATTAGTAGCACCAACACACACGCTATGTTTTTTGTGTGTTTACACAGAAAAAACACACACACTTACATATTCACACTCTACCCCTCGCGAAGGAGGTATATATATTACTGTGTAGGATAAGTGCAGAAGGCTAACATTCTTCAATAACAATGCTTGTAAAGTAAAACAAAACATCTATGTAAGCGACACGGTGCAGGCCCGCTGGTGCACGCGACGTACCGGACACGCGCGGCGGCAGCGGCGGCGCGTCGCCGGGCTCGCTCCAGGACGCGCGGCTGTGGCGACGCGTCTCCACCTCCTCCTCTACTGCGTCTCTGTAAGTGTTCAGTCATACATTTGAGTTTAGCAGTGACGAACCGGAAGCAAGAATTGTTTTTTAATGTCTTCACGCTTTATCCCGCACATGGCAGGGTAGGCGGAGGGAACTGTAGGAACCATAGCAACACTCTGTTGCTTAGTCACTGCTTTTTTCGTCCCTGCTTTCCACCTCTGTCGAAGTGCATGTTCAGTGACAGAATTCAAAATGGACGATCCAAGAATTATTCGACTTCCAAAAAATGAAGCATATATCTTCTTATTTTGAATAAAATTATTTGATTCATATTTAATAGACTTTGTGTATTACTCATTATATTTTTTTTTTATATTATAATGGTATCTACAAGTTACTTCATTTATATAATAAACGTGACGTTAACGTAGGTTAAGTCGATAATAATGTTTTTATTATATTATATTTTGTTATTAAAGTAATTGAAATAAAAGTAATGTGTTTAAATATAACAACAGATAAATTAGCTAACTAATTTGTCGGGCCATACCAATAATTGGTCCCTTGCTCACTCATTTCCAAGAGTATAGAAGTGCGAAAGTATGTAACAATTGATGTAAAACTGTATCTAATAATAAGCGAGAAAATTTAAGAAGTTTTAAGTAAAAACATTAGATTAGAAGACTTTTATAACACAAAGATTGTGTAATATTTATTTTGTTTATCTCTTTCTCTTCAGTCCTTTCCTCAGTGCTGAAGATCGTGACTTCTCTACTGCTCACGTACGTATAGCGTATGGTTTATCTACCCATCTTACAATCTATAACAATATTGCAACACTATTCCTTAGACACAAAAGTAATATTATTTTATGTCATTTATTCATTCTTCATTGTACATTAAAAATAAATTAAATGCACAACAGGTGGACTAAAGCAAAGAGCACTTGAATTTTTATTTTTTTTATGATATCGTCAAATTTGTAAGTAATATATTTAGTGTATATATATCTCACTTATACTTCTCCAGAGGCCTGGTGGGACTGCGCGGGTCCCCCGACTTGGGCCGCGTGGGCAGCGGCGGCGCAGACTTTACCATGGAACTGCACGTGTCCTCGCACTCCCTGTTGTCGGTCACCGGGAGGCTGTTACTCATTATACCGCTTTGTTGATCCAGGGAATCTTCTAGAGAGTACTGGAATCATTAAAAAAATCTATTAGAACTTATAAATTAAAATGAAGGGTTGCTGCAACATAATAATAAAACTAAAGAAGGAATTTAAATAGTATAATATATAAATAATAATATAAAAAAAAAATCAGTAAAGTAATTACATAGGTATGTCCACAATCTAGGCGACCACACAAAAGTCAGAGCATTACTTCTTCTGATTTAGTAAATCAACTATTTTTCCATAAGCATAGCTATAGGCCCCATATAACAAAGAAGACAAAAGGACTCTAATGTTAAGATATACCACTTTCCCACTTTTATCTACAAGTTACTTCATTTATATAATAAACGTGTTTTACACATAACTAAGAAAATTAAAATAACTTATTTTTCTGGCGTGAGAATCGAATCCACGATCATGACCCCAATTATCTTATATATTATATTTCCTTAATATTTTATATTATAATAATATAAATATATGCTAAACATACTATTGGTTTATTATAAAGATGTCCATCTTCATAGTAGTTATCATTTTGTTGGATGCTGTGTGACCTCTTATCCAATGCTGGCACTGGCGGCAGGGGTGTACTAAAAATACAGTATAAATATAATAATCAATAAAAATATATAAAGTTTAATTAAACATTATTAAAGAAAAGTCAACACGGCATAAAATAACAGATATTCAGATTCAGTGTAAAGAGGAAGTAAACGCAACTGTTACGATTAACATAGTTCCACTTAAACTGTGTAAAAAGCGTAGAAACCAAAAATCTTAAATTAAATATATATTTATCTAATTTAACATTTTTGGTTTCTACGCTTTTTACACATTTTAAGTGAAACTATGTTAATCGTAACAGTTGGTATGATATTTGTAAAATTATGTACAGAATGTCTATATTAGGCTTTTCATAACAATATCAAACCGAGAAAAATAAATGAATATTATAGCATGATTTTATCAACTCAATCTAAGAAAATAAAACGATTGTAAATAAAAATTCAATTTTTCAGTTTATGATTCGTACCCACGTCTCCAATGCCTAGGACGAAATCCAAGAATTATATAAGGTGTGACGTATATAGACGTCACAGATATATTTATTATTAACATATCAAACGATTACCGACACATAATAAATATGACACGTTTTACTAAGAGACGTTTTACTTAGAGACGTTTTACTTTACAAAATATGGCACAGTTAAATTAATATGAAAGTAAATACAATAATCTGACTCACTTGACAATACTTTCTGACAATTGACGTCTCGCACGAGCTAAGCCTGGTCCAAGATTTTGCCTCAGCTGACTGAAGCGTTCCACTAGCCGCCTTTAAATGAAAAAAAAAAAAACAATGTTATTTTACTTATTTAGGAAATAATATTAGTACATAGTATATATGGGCGTAAATCAATATACATTTTATTATTTATTGCTACAAAAGTATTTAGTACTGAAATTATCAGTAAAACCTAATTGTGATGTAAAGTTGTTTATGATATTATTTACGAATATCGAACAAAAAAACCAACTGTTAATTAAATAAAAATGACCTACTTATTTAAAGTTATCTCTTCTGTATTTACTATTGTACGATAACAAACGAATTAATATTACTCTGTTATTTTATTATGAAAAATGGACCGCTAACAGCGAAATACTCGCCTAGCGCCGAAATATATCTTAGTATACAAACTTAGAGCGAGATTTAGTAACTAGCTTTTTGTTTTGCTAATATTATGTTGAGAAATAAAGGTTACTTATTTATTCAGTTATTTACATACCAACGTATCACTATTAATATATAATTATAAATTCAAGATGACATAAATTTAGCCTACCTATGCAACGGCTTGACCTCCTCAGGCGCTAACCGACCGTGCAGAGCGAGTCCCGCCTCCACCACAGCAAGTTGAGACGCAATAAGCCTCCTTAATTTGGCCGCAGCAGCAGTTTCTCTAGGAGTCGCATTCCTACTGAATTCCGCAGTCAAAAATGCTTGCTCATACTTAGTTATACCACCTTGCACGTTAGCGTCTATTGTGCCTTGTAATCTCATCGAGAACGGGTTTATATTCTGCGTAGGATCGACGGTATATTGAGATATGAGACTTCGTAGTTCACGTTCTGTTGCCTCCATTGTTTCACACGCGAACTGCAAAAATATATATTATATGTTTAATTTGTAGTAAAAATTAGAATGATTTTGCCAACCTCCTCAAAAAGCAGTAATGGACGAAAGTTTCACCTTTAAATGCAAGTATGAAAGCTGTCTGATTTATAATAAGTTCTTATAGTATTTCTTATAGATAAAAAATAAATTTAAATAAAAAGGAATCATATATTCAACCCTTTCCCTCCCAAGGTTTCCTTTGAAAATGCGTATTATATAGCTAACAAATTATTTTAATTTACCGATCAAAATAAAATTATTATATTTAAAAACGGTTTTTAAATATAACTAATTTATTATATTTTTCAATACAACAATATTATCATTTTTATATACAAGTTTATCAAATATAAAACGAATACATTTTTAATTTTGTACTAAAAAACTCACTTCAACCGGTGGTATTTCTTCCACAGACCTCGATATGACCTCAGACCATCGCAATATCCCCGGCAACGTTGTTTCCGTCACTAGTGTCGTACGTTCGATCCATAAACTCTGTAATATAATTTAAATAACATGGAAATAATACTTAATTTCTTACAATTAGCTACAAACGCAAAAATAATGTAGTTTTAATATGTTATGCATTGCTTGTGTTAGAATTAAAATATTTTAAGGATACATAATATGCCAACATGATATAAGTGTTAGGACAGGACTGAGTGCACTTATTGTAAAAATACCACAATTTAAAAAATAAAAAGAAAACTTAGGCTTGCAATTAACTACAAATATAAGGTACAATTTTTGTAAGGTACCTTAAACTCATTGTCCTTGTCGATGGGCGGCTTGTGCAGCGGGCGGTCGCACAGGAAGGTGTCGACGTCGTTGCAGGCGTAGAAGCGGCGCACGGGCTCGGGCGCGGCGTGCGGCCACGCGCGGCGCGACGCCACCGGCTTCACGTTGCAGATTTGTATGTCTAGTCATATTAAATAGTTAGTTACTTTATGATTTTTAAAGTGTTCATCCACACTGATGATAGAGAAAATACTTAAAGAAAACGTATAAAAATTTGAATGTAGCGGGAATCGAAACCGCACCCTCTTGCGGACCGTGCAAGCGATCTCACCACTGAGCTATGCATTCATCGTCACGCTGCGTCGCAATTCTTATGTGCTTTATACAACTTATTTTGTTGTTGGTATTTCTGTAAGGAGACTTTTACAAATTTCCTTTATCCAAAGATCATAATTAGTCAGTTACTTAATTATTATTTTAAGTAATGTAAGCTATATTACGTTATGTGGACTACGAATCGATATTTTTATAGATATTTAGGGCAAATCGTTCTCTACTACTCTCCTCATAATCGAAATGTTTTTGAGTGTTCGTTCTCAGTCATTTATTCAATAACTTGAGAATCTGTTAGTTACAGATAATATAGTAAATGCATAAATATATATATTTTACTATTAAATATAATACATCATTTTAATATGTTATTTTACGAAATTTCTTCTACTTTAACTAATAATAATTAATTTAATTACATTATTTTTATCTAAATTGTCAACGTTAATTTATGTAGCGATCGCTCGCACTAAAATATATCAAAAAGAATGACACTTAACGGATTTAAAATTAAATGTGTGTTATATAACTGTATACATTGAAGGTCGTATCCGTGCAGAAATAAATGTATGTAGCTTTAATATATGAAAATAGCTAAAATTTACTTGTAACTGTTTAACTAAAAACTAAGTTACACTTACTTACAGATTCTATAACTAATTCAAGATCCAAAGGCCAGGATATTAACTATGATAAAAGTAATAAAAAAAGTAAAAGCGACAGTTTGAAGGTTCGAGTCCCACTCGCGGAAGATAGATTTTCTATTTCAAATTCCTTCGCTCTGGAAACTAAGTAGAGTGCGGCGTTGAGTTCCGTCACTTAACACGCAATGCCTCGAAAAAGGTGGAAAGCGGGGATGGAGAAAGCAGGGACTAACAACGGCGTGTCTTAATACTAGTTTCATATGGTTAGTGCAGTTTCCTCTGCCTACCTAAGCTAAAAAAATCACAAAAATAAATAAATAAAAATAAAACTTACATTGTCCATCAGCCGCAATGATAGAATCATCAGGCGGCGTGTTTCTCATCAAAATGTGTGCAGATACATATTCCGACTGCAGGCGTTGTGTGAAAGCGCCGATACGTTCGTAGTCTTGTCCTCGGTAAACAAATTGCTTGTTCTATAAAATAAGTAAGCAAGCTTTAATTTAAATGTAACCAAATGTGTATAATTTTTTTTAAGATTAAAATATAATGTCCCATAGCTTTGGTTTAAATTATTTTATTTGTTACTTAATAAACATGAGCAAGTAGCAAACATTTTTAGTACTTAATTTTTTAAATGTTTAATTTCTTCTTTTAATAAAAATGTCAATAACGTCACAAATAAAATAGACAGTAATTATACATATAATAACACATAAAGTGACCATTTGCATGAAAACTAACTGATAGAAATTCAGTTGCTTAAATATCATGTTTGTTAAGAATACTCAGCACAAATGTATAGAATAGTGAAGTAGGATCACAAACACTCAGCATACATATATAGAACAGTGAAGTGGGATTAGCGACACTCAGCACACATATATATAACAGTGACGCACCCTCACGAACAGCGGGCACCCCTTCCCGTAGAAGCCCACGCGGAAGTACTCGGGCTCGAGCCGCAGCTGGCCCAGCACGGAGTCCAGGAAGGTGGCGTGCGTGCGCAGGCAGTGCGCGAGGCGCGCGTAGTCGCACAGCCGCGCCTCGTACAGCGTGGCCAGCTCGCGCAGCAGCGGCAGGCCCTTCTCCCAGCACTGTTGTCATATAACTAATGTAACTACCTAGTTTTTATTATTAGTTTTTGTAGCTTCACGCTTTATCCCGCACTTAGCAGGGTAGGCAGAGGGAACTGCAGAAAGTATCGGAACTTAGTGTTAATACACTCTGTTCGTATCTACTTTCTTTGTTCGCAATGCCTCGATAAGGTGGAAATAAGGTAATGAAAAGTTCTAAAACTGGGTTTTCGCGGTTCTCTCTGCCTACTCTGTTCTTTAAGGGATAAATATATACCTAGTCTATGGTATATATTTTTTTATAATATTGACTCATTATTATTTTCCAAAAATTCATTAGTAATTCTTAATTTACATAATTATCCATAAGCACGTAATTAGAGATTTCTTATACCAAACATAGAAGAAATAACTATGATAGATTTTATATTTAAAACATCAACATCCAATATCTATCGCACCTTTCCGCGGTCAAAATACTGCAACACTTGGTTGTAGATGGCTTCTTTACGTTTCCACTCTGGAGTTTCCGGATGTTCAGGGTCCACGCCTATTTGGTCACTGTCCCAGTTTAACGTTTCCGCGTAGAGCTGCAAGAGAAATTTGCATATATGAAATCTAAAGTAAACAATTTGTGTTCATCTATTTACTTACATGATTAATTAAATTACTATTACTATAAGAATATGAGAAAGGCTATGTTGAAATCATATATTGAAGAAGCGCACAGAGAAAACATATAAAAAATTGAACGCAGCGTGATTTGAACCTGTGACTCTTGTAAAGCGTTCCAACGCTATGGCCGCTAAGCCATTCATCACGCTTTGCCAAAATTCTTATATAGTTAATACAATGTATTGCGTTGTTAGCATCTCTGTAGGGAGATTTTTACGAATTTTCGCTATCCAAAGGTGATTACAAAAAAATAGCTGTCCCACAGTGCCACTATATGTATACAGGTGTTGATGATACTACGACCTTACTTTAAAGCATAGTATTAAGTAGCTTTTATAAACTTGTTAAAATTATAAACAATTAATATTTTCAAAAATAAAAAAAAAAACTTTTTTTTTTCAAACAAAATAAATAATTAAATTATTGTTCCAAAATAAAACGCCATTTGTCACGATGCAAGCATAGACTATCCTGACGAAGGCTGAAAGGCCGCGTTGTCAGACACACCTGTAGTCTGTTCATTAATATAAATATTACTCCTTTATAAAATAATAACTACTTACTAAAAGAGTACAGCCAGCTTCGATCCAGTTGTCGGACGCGATGTGGAGATCGTGCAACTTGTATACATAGCGGAGATACATCTCTTTGCGGTCGATTTCATTCTTGTAGAAGTTCTTTAAGGAGACAGTGAGAAAATAATGGTACAAAAATGCGAAAGAATTTAATTTAAGGATATTGTTTATCGTTTGGTATTAATTTTTATAATTATATCAAGAAAGATTAGTAGGTATACGCTATTAAAAGCTAATATGCTATTTACATATTTATGATAGTAAAGAAAAATATATATGCTTAGAAAATAAACTTACGAGACATAACAGTATGTTGTTTACGTGCACATGTTATGGGTTTAAATCCAATTACCTACATTGATATTAACTAATGAAGACAATATCTTCTCAGTATTGTAAAATAAAATGTAGGTGTTTAAAAATTGTTATTATTTTAATTTTATGTTATACAATAAAAATAGCACTTTTCAAACTGCTACACATAATAAGTGAATAAAATATTTAAAAAAGAACATAAAAACCTGCGCTACTTTGAAACTGTCTAAGCCCAAGGCCGAAATTTTAATTTTACAATCTATATGTCAGTATTAAAAAACCTATATTATTATTACATACACACATATCTTCACGCTTTATTCCTAGCGGGGTAATTAGAGAAAAAGGAGCGCCAAACGCTGCGGTCCCTGCATACCTTTTCGCCGTTGTTTCGGTACTATTATCATTTAGCTTCACGCTTTATCTCGCACATGTCAGGGTAGGCAGAGAGAATTGCGGGAACCATATGAACCTAGTGTTAAAACACTCCGTTGCTTAGTCCCTTCTTTCTCCGTCCCCACTTTCCGCCTATTTCGAGACATTGCGTGTTGGCGGAACTCAACGCTGCGCTTTGCCTACTTGCGAGAGCGAAGAAAATGAAAACAGAAAAATCCATCTTCCCCGACTGTGAATCGAACTCACAAACCGTCGTGTTACAGGCAGACTTGTCCTCAATAAAAATTAATAATAATAATATACAGAAGCAACGCACGAGCAGGTTGACGGTGGCGGCCATGCGCTTGTCGCGGTGCTCGGCGCCCTGCATGACGGCGCGGTAGTCCAGCAGGCGCTCCAGCAGGCGCGTCACGCAGCCCACGAACGCCGCGCCCGCCTCGCGCCAGCCCTCCGTCGACACGCGCTCCATCAGCCTGTAGCCATGCAACTCGTCAACAGACAGAATCTTTTTTTTTTTTTTCATTATAAGATTAAGTGTTGTCTTTCACATATATATGATAAAAAAGATAAAAACTGTCATGAGATATAATGTCAATGTTGTGTATTGTGCACATACTGTGTGTAAGTTTAAGTTTAATTATATTGATATTAATTTCAATTACGCCATCAGCCTGTGGCGACCCACTCTAGTAAATTTTGACATGTGGGATAAGTAAGACAGAATCTTTCTTTTTTTTATTATAAGACGGTAAGATGGCTAATGAGAAGTACCATCTGATGTTAATCGTCCATAGATATATACAACCTGAGAGGTTGTGAATGCGTTGCCAAGTTACTCTTGTAGCAATAAAAGTAAATGCATTGTTAACAACAAAGTATCTACTTATTACTTAAAGAATAAATATAAAAAATATAAATACACATAAAAATTAATAAAATATCATGTATTATGATCATCAAATAACAAAACACTGACATTATTATTAACTACGAATAAATAAGTGTACTTACACGGAACTCAAATGCTCCCTGATGTCAAGTTAGCATGTACATTAGATGTAATAGTAATAAATAATCTAAGATAACATATAGAAAATGTATACAAGTTTTGTATTTACACATATTTCTAAATTTGTAATCTACATATTTTAATTATAGAGTAGAAAATTATTTATCTTATTTGATTAAAAGAAAAATAATTTTACATGAGATACACCAATGATCTGGGAAGACTATTAGCCAAATAAAAACACGTTCATTATTTCAATATAAGCTCGAGTCCTTGGAATGTGTCAAGTTTGTTTGACGATATGTAAATGCTAGTAAGTTACATTGGTCTGTTTGACAAGATTTCAAAATTCTTCTTCTTTTTATTTCTAATAGCTATTTATCTTAAAAATTTCATATGAAAATTTATAATTTTTAATATTCGGTGAAAACTATTGCATTTGCAAGATGGCTTCGTGTTTGTTTTTGTGACATAAACAACTCGTAGTCAGGTGTACAAACGAAAAGTTTTATACGCGTTATATATCACACTGTGATTTCTTTTTTTTGTCAACAAGACTACATCTACATCACTGATTTGACCCACTCTTGATCGTTTCGCGTCATATGACGGAAGTATAAAAATTGATATTTTGAATTAATGACTTTGTGATAAATTAATGATTATTCACAAGTGTTTTTGCCTACATCGTGCTTTTTAAACCTATAATGTATAAGCACGTCGACGATTAATCTTTAAATTTTTACTTTTTTTAATATGCTTTTTTTTTCAATATAGCAATAATCTCTAATCATTAAATAAAAACTCACACAGTATCGAACAGTCGCCTATAATGATCATCCGCCTTATTATCAGCGACCAACGAGTCCAGTTTATCCACTAAGGCCGCTTCAGTCTTCCTCGCAGATCCTGTTGCAGCTCGTTCAGCCGCCATTAACGCCACGAGTGCTCCCAAAGCAGCTCTACGTAGTTCTGGCACTAGTGTCACTTCCAGGAGGGCGCCCACAGCTGGACCTATTAGCTGAAGTTGGGCTACACCTGGAAATTGTTAATTTGTGTGTTAGGTATTCGATAATGGTATATATCTTTTTCAAAATTTCAATCTTTTGAAAATTTATTAATATTGAGAAATTAAAACTATGTTATAAAAGTCTAATATACAAAAAATATATTTATAATAAATATATTACAAGTTATACATATGTATGCAACTTTTATAGAGATAGCTATACTGTTACGGCCTTATTCATAAAAAGTTATAGCACGCTTAAAGACTCGATATAGTACAGTTGTCAAAAAACGTTATTCATAACAGCATTTTAGTGCCAATCAGTTTTATAAACCTATCATAAAGTTATAGAACCGAGAACCCTACTATAAGAGTGTTTTAACGTCCAAAGATGGCCGATTCATATAACAGCTGATTATAGCTCATACTAATATGAGCATTGATATGACGTCGTCGAGTCGCTTGTCATCAAGAGTGTCAATTTCAGTTTCGTAAACAAAACAATATAACAATTGACATTTTGTTCGATATTTATTAACTATATTTAGGTATTAACAAGTTTATTAATAATAAATTCTACATAAGAAAGGTGCACAGAACATAGGTAATACTTGTCCACGTCTAAACATTATCAATTCTTTGTCGTTTTACTTGTTCTGACTTAATTTTTTAAAAATTAAGTAAGGTTATAAACTAAAATAAAATAAACATTCGTGTTTTTGTGATAACAACGACGTAAATGAAGCCGATAAATGTCAAGCCAGATCCAACAATATATTTTTGTACGTAATATTATCTGTGGTCATACTATGTCAATGCGTTTGTCACTTATCATCTGTGGATTTACTGATATTTTCGGCAACAAGTCGACCGACTTTAGTATAGTGGCAACATTGTGAACGTTTAAATCAAATTAGTGACACTTTAGTTATAGGGGCTTTATAGAGCGTTTATGAATACAAACATTTATCGAACGTTCTATTAGCCTAAAGAGCGTGTTAACTAAAGTATACTTAAAACGTTCTATAACACTTTTTTATGAATAAGGCCGTTATAATATTACTCGTATTGGACTATCTCCATAGAAATTAACAACTTCCAATTCAGTTCTTTAGAAAAATGTGTGCACAATATTTGATAATATTATTACTTCGAATAAATTTAAGCAGTTAGTAAGTATAAGTTTGTATATTATATATAATTAAATCGATAAATATATAAAAACACACACACACAAACTCACAACCGTCACGGTCACAATCAGAACTGTTTTCACTATAATCGTGTACAATATCAAATGACTACCTAAAAAAAAAGTAAACTGCAAATTTCAACTGTGTCGCAAAAAACCTTTATATCCACCAAAAGTAAACCCTTTTATCCTAAATAGTAAAAAATAAATAAATTGTCTACAATTATATATGTATATATAAATAAAGAAATACATTTTACTGTATATTTTACCCAATCTAGTCCAAACGGCAAGTAGGTGTAGCGCGGCGTCGGCCCGCATGGCGGCGCGCTGCGGGCCGCGCGCCCACTGCTCCGCTTGCAGCGCGTTCGCTGTTACCAGCGCCACACCCAGCTCTAGGTAGCCCGACCATAGCTGTGAATCCCACACATACATTACAATAGGATTACAGAAAACGTTCAAGAAATATTCTTATTCTTATTCTTACGCAATAGAAACGCAATGAAGGCGGCTTTGGTAGAATGGTTTAAAATTTGGTTAGGTAGTGGGAGGAGCTCGGACAGTGAAGGTGAGCGTTAATGCATTTTAAAGAGCTCTTTAAACCTACACTTGGGTCACAAGTCCCAAGCGCTGCTCGGAGCTCTTTTTCCTACAACACGATGGGCACCCGCACGGCGAATCCATGGAACGATAAGTTGTTTCTTCTCATCATAGTTTAAATAAAAAGTAAAAATTTGTTAGCCGTTAACATACAAATGGATTTTCACCGTTTTTTATGAATTACTTTATTAAAACGCATCATTGTCAAGTTGTCACCGATGAATAATTATATAGTTGGGACCATACATTAAGAAAATAAGTTCTGCTCAGTTTTTTGCGCCAGTTCATCTCAGGTCTGAGGCTTAAATGAACCGGTGGTAATTTTCTGACGTTGAAAATGAATAATGTATTCTTATTTTGAATAAAATTATTTGAAGTTTGCTTAAATTATTTGAATTTAGGGAGTATATGGATGAGAAAAGCTGTGGATAAGCTTTTAAGAGGTTACTCGAGGAAGCCTAATCTGAAACACAACCACAGAAGAAATGGAACCGGTGCCTAACAAAGAAAGTAAAAACATATTTTTTTACTTATCTTGAAAATATCAATTAGTTACACTTAAGAAGCCATGTATTTATTCAGATTAGATTATTAATAAAGTTATTTCTCTTTCAACTATTTGTGGTATATTTTATAGACAATATATTTTATAGACAACAGTAATAAAAATCAATGGCAACTGCACTTAGATTAAACAAACTTTACACAAAAAAATAAGTGGAATATGTATAAAATAAAATTGCAATACTTATAGTGTACTTTAAACCTAAATATATAATTACCTGAGAATCAAATTGTGGCGGTTCATCACCTAAGAATCTTTCCAATAACGGCTTTGCTAGATCTTGTAATGCCGATAACAATACTTTGCAACTTTGAACTCTAAGCACCATCCAGTCCTTTGGAAATACCTGTATAATCAATCAAACTGTGAATAAATATAATGGTTTCGTATAAATAAATATAATGCAATGCAGTCCAATATAAAACATGTGGCAAACTCGTATAACTATTAGTAAAAATAAATTAGAAATGTTTAGTTATCGCACATATGTTCTATGTAATATATATGTAATGAGGTCAATATCGTACAACAACATTCATATATCACTATTCACAAATAAAAGAATTTAACCACAACTACTTAGCAGATAACAGTTATTTTAGTTTACCTTATCACAATTTATGTGTTGCATATTTGTAGTATATTTTTAAGGTAAATAATCAATATATTAAAAAATGACAATTTCAAAGTACGACACAACATCAACAAATATACAAATTAAGTACCAAAAGCTAATTTAAATAAGGCAATAATACTCACATCTTGTTCAATCAAATGTCGAAACACCAAAAATGCTCGCATTAGGAAATCCTTCAAAGGCTTACGATCGTTCGGATGCGGGGCGAGGTGACTCCACAGACGTTGGTAATGCGCCGGTTTTAATAACTCCATTACTCCCAAAAGACCGGCTACCATTGGTCCCTGATAATAATTAATAATATTTAAAATATGTAGATATAAGAAAATAGGTAATATTTTGAGGACCGTCGTGGCGCAGAGGCGCAACGTCTGCCTGTAACGCGACGGTTTCTGGGTTCGATCCCCAGTCGGGGAAGATGGATTTTTCTATTTCCATTTTCTTCGCTCTGGTAAACTAGGCAAAGCGCGGCGTTGAGTTCGGCCACTCAACACGCAATGCCTCGAAAACGGCGGAAAGCGGGGACGGAGAAAGCAGGGACTGAGCAACGGAGTGTCTTAACACTAGGTTCCCACGGTCCCTGCAGTTCCCTCTGCCTACCCTGCCTTGTGCGGGATAAAGCGTGAAGCTATAATAAAAAAAAAAAAAAAAAAAGGAAAAAAAAAGGTAATATTTTTGATTTACTTCGAAACTTTTATACAATATAAAATTAGTAGTTAACAAAGAAAGATGAATGTTGTGGAATGCGATCTCTTCGTAGGAGTCAGTATAGCTGATCGAATTGAATTAGTAGGTACCAGCGAAGAAGTCACAGTGATAATGAAAAAGAACGTGCTCAGGTTCTTTGTGCACATAGAGAATGAGTAAAGAAGGACTAATAAAAAAAGATATATGAAGCAAACGACATGTAAGTGGTCAGAGGAGATCTCGGTTAACTTTCAAATATATACAATATCGAAAATATTGGAGTATGGTCACATAAAAATATCAGGACCGCAAAGCATGTATGGAGAGATTATTGAAAGTGGACGTCGCGTAATAAGAAGTGTCCTCTTTGACTAGCACACTAGAGATAAAACGAGAAGTTAAATAATTACTTAACAAACTGTTATAACATTTACTATAATTTACACACATGCTTTGCAATTTGCGTAACTTAAAATACTTACCAGAACAGGCGACTTCCCACCAATTAAGTGCAATACAGTCTCAACCAACACATCCAATGTATTCAAACACAGTACATCCACGTCCGGATCCAGTTCATCATCATCCACTATCTGCTCAGGGTCTTCCTTCTTCCAGAGTAACACAACCAACTCCTCTAACATGTCAGCACACTGGGAGGGTTCGTCCTGCCTCGCTAGATGTACGCGTAGGTGATGACACGCTGTTGTTAACACTATGTTGCGGGCCTCTGGAATTTGTAATTTTATAATTATGATTTTTAAAGTGTTATTACACACTAAGGATATACGAAACAAGTTGTGTATACCATATAGGAGTTTCGACACAGCGTGATGTAGAACGCATAATCAGAGCGATAGGTCGGGATTAAATCTCGCTGCGTTCAAATTTTTATATTTTTCTTCAAATAATTTGAAATTATATCTACATATAGTGTTGTTGTTAGGGAACAACAACACTGGGACTTTGGCACATGTATTGCCATAAGAGATCACTTAAAACACAGAAACAATTATTTATTACAGCTCGCATGGACTGTTCAAGCTCATACAAATATTGACCAACATATTTATTGTTTTTTTTTTTAAATGATCTCGTACGATAATACATGTATCATAAAAGTCCCAGCAAGTGTTTCTTGCTTTCCTAAGCTACGCCATACGCCACCATATACTTCCACCAACATATCGATGAAATGTCATAATAATTTTTTTCCATAAAAAAAAACTTTAACTTAATTACTCTTTTTTTTTCTTATATAAATGTAATTTCTTTTCAACAAAACTATTAATATAATAAATACAAGTCACAAAAACTTTACCAGGATCTTGTCCGAGAGGTCCATTGAGCACCTCCTGCGCGGCCGCCAGCCTGGCCTTGGCGAGCGCGGGCGGCGCGTTGGCGGCGGGCGCGTCCAGCATGGCCGCCGTGATGCGGCCCGCCTCCACCGGGCCCAACGCCGACGCCACTTCCTTGGCCACACTCGCCCATGACGTCATTAGTGCCACCTGCCAAGTCAATTTTTATTATATTTTTTATATTATTTTTAGTGTCAATCCACATTGAGGATAGAAACAAAACTTAAAGAAAACATGAAAATTTTAACGCAGCAGAATTTGAACTCACGCGCTTGTGAACCGTGCAAGCGCTCTCAGCACTGAAACATGCGTTCTTCATCAGGCTGTGTCGAAATTTATATATGCTATATATACATATAGTACCTATGTATAAATATTCACCATCACAAACGCACGAACTGAGTCATAAAATATTACGTCAAAGGAATGTGGCAATGCCGATTGGTCTCTGATTCTATTAAAAATATTGTTATAATATAGACAACTATATTAATTTAAGTTGTATAATATTGAATACGAGTATATGGTATGTCTTAAAAGCAGCGACAAAAAATATATACTATTTATTTTTCCTTAATTGCCTGCGTTTATAATAATTTTCGACAAATATCTACGTTGTTGTAACACAACTCTACGGTTCGCACGTTTGTAAGGGCCTTTTTAGTGAGGTTATCTTGCCGCAGCGAGGATGTGAGTTCGATTTCCACGCGCAATGTGTCTTAATTATGGCGGAACAAAAATTCATTGTTTTATTCATTCATCAGTATTGCATACATAGCTCCGAAATGATTTAAAATGGAAGTACGATTTATATATTATATAATATCTTTTTATCAACAATTGCAACCGTATATACAAAAGACTTTTGAAAATTAAAAAAAATTAAAAACAATAGACACCTGAGCTGGCGCCAAGTGATCTCTATGCGGATGTTGCGCGAGCGCTTTGAGCGCATGCAGCGCCGCTCGCACGTCCCTTCTAAAGCTATCTTCATACTGTCCTCCAGTCGCTCGAGCGAATAAGCAGCGTGAGCGAACTGCTAAGCGAAATACCGCGCCAAGCGAGCGAAGACATTTGCGTATAGGTTCTTGGCCCTCTGCCCCCGCCGCCCACTCTGCGCAGTGTTGTACTGACGATAGGAGGCCTCTGCAAAAAGACAATGAAAAGTAATTAAATAAACAAATAGGATTTTAAAAAGAATTCTCTTTTTTTACACCATGTCAAGTGTAACAATTTTTTTTGATATAGGAAAAATATTCAGTATTAGCATGTTTGTATTCTAATTTATAGGTTAACTCAAAATTATAAAATATTGTTTATATGTTAAATTCGTTTAAATATAAGTTCAAAAAATATATTCTTACTTGTATACAAGAGCAGCGGAGAAATGTTCTTCAATATAAACATCAAGAACCGGTCGAAAATGTTGGAATCTAGTTTCGTCTAGTAAACTGCAAATCGACACTAGCACCAGAAAGACTGTACCGGAATGTGGAGTACTGGAAATTAAATTTTAATTTTAAATAAAAGTAGCAATTATTATATGGTGCATATAGCTTCGCTTAAACACCGACCGATTAGATTTGACTACAACACAAAAATATATAAAAACTATGCAATATTAATTTATTTATTATTTAGAGGCGCAACGTCTGCCTGTAACGCGACGGTTACTAGGTTCGATCCCCAGTCGGGGAAGATGGATTTTTCTATTTCCATTTTCTTCGCTCTGGCATCTAAGGCAAAGCGCGGCGTTGAGTTCCGCCACTCAACACGCAATGCCACGAAAACGGCGGAAAGTGGGGACGGAGTAAGCAGGGACTAAGTAACGGAGTGTCTTAACACTAGGTTCTTATGGTTCCTGCAGTTCCCTCTGCCTACCCTGCCATGTGCGGGATAAAGCGTGAAGCTATATAAAAGAAATAAATATTTATAACCTTTTGAGTTTTTAATTGATGAGTGCAATTATTAAGAAAATACAGACAAGTGGGTTGGCAGCATTGCAACTGTTATAATATTTATTTATTTATAGTTTACTGATGTTTGGAAAGTGACAATTAAGAAAAAAATATGAAAGAGTGAGATGTAAGTGAAACAAAATACTCAATTAATTAGTTTGCGTTTTTAGCGCTTCTTAATATACATATGACATTATTTTTTAATCATTAACTACTGTTTCTTACCTATTACCATCTTCAGTGGAGAACAAAGCGAATAGAGCATCTAGAACATCTCTTAGAAACTTTATCAACTCTTCACAACTCAGGCCGTCGCCCAAACGCAATACACGTAATAGTGTCTCTTGTACTTTCTCAGGTCGAGCGCGCCATTGCAATAGTGCTAAGAGATCCTCTGTATATGAAAATAAGGTTAAATTAACAATTAATAAAAAAAAAGAAATTAGGAATCTGGAATTAGATAAGTAACTATTATATTTAAACACATTTTTTTATTTGAATTACTTCTTCTTTTTCTTCTTCTCTTTAATTATGGCGTTCCGAGCGTGCCAGTTGAGCACAATTCACTTCGCCAATGTCACGTTGAATGGAGAACACACAAAGGAGACTGTACGGTAAAAAGGAGATAGCATTACACAAAAGAGGAATGCATGTTTAAAAGAGATCTTGAATTACTTTAATAATAAAACATAATCTGACAAAAGCATTACGCATAGCATTATCACGTACCCTACATTTACGTTACTTCCATTACAAAAATGAAGTAAGAAAAATATAATTAATCATACACAACAGTAACACTGTATGTAACTGTTATTGAAATCATAATATATATGTGTTACTTTAAAAAACATTTTAAAATTCACATATACAAAAAAAAGTATCATTTAAAATCAATTAATTTACCATTTTGCGTCAATTTAGTAGAACATAGCTGTGTACTTATAACACAATTCTCTTTAGTACTTCTTTGGAACGACGCCAATACACCATTCGTTAGAGTGCGTCCCGTGTCGCTTGCACAAGACGGCAAAGAGAGGTAGCTAGCTGATATTAACCTGAAATGAATAGAAAAAATATTATTTTGCTACATTATTTCATTATTATTAAATTATAAAAACATTATATAATTTATAATTATTATTAAATTTAAAAAGCTGAATAGTAAAATTAATTAGCGTCTGCTTGTAAACGCGACGGTTTGTGGATTCGATTCCCACTCGGGGAAGATAGACTTTTCTATTTCCATTTCCTTCGCTCTGGAAACTAGGCAAAGTGCGGTGTTGAGCTCCGCCACTCAACACGCAATGCCTCGAAAACGACTTAAAGCGGGGACGGAGAAAGCTGGGATTAAAGCAACGGAGTGCCTTAACACTAGGTTCGTATGGTTTCTACAGTTCCCTCTGCCTACCCTGCAATGTGGGGGATAAAGCGTGACGCTATAGTAAAATTAAGATGTAATATTATGTTAATATAATGGAAATATTGCATATTTTTTAACTTTTTTGTTTAGAGTAAAATCAAACAAAAAAAATATTTTATTAGGTCAAATCTTTCTGCTAAACGAGTTTAAGTTATACTTACTTGGATGGATCATCGCACTTGTAAACGTATAGATCGTGCGCACCGTCACGCAACGTCGCGCCACTCGCCTCCATGAGACGGGCGAACGAAAATCCAAATAATTTCCTCTCATTTTTATCTCGAGCTGAAATGAACATGACAAATAAGTATATATAAAAATCTTAAGTTACAAATCAAGATTTATATTTAAATCTAGTAAAAAAGCAGAAAGCACGTCTATCAATCTTTTATTAGATAACTTTACACATTTGTCATGTTCCAAGAAGGTAAATTGGTGACAAATCTAAGAACAAGGACTAAGAAGTGGGTGAAATTTGATTGACTCACTAAAGTGATGAGCCACTAAGGTGATATCACTGATATTTAATATTTTGTCATTATTCTCTAATTATTAATAACACCCAAATAAGCTAAAAAAACAGACGGACACTATTATTAGTAAGTGCAAATTCTCCGTTTCTAGAATATTTTAATGACTTTACCTAAAAGATTGGTAATGATAATAATTTCAAAAAACCATAATTATCGTCCGAATCAACGCGTTTTTAACATTTTCCATAAATTAATAAATTCCATAATTCCATAAAATATATCCACGAAAAAACATTGTACTACAAATCTTTTTAATTTTTACTAGAACAATGTGTAAATACTTACTAGAACAATGTCTAAATTCAATTCTAACATGCGCGTGCGTGAACGTTTCCAGCGGCACCGTCAATCGCAACTGCTCGCCCCACGCTGGACTATTATTGTGGTATAGTACAAGCGACTCATATGAGGTCGAGCCTATACCACTTGCGCCCCACACACATTCCTAAAAACATAGCAATATAGTGTGATTTCATGATTAAAGCTTATAATATTTGATATTAAATTTGATTAAAATAATGTAGGTATACAAATTTCTAAAGTTCAAATTTATGTTATTAAAAGTTATTTTTATTGTAATTCGGTTTAAGACATTCGTCGCATTAACAAATTACGCAATTAAGATTTTCATCGGAATAATCAAATGATGATGATTTCAAGTAATATTATATTAACATTTTTAGCTACGTTTTTTCCGTGACTTGTTTCCCGAAAGCCACAGATGTACATATAAGTACTGCATTAGAAAAAAAAAAATTCTTATGTTTTCGCAGTAACAGTGGGTAAGTAATACAATATGACCGGAAACACAAAGTACCACAACGTTTTGATACAAAGGTCGTGTCAAAGGACGTGAATCATAAACTTTCCATTATGCCATTTGTATTAAGACGCTTGTATAGAACTATAACTACAAGCAGATCCTAATTAAAATTCCAACAACAAAAATGTAAAAAAAAAAACTATTTTATTTTATGTCCATCATATCAAACGTCAAATTAGCAATCGCCGACATTTAACATCAGAATGATTCATTACGTTAAATTCACGACTAACTTGAAACAACGCAATGTTCAAGAAAGTAAAGGGGAAAGGTAAATATTATATCATAACCGATATTATTTTACATGAAAGGCAATACTAAAATTATATAATGATGTAGTTATTGTGAATTAAATATCAAGTGAAAGGAAAAATAGGTCTATGTAGTACTTAATTATAATTATTCTTATAGGTTTTAGACAAAATTCAATAGAGTACAGTTTAGTCGTTTAAAATTATAAATGACCACTGGTTGGTAATCGGTTGGTTACATTATAAATACATCGTCACACAACCGTTTGAATGTAATGGAAAAATAAGGAAAGATTTAAATTAGTTAGATTTAATTAGTTTATAAGTATTGAACCTATACTAATAATATAATATTACTTTACTACTTTCCTGTAGTATGTCTTATTTCAATTGGATATTTAAAAAAAACATTATATCAAATATTTTGTGTACATATAGACTATTTTATTGAATTGGTTGATATTTAAAGTTCACGTTCCCATGTGGACAGAGCTACGGTCGCAGCTAATTAATAATATAAATTATTACAATATACCAACTAATTTAATTTAACCACCCAAATGGTCACATAAGAAAAATTTTTAGTCGTATGAATCTGCTTTGGTTTCTGCACTTCCCTCTGCCTACCCTGCCATGTGCGGGATAAAGCGTGAAGACAAAAAAATCTAGTATCTCTAATCTCCATTCTAGTCTAGTCCCTGTATAACCAAATTGAATTAAAATACTATCTCACAGACCCGACTGGTGATCAAATTCCCTGCAATGGATATTTTATAGAGGGGCTTACCCTATATTTGGCCGGTGACCTTGTATTTGCAAACTATCATTACTACTATTTTTTTATAACTTCACGATTTATCCCGCTCACAGCAGGGTAGGCAGAGGGAACTGCAGGAACCAAGGAAAAATAGTATTGAGACATTCCGTTCCCCGTTTCCCACCTTATCGAGGCATTGCGTGTTGAGTGGCGGAACTCAACGCCGCGATTTCGCCTAGTTTTCAGAGCGAACAAAATAGGAATAGAAAATTTATCTTTCCCGAGTGGGAATCGAACTCACAAACGCTGCCCCTCTGTGCTACGACGGTTCCCTAACTAACTACTATTTATGTAAACTAAATATGGAGCACGAACTAATTTAAGCGATAACCTTGTTAAAAATAAACAAATAGGCAGTTATCAGCTGCCATTTCGTAAACAAAATTAATAAATAAAAGATTTACTAGAAAATTGTTCTATTCCTGTTATATAATAATTACTTTGTTCTTAATTTAGTAAAAATAAATCAATAAAGCTAATGACGTTATTAATACCAGTCATAAGCATAAATAGTGGGTATTAAATTATCTTATAAGGTTCAAAGACTATCAAGTATCACATACGACTTTGGGTTTTTATTTGTTTGTATTATACATAAACATACATACATAGGTACATAGCTTTACGCTTCATCCCGCACATGGCAGGGTAGGCAGAGGGAACTGCAGGAACCGTGGGAGCCTAGTGTTAAGACACTCCGTCAGTCCCTGCTTTCTCCGTTCCCACTTTCCGCCATTTTCGAGGCATTGGGTGTTGAGTGGCGGAACTCAACGCCGCGCTTTGCCTAGTTGCCAGAGCGAAGAAGATGGAAATAAAAAATCCATCTTCCCCGAGTGGGAATCGAACCCAGAAACCGTCGCGTTACAGACAGACGTTGCGCCTCTGCGCCACAACAGTCCTCATACACTTTGTATAATTTTATATTTTAGAATTTACTATATAAATAGTTAAGTTTTGCCCATATTTCACGTAACGACAAACACTCTATATGAAGAATTCCAACATCTATCTATAGGTAATTAAACAAATAGCATACAAGTCGTATTAAACATAATAAAGGAAATATTTATTGGCTCGTTAAAACATTATTTTATTGTAATAATAATATTATGTAGCGATTTCATGTAATTTTATATTGCTTTTTGCAAACAAATTAGTTTTATCATAAGGCTTTACTACTTATATAATCATATAGAGCTTATTATTAACACGTTAACTGCCATGTCAGGCACCGGTGCTTGACAGACACGGTACCTGTTAAGGCCATGTCAGTCCTGGGTGACTGATGCAACAGTATGTAATTCAGATGATCCCAGGGAGCTGTCCGACACGTTTAGCTCATTATTACCGACTGACAAGGCTCTGGAAAAGCTATGTTCAACTTGGCCTAACGTTTTTATGTTTAGAACGGGATTTAAAATAATTTCAACAAGATATACATATATATAAATTAATTTCACTTACATTAATAACTTGGCCCGAACTATCGTGTACACTGACAGTTGCTAGCACATTCTTAGCAGTACTTTTGCCACCTCTTTCAAATTCCGCCCTTTCCAATGTTAAATACAGATCGTTTCTGACATCCCCTGGCATTATGACATCGGGGAAGCCCCGTTTCGCTGTCACTGTAGCTCCTGATGCCACAGCCTCTGATATGCTACCCGAGTTAGTTAACAGTCGAAGTGCAACTACGATACCTAAAACAAAAATGCAAAAACATTTAATATAATATAAAATTATTTAAAGAAAACATAAAAAAATTATAAAAAAATCTATCATCAGTGTGGATTCTCTTTAAAAATCATAAATATAATATAAAAATTATTTTGTTTAGTGTATAATCTTTATATAACCCATAAGTTCATTTATATTTTTCCTTATAAATTTATTTAAAAAAAGATCTCAGTATGAAGGAAAGTTAGATAGTGGTACAAAAAACAATGCTTTGTGATAACTTATACATATAGTGTAACCCCTACTAGTTTGTTTCACTACAGGCATCTTCCAATTTAATTTATTTAGTAAACATTAAAATTATTGTGATGCCGTTGGGCAGTCTCTGCAAAAGGTTGCGGGTTCGATTTACACTTAGCTTACGGAATAATCTTTTTTATGTTTCCACTTTAACTGCTCTTGGTTGACTTTCGAAAACACAGTATCAAATATACTGAAGGAAGGTCACGTAAAAAGCATGAGGACTCCCCGGAGAGCATATATGAAGAGGCTAATGACAGTGGACGAGGCGGAAGAGGTAACCAGTTCCGTTCTCTCTGACTACCCCGCTAGGTATAAAACGTGAACTTATCTATCTATATATGTTTAAACTCTAAATTACAGCGTTATCATTCTCTATTTAACTTAAAATATAACGAAAGTCGAAGAAAAAGTGTCTTAAAATCTCCGATCACTTACAATGTTATATGACAGATATACTTGTATATGCTCTACTTCTAATGGAACAAATTGATAGCGATACTGTATATCGTTGTATGTATATTAAAAAATAAACTATCAATTACCGTAATTCGGTTGACCAGGTAGTATGTTACACTTGTTTGTTTGCTTACGAATAAGCATGTCGTGAAGTTGGTGAAAGTCTTTCTCCTCACATTGGTATACCTAAAAATGTATAATTATAATTAATAAGTATGAAGCTTCAAGTATGAATAAAACAATAAGTGATATGTGTTTTAAATAGCTAACAATTTCTATAGTTGCATCAACAATATAAATACCTACTATTATTTATATTTTAGCAGTTTTCCTTATAAAGTCACATTTTACATAAAAGATGACATATGTACAGGTAAATGTTTTTATTAATCATACGCATGTAAACCCCAAAACGGTTAAAATAATCGAGTCCCCGACAGTAGGGTATACCATAGAACTAAATAACAAAAATAACGTAATGACAAAAGCTTCACTGAATAACTAATAGGTAATTCCTTACATGTTGCAATAATATTTCATATAAAATAAAATGAATTTAAAAAATATACTTAGAGTTTGAATTATATTATTAAACATGATGACGTCACAAACATTTTTTAGCCATTAGTGTTCACAGTCAGACAAAAGTGGCATACGTCTTTTAGTAAATGCAATTTGTATGAAAAATCTATTATTATAGATGAGTTCTCCATATAAAATATATCAATTATTACAAAACTTTGCTATCGAAGCCTATCTCCTGTACTGACCAACAAAATTGTGACAGTGGTAGAAACTATATAACAATGGTAAAAAAAATCATAACAAAAAAAACACCTTAAACGTATACTCCTTTTCGATATTCTGCGGTTCCGCTTGCCTCAGGAACTCTGCGAGCGGTAACACGCCAGCACCCAACGGCCTACGGGCAACGGGGCCGCGCCGCTCGCCCGTACCACTGCCGCCACCCGACCACCGCCCTACACGTATCACCCACGCGACTAGCCAGAGCTCCCTTGATAGGTCCGTGCTTGATAAGTCCTAAGAAAAAAATTACATTTCTTGTATTCCTGTGAAAGATACTCAAAAAAAACAGTTCTGAGGACCTTCGTGGCGCAGAAGCGTAACCGTCGCGTTCCTGCTGTAAATGCGACGGTTCGTAGGTTCGATTCCCACTCAGGGAAGATGGATTTTTTATTTCAATTTTCTTCTCTCTGAGAACTAGGCAATGCGCCACGAGTTGAGTTCCGCCACTCAACACGCAATGCCTTGAAAAAAGCAGAAAGCAGAGACGGAGAATGCAGGGATTAAGCAACGGAGTGTCCTAACACTAGGTTCCTATGGTACCTGCAGATTCCTCTGTCTATCCTACCATTTGCGGGATAAAGCGTGAAGAAAACCTTTTTATCCTATATAATAAAAAAATAAATACATTGCACTTTTCATGCATGCATTTCTAAAATATATAAATAGAGAATTTTCCCCTGAGTTTAATCAAAATCACAACCATGGCGTTGTCTTTTATAAATAGATTATGATATTTAATTACTTGTTTATGTATTAAAGCAATTGCTGTGATATGTATACATTCGTGCGTGTTGGAATAATTTAGTGCAGGGGGTACTATTTTTAAACATATTACTGTGATTCCTGTATATTAATTTGTAACCGACTTTATGATATTCACAAATCTCCTTGTAAAATATCTAAGCATATCTCATATAAAGTTAATATTATTAACAATTTTATAGCATCGCTGTGGCTCACCGCAAAACTTTATTAACACTGAACTATTAAATATTACAAGGCTATACAAATAGCAGAACTAATTTTAGTACGATCACGTACATATACAATAAAATTATAATAAAATTTACTAGTATTGAATTTAGTATTCATCCGTTTATCTCCAACCAATACGTTGGAAATATTTTAAACGTTACATACTTTTAAAAATAACATATAATTAAAAATGTTAATACAATTTTACTCACAGCAAATAGAGTACTGTTAGCGTGTAATCTATCCACATAGTTTGAAAATCCATCTCTTGCTATCCGTACTCTAAATCTTTCGGATAACGGCTGAGCGCGTCTTGCATCATGGAGCCATAGGAGGAGTTCGGCCTCGTCTCCGCCCGCAGTATGACCAAAGTCCCGCATACTGCACATTAGATGCGACTGCACTGTAGTTGTCGTCGTTCCACCGGAGCTGTTGGTTAATGTGCCAGAATTGAAGCTGCTCCCTGAGCCGCCGGCACGACGTAGTGTGCCACGCCACTGGAATTATTAACAACTCATTGCATTAAAGAATAAGCAAAGAGAATCTAGTGTCAAAACAGGTATTACTTTGTTTTAAGTACGATATGTAATATCAATGTAAATTAAAAATACTTAAATTAACCAAATTGAAACGTCATATCAAAATTTAAATTAAAAATAATGGTAAATACGTCATTGAAATTAAGTTCCATCTCAGATCAGTTCAAGATTACAGTGCAATCGTTTTCCAAGTTATTTTTTCAACTTCGTCTTTTTATGTAACTACTATATATTTAACTCGCAGGCCAATAAATTAAAATAAGTCCATTTTTATGCTTACTTGATATACCTACTAACGATATATGAAAAGTAAACCAGGGCATATAAATCACTACAATGTCATATAATAGCAGCATACACTGGCATACTTTATGCGGTATGAGAAATATGACCTATCGCATCTCATGAGCGACATAAAATATCTATAAAAGGCGCAATGCTGCGCGTGCGCAAGATGTGCCGCGGCAATGTAAGAGGATATGGTCAATCATCTTGGCACAAAAGCATAAAGTGTAGAGTTGACCAACGATTAACCTATCACCGAATGACTCACAAGTATATTTTGTAGCAGAGAAGCATATAAAATGTCTATCCAAAAAGCAACATAATTAAAAAAAACATAGTATATATAATGACAATAAAAATAACAATAAAATTACACATATTAAAAGTATTTAGTAATTATAAACCTGTATTATTTACCCATTCAATTTATTTTATTCACATGGTTTAAATTATTTTTCATTCAAGAAACATCTGCTGGCCGTATTAAGTTGGGGGAGGGTAGACTAAGCTTTGTTGAGCATAATCCCATTTATTTGAATTGAAATTAATTTTAATGTAAGTTAAACATAAATAATTAAACTTATATTATTTATGTAAGTTATCAAAACAAAATATAAAACATAAAACATAAAACTTATATGATTTCTTCTTAATAACATCAATTACGAATAGTAGTTAAATCGCATTTTTTATATAATATTTGTTCTTATTTTTATTGAAAATCTATCCCACAACGGTCTCGTCTATATACCTATGTACCTAAAGACGCTGTGCTGCTGTACCACAAAGACCTTTATTTTGTACGCCATTAAAGCGTAATATAAAATTATGCTTTTAAGCACATCAATGATATCTTACGACGTGAATGATGAATTAAGATCATTCTATTTGAATTAAAAAAAATATTGGAGCGACCTTGATGAGATTTTACACAATAGGTATAGATGAACAACAATTAGTTATTTTATTTAAATATTAACAAGATATATAAGAAATGTACGTAATATCTTGTATTTTATATATTCATATCAACTAATTCATTTAGTTTATATATTTATATTTTAACAGTTTACTAGACAGGTAAATACTAGAAAATTATGCAACACTATACTATAAGCTTTCTTTTTTATTTTTCGCTTAAAACTGGTAATACGTGGGCATTGCATATACAACCAAAACGTTACGTCAGACTTTTAAGCTGCACAATAAATAAAAAATTAATTGTACACACATTTATATAGGATAAATATAATTGTGTACTCAATCATAAGAAAATACTTTTTTTATACAATAAACTAATATCATAGTCATTGTCATTAGCCTAGTTGCTTAGCGGATATAATACACCTAAAACGTTATCCTCCAACGTTACAGACATATCTCTCTATACAAAAAAACACAAAGCCATAGATACATACTGCTGCTGCACGTTCCGCACTTTCCGCGTGTACTCTATACAACTCGACTAGACTTATGTCCTCCGGGTCAACGGCTTCAGCGCCTCTGCGAGGTACCAGCTCCAAGCCGAGCTTTCTGCAACAAGAAATAAAATGTTCTCACAATTAAAGTTTCCAGTGGAACTGCAGATAGAAGATTGAATTTAAAAAATAGTATATTTATTTATATATAAATTGTATAACAAGATAGTTCTTTAAGTTAAATAAAATCGTGTAATATAACACGTATTCCGAAATACATTAATAATATTCAGGAAAATCAAAACCCTTTTGCGTAATAAAGGTTTAAAGCAAGTCACACAAAGATTTTGCATGTATATAATTCCAAGTAAAAAATATATATTGTCCTGCAACGGTGAATGTAAAAAGTGAATCATCAAATTCAAAGAATTTATTATATTCCTACCTAAAATACTATTATACAGATAACTAAGCGGATTTGTAACTTGTTTTTTTGTTAATATTATCGCGTCCTATATGTTTTATATTTAACGTAATTAGTGTAACTGCCATTAGTGAAAGTCGGTGTTTTAACAAGCTATATGAACATAAATATAATCATATATTATAATATATGTGTATTGATAGTGGGATTAAAATCCACACATCGCCCAAATACATCACGGTGCCAGATAATGAATACTAACGAATAAAACGGAACCTTTTACAGCCAGATTTTTAAATACCACAAAACAGACTTCAATCACCTCACGTAACAGTATAGACATTTCAAAGTGACGCAACCGAATTGGTTCTTATGGCATAGGTTTAGTTGAGACATTTTCATTTGAAGCTTTTGTCAAATTCTGTATAAAACTCTCTATAAGGCGAAACGTAAAAGGTGAGCTAAATTCTTTTTGCAAGCTAAGTTATCTGTTGCAATAATGATGTAACGGCCCATTTCGTCGAATTTTCATTTAATGTACAAAATGTGATAAGTTGAAGCTTCATATATCATTTGTATACAAAAATTACATAGCACAATTAAATTGAACCATTTTTATTTTTCATATCGTTGTTTCGGTAAAAGTAAAAAGATAAGCCATATATATACTTGTGGCTAGATTCTCTTTTAAAAACCAAAGCGACGATACATATAGGTCATCTAATTATTAATTATTTTTGTCTTGGTAGCTAAAAAAATCACTGGCACTATAAAGTATAGAAAAAATAATACAAGGAAAAGTTATTTTAAATCATTGCTATGCGTCTTTTCCAATGATATATAATGTGAGGGACTAGATTGAATAAAATATTTACCGAATATTTCTCTTTCTCAGAGCACAGTAGCGTTCAATTTTAGGGTTCTCAAAAGAAAAGCACGAAACCCTTATTTAAATTACCGACGGACAAAGCTGTCTACCTAGGCAGTTCGACTTGATATACATCAATACCATTATCTTAAAATCTTACTACAAACTTAAACTGTACTTAATTTCATACAAAATGAGATAGTTCGAGTTTAAATACTAGAGTAATTATAATATTTAATTTATAAACTTCAAAAGCTTTAAAATTTTGAAGCAAAAAGCTTTAACCGACGAATTTCGTTTCACATACTGCAGAAAGGTCGCCAAACCAGTTATTCGAAAGACAACTGACTGATATCGTACTACTTCTCCCGGGGTTTTTAAGTAGAACATATTACTTATGACTGAGGAATATTTCTTATACAGTTAACAAAAGTTATACTAATTTCAATATATTTTTCTTAGTTTACTATTAGTAAAATAAATAATAGTAATAAAAAAAACTATAATGGGTCCATTTTGACCAGTAACAGAAGATATCAAAATTAATACATTAACAACCTTGGTGAAATTAATGCCACGCAAATGAGAACAGATTAAGAGGGTGTAACATGATTCTAAGCCAATAATTTTTAAACCTGTTCACCAATAGTTCTTTAATGTGTGTCAACACGATAACTTTGCATGTTGGCAGTTTTTATTTTCATATAGTCTAAAGAACGCTGGGTTATGCAATATTATAATAATGCAATGAAACGTGTACAATTTTGAACATTTATCAATATATATAATCAAGAAAGTTGTTTAATTAATATATGTATTTGACTAATTATTAAATCATTTGGCTAATCTTTCAACCTGAATGCTACAACACAATAATGCTAATTATCTTTATTGTTCTCGTCAATCTTTATATAATATTAGAAAATAATAACTTACAGATGTCTAGATCTCACATGAGTGTCGTAAAACTGGTAATTCAAGTTTTGGTAGTGCTTTAGATCATTGAACTTTAGATGACTATAACTATTGATAATCACGATTTCGACATACTCGATATTAATTATATGAAACTGTTGCAATATATTCAAATTATATAATGTCTATAAAAACACTTAGATTTATACTAGTTAAACTGAACTTTGCTTTGTAATTATATAAATATTGTGCACATTTAGAAGTAAATAAATATCATTAATTCTGAATCATGGGCCGTGCGATTTTATTTAAAGAGCAAAAAAAGTACTATCGAAGCACAGGTAGAGCGGTCAAAATGCCTAGCCAATGACGAGGCAGCTGACCTCAGCTCCAGACAAGACTTAACGATAGATTATTATTAATTGTGATGGTCCGCTCATATTGGTGCCAAGTAACAAGTATTTATTACAGTTTCATGATTTCACTTAAAATAAAATAACCTTACACATAAGTCATTATAATGTGCAAATAAGTTTTCAACAATTATATATGTAAGAACACATTACTTGGAAGTAATGTAGCACAAAAAACGTAATGTACTCGGAGGACGTTTCAACTAATAAAAAATTTACATGAATAAAAAGCAGGTAATTTGCGGTAAAGTAAGAATTTAAAACAATTTTAAGTTTAAATTAATAACAACACATTATTATATAACAAATAGTTTGATCACCATTTATTAATTAACCGTAAAATTTCACCCGTCCCAATCAGTGATCATGCTCTTAACTACTATAAATTAGCGCTCTTCAAAAAGCATCTGCGATTGAGAAAACGCAAGAAGTCGAGATGGACAGAACTCGTTCTCCGTTGGATTCTAGAGGCTGACTACTGTGCATTTACTCGGGGTTGGGGTGAGCTGGACAGAGAATGCGTATATAGTGTAGTTAGAGTGAGATAGCGACTCGTGCGCAGACGCTGCCGTTCGGTAGTGATACACGCGCAAGCCGACGCTCGAGCTGATCGAGTGCGCTTTCCAGTCTGTGTTCCCGACGCATGAGCAGCTGGTGTGCGGTGTGGCAGCCGCTTTTGCCACTCGTTTTACTCGAATAATTTAACTTCACTAACTTACGTATCCCGAATAATATGACGTAAAACTTACGTGATTTGGAGCTAACGATCGCGCGGCTGTGTTTGTGTTGTGACACGAGGGACGTGTGCGATTTAAGAAATCTCGGCGGGTGAAATTACAGTTACTTTTGAAAAGGTAAGCTATGTTACAAAAGCTCAGATGTATTGAGACACGCTTAGCGGCTATCGACGAGCCAGGAATGCAGTCTGACGGCATATGAGCATGTGCAGGAACAAAAGCCTCGTGCATAGTCATCGTGGTGTTTTTTATTTGTTACGCTTTCATGACGAGGGCGGTTAGTTAAATATGACAGATAAAGATGACGTACAGTATGCAGGTTATGAATTAAACCAGTTACAAGTGTTAAGTCCCCCTCAGGTAGCGACTTAGCTCTTATTTACCTGAACATGGAAGGAGGAAGGGACGCTATGCCCTTTACTGAGAATTTTATGAATAGAATGAACAGAACGAGTTACAAAACTCATTTCTACTTCATAAAAGTTTGATTACTTATAATAACAATAAAGCTTTAATTTAATTTACCATAACGTTTAAATAGGTAACATTAGGTTCAACCGTTAGATTTAAAACATTGTGTTTTCAATAGTCAATTTATTAAAAAAAAAAACGCGTTAATGGTTGAATAATTAGGGTAATTAATCAACTATTAAATAGTATTAAATGAAATAGTTACAATGAAAACGCATTACGAAATTTACAATCATAGAATATTTAAATTAAACGAGTCACAAGATCATTAACTAACAAAGGGCGATGCTACTTTAATTTACTTTAAAAATAGTCGACCCGGATATATTGAATTCTATTATTTGTTCAAGATGATTAAGACTTTTGGTTTTATTTGGATAAAAACAAAATTCTATAAATATATCGGGTATATCGATGTTTCCTTAGAACCGTTAGTTAGTTTAATGAAGAGTTTTAGTTTTTAGTTTCTTAGTTTTAATGAAGAGATAAAGAAAAAGCAATACGTGGTAAGTTAACAATAAACATAATATATTTCTATAGATGATTTACTTAAGTGTACATTGTTCGAGTACTTGTGCCTATTAGTTAAATAAATATTAGTAAAAAGCACACTCACATTACCAGTTTGGTTAGTGATCGTATTCAAATTCAGTTCAAGTAAAAAAGACGAATTCTCAAAACATATTTAAATAACAAATTACAATGCGCAAGGCACGACTAGAGAATAATGCGGTTGTTTGGAAACCCTTTCCCATGCTAATACTAATGTTATGTGGACTTTTTAAGTCCAAAAACGATACCTAAGCTTTTACGCAGAAATAGATAAAAAAGTACATTTTTAAAAATATTGGTGAGGCTTACAACGTAATGCTTTTAAATATATCTTTTATTTGCATTTAAATAAGGAAGGATTGATAAGATGCCAGCGTTATCTTTCTTATGATTCGTATATTTTTATGTCATATAAATATGACGAATATGAAATGTAAGTTCAGTTCATTGCACGGATCGATGGGCATATCTTTAACAGGTCACAAACAAGGGATTCTTGTCACGGACCGTGCCCGCCACCTGCATAGCGATCTGGAATACGATAACCTCTATCCATTATAAGCAGATCTATTTAATGTTATCATCTATTACATATCGTGTAAAGCCATTTAGGTATGCAGTTTCTGTGTTATAAACAATTACGTCAATTTAATAACATTTTGTATAATTCACATTTCAAAATATTATCATTATGCTAAAGTAAGCAAAGTGTGCACGTCACGATCACATAATGTAACATGTGGTTATTATAAAATACTTATATTTATGTTTATCCAAAATTTAAAATTCACACGTGTACAAAAATTTTAAAATATGATGAGGTCTTCAACTTATCATATAATCTTAGATTCTTAAATACATTAACTTATGATACAACTGAATAGTAATAGGAAGTTTAATTTACTAAAATAATTCATTGTTCAGTAAAAAATTGACTATTGTATTTTGTATTCACCACAAGCGATAACAATTAGCCCGACAAGTTCTTCAATACGCGCCTTGTATCTTGATCGCGCAACTTTTGACCTTTGCAAATAAACGACACATCTGGAAGATAATTCACCGATCCCTTTTAAATTTAAATAATTTTACGTTATATTATAAATCTCTATAATTAACTTTAAACTAAAACTTTATAACGGTTAATATATAAACCGCAAGATGAATTGATATCTTGTTATAAAGTAGGTACAGGACACGTTTAATGTTAATTTATGAAATTTAATCCTTACAGTATAACCACAAAGTAGGTTTGAAGCGCATTTCCTTGTTGTGATAAAATCATTAGTCTACCGATAGTCTATTTTGGTTCTTATGGGGCTTATCTTTATATAATAAATTTAAAATGCGTTATTATAGCTTATTTGAATGAGATGTTGCGTTAGTCAAGATTTAAGTCTATAGTATAATAACATTTTAATGACTCGTAACTTAAAAAAAAGAAACAAGTAGTATAAAAAAAGCTTTGAGAAAACGTTTTGTAATAGGACTAGTAGCTGTCACTAATCACGTGCTATTCCCATAACTTCTACGAGGTAAACAATGTGGAACGATGATAGTCAATGGAGTTAATTATACCGGAGACGTCATCGTCCGGCAAGCCCCGCCGCGTGGCGTTACAAACATTACAACAGACTGACCAACTAATTATTACTAGCATATATTTTCCAAATACTCCAGGCATATATTAAAGAAATAAGAAGATTATTAATATGTCAAGCGAAAGACGTTTATAATTATTATAATTGACACAAATTATTATTATAAAGTATATAATAAAACAGATGAAATATTTTTATTACATTAATCTACCTATGACGACCGAGAATGAACAAACGTTGATTCTTTCCCACGAACCGATTGGCATTATTATGAGAGATGCTCGTACAAGCGACCGCGTCCGTCTACCGTAATTATTATAACTATAACCGTCGCGTGCCATCGACACTACTTTAGCTTAATTTAACGTAACCATATATATTAAACATATGATTTTAGTAACAGTTAGGTATAAATTTGAAAATTAATATAAATAAGTATAACGCAATAATTACGTTAAATGAACATCATGTATTTTCAATGAATTCGAGAGGAAAAAGTAAACATGACGATATACCTACTACGTTGTCTATTTTTGATTTTATACCATAAAACGGTGTATTCTTTTGTTCAAACTGTCTAAGTTTATTCATGGACGTGACCAGCCGTCTATGCGCCAGCGCTTGTCGTGAATCGTGGCATAAATATCCTTTAACCAACTCTCTAATAACGTGAGTTATATAGTACCACATATACATGTCCTTAAATGTGCAAATTAAATATGTAATTATCGTCAAGAACAAAACAAGCAAACTAAACTGATTTCGGCATCAAGGAAAAGTTTAAATCATCGAGATAAATGTAGCTGCAACGGCGATATGAAAACGACGTGAGAAACGGCTAAAGGTTGTCGCTACCCACATTGGAAAACTGGTTTCCGCGTAAAATTTGCGTTGCCACGCGATGCATCAGTCTGGACCCGAGGCAAGTAAAGCAGTTAGCGGAGGGAGGAGGGGAGGTTAAAAACGCAGGAGGCGAACAGCGGCCGGTCGACGACCCGCCACAGGCCCTGTGCTTGCGTACCATTCGTCTTTGGTTCAACCAGAGCTAATCCAACAAATTATGACATTATTATAACAAATACATTATTTAAATGATAATCATTGCACGTTCTTATACGAGTCAAAATTCTAAAAACTGTTAGATGGTGATAACACATTATATCATTTACATAGCAATTGAAGATATCACTTTAATAGTTATTTATTTATTAATTCAGTCCCCCACAACACCTTAAATAATTTATCTTAGACATACGACGCCGACGTAAGAACGAGATCAAGAAGTCGTCAAGGTTGGATCCATTTGTGATGAATTGCCACTTATGATAGTAATCATTTATGAGCTTGGGCGTAGACTCGTAGTCTTAAGTCTTTGACAAAAGAGAATTATTGACCACGAGAAAAAATAAGCACACCCAAAAACGTGCGTAGGCGAAAGGTTTTACAAAGAAGCGAGAGGTCATTGATTTAGAAAATGTATTCTTACTTTATCATATAATACTAACAGAATTATATATGACAAAATATTATATATTTTGTATGAACATATAACTATATGAATCAACGACAATATGAGATGAATAATGAATCTCTTAAAACTTATTCTATATGGACAACGCGTAGCGTCTAATGTTTTTATTTATAGCATTCCCTTATGGTGACTTTTGTTAGCGTAGTAAAAGTATTTATAGAAGTTACTATAAAATTCTAACACATGTAAAATTATTCTTTGTTTCAGAAAAATCAAAAGTTATAAAAAATGGCGGTGTTTGGAATGGCCTCCGCGGTCGCGGGCTTTGTAAAAGTCCGCTACCTGATCGACAAAGCTGTCATCGACAACATGGTTTTTAGGATGCACTACAGAATTACGTCTGCTATTATGTTCCTGTGCTGCATCCTCGTTACTGCTAACAACCTAATTGGTGAGTTTTTGACCTTATATATTTTTTAAGTATGTTTAGGTATGTGTATTTCTATATATTCGGATACATATATAGTGAATCATCTGCCATATAATAATATAAAGATATTAATATAATTAATATTAATATATGAAAACAAAACATAGTGAATCATAATAAATACCGCACACATTTAAATGCGCTTGCGTTTGAAACATTGAGAAAGTTTCAGAATAATAGACCGTCAAGTGAAAGTAAATCTCTAATCAGTACCCGATTACATTACTAATAAACAAGATCACTGTGTTGAATGCCCATATTATGACCTAAAGACTTAGTATCGTAAGATATGTATGTGAAAATAACAGTGAATCTAGTCAGACACAACAGCGGTAAAAATGATTCACTTTCAGCACGTTGTTGAATGAGCCATCTGTAGGTATTGTAACAGTTACCCAAATTGAGACGTCATGAGCAAATTGGTTGTAAACACAAATGCTGGGAGGCGTGTGTGAACGTGATAAGGTTAAAATCATTGCAAACGAATTGGGCCACTGAACTATTACATCTATAAAAAAAATCCTACCTCACCTAATTGTAAATAAAATAGAACTATGCAAATATAAGATTTTATATTATTAAACTGGTAAGAAATTAGTATTTTAAGTTATCAAATAGGGGTATTCATAAGGATTGACAACTTTCAAAAAAGATAATATTTCATGTATAATAATAATAATATGTCATAAATATTAAATCATTTACATTTATTCGTTTAGAATGTTTCATTTAAAATTTGTAAAAAGTGCTAAAATGTTTAATTTTGACAATTTAGCATTTTTATGTTTGAATATTTATAAGATTTGAAAAGTTACTAGTCCTTACACATTATTTTGTTAGAATCTACTACATAATAATATAATAAAAAAAATTGCAGATAACTATTAGATTTAAAAGTAAATGTTTAATGACTGCGCAAATGCGTTTTTATGTTTAAGTAATAACTACACGCTATTAAAAATAATGACACAATAATAGTACGAGTAAAGATGATATTTAAATCAATATATTTTACCTAAGCTTTAAATCTAAGATGGTTATTCAAGTACTTTTTCTCATCACAAAGTAGAGGCAGTGTCAAGTGGCAACAATCATGAGAACGAACATAAGACACTTAACGATCGCATTATCGCGTGTTTCTCATATCGTAAACATAAACAGGTAGTTTGGGAACCACTTAGCTACCAGTGCCCCTTTATGAATTTAAACGTAGGAAATAAATGTCACGTAAAATGAGTTAACAGTTTGAGAATAATTTCTATGAAAAAGCTGTTTATGTTTAATATTTTAAAATATGTGTATATCTAGACTAATTTAAATGAGCAAGTAGCTTTCTAAATCTTAAATTTTTATTTTCTTTTAGCTAAGTTGTGTAAACTTTTACATAAAATGAATCATTGGTGGTCAAACAAGTATCCTGCACGACACAATCATCCATTCATTCATTCATTAATTGAAAGTATAAAATACCTTATCTGTATTTTGCTAGTTACCTGCATAGCGTACAATGCTAAAGCAGAATGTACCTACTAGGTCACGTTTCTAATCATAAACATTACAGTGAGATTTATTATAAAAGGTGTAGACCACATAATATGCGTGTTAAAATATGCATTCAGGTGCTAAGTATAAATCTAGGTATTTAACACTACCATTATGTAATTTAGCGTACATCTACATATTATATTTATCATATTTTCAAGATTGGCCAATTTTAAGATCATATCATGTTAAATAACAAATTTTTAAAAAATAGTTTTTAATATATGATACAGATACAATAAAGTAAATGTTACGTAGAATCTCTTTGATTTTTTACTATAAAAGGGGCGTTAGTAAAGTTGACTAATATAACTGTACTCAATATTTTGTGGTCACACCTGTTTGAAATGTGCTAATCATTTTATACTAAAAACTTCTCTGAATTTCTTCTATACGTACATATTAGTAGGTATATTTATAGAGCTTACTCATTAAGGAAAATAGCGTTTAAAGTTTACTAAATTTCTTAGTATTATTGCTCAGCAACATTTTCTATTTAATACAATATATATAATATAAAAGAAGTACATTATTATATATTTTTCGAAAATAGACTAAAAGATCCAACATACTTTATTATTTATTATTAATAAGTGACAGGTATTTATATATTCACAATAAATAAGTACATATAGGTTTAACTCAAAGTCGATGTAAGCATCGATGTGTCCCATGTTTATATAGTCAGCATTTTACTATCGGCGTAACATAGCAAATCGTTAAGCTTGACGTTATGGACCCACATCTGCAAGCCAGGTGTGCGCAATCATAATTGCATACGTTTGTGATAAGTTTCTATGTTGTTTTATATAACGGCACGATTACATTATAATGACAACTTCAGCAAAAGTTATAAGAAATATAGTGAAATTAATTAATCATGACTACCTCACGGGTTACACAGTACAAATATAGTGAAATGGGAAAATCGATCATGTGCGTACTATTGATAATTCTTAATTAGTTTTTTTGTTTTAACCTACAGGTAGTTTTGACTAAGGCCGCGTTGTTAGTTCAGCTTTAGAATATTTTATTCATATATTTTACAATAATAATAATATATAAAGGCTAATCTTTCATTTAACCTTTGACATTTATGTATTGTTAGATGATTCATAAATTATAATCCAGTATTTGATATACCATTAGTGTGATATTCAAAACTGATAACAGTTTATATCACACTAATTGTTTTTCATGTTGTTCTATACTAAATCAATTTTATATACATTGTGTTAGGGGCAACAGGTGTCACATATAAAATCGTAAGGCGGTCGAAGTTTGCCGTGACCTAGAATAAATAACTATAAGCCGGCTGCTACATACAAGTGAATATACATATGTATACAGTAACTATATTCACTTATATTTTCCTTATTAATAAATTATCATATGATTAAATTTCTTTTGTAGTAAATAAAACTTTTAAAGTCGTTTATCTACATAATATACCCATATAGCGCCCGTATCCGTAGTATCCACGTATTGACGAAATAACCTTATTGCTTAGGCCTGATGAAAATATATTTATGCCATTATTTTACATATTTTTTAAAATTAATACATATACTTATCTTTTAAAATTAAATATTTATTTATAAATGCTTTATTGCTTTATTTAATATATATGTATGTTACTAACTCCAAGTAATACTTCAATAGACAAAAGTTTTGCTTTAAAATTCGCCGGTCATATTCGTAATAATGTGATGATAAATGTTCTAACTGTTCTAAGTGCTCGTTATAGGGCAATTAGCAACAGCGCGACGGTTTCAATTGGCGCTAATCTTCGAAGTGTGCATTTGAATTCTGACAAATATTTCTTACATCTTACTAAACGTAACTTGAGAAATTTTTGTTTACACACCTACTTCAATATTCAGAGCTTCCTGGTATTTTATGTCGTTGCACTTCACCTTAGAGATATTTTGTTGTAATTAGCTTTCAAATTAGAATATCGGTACAGACGAGATAATACTAGACTGCAGTATCTATCATATGTGTACGGATAGTGTATCCGATGACAAAACACATTTGGTTCAATGTCATTTACTAACAATCAGTTAAGTAAGATAGGATTGGTACTTTGGTACATGACGTTACATACGACGAAATAATGCTAATATATTGGGTATATAATTGAATTTAATGTAAATATTATTTATATTATTACTGATCAAAGTTTTCTTCCATACTGTAACAATACAAAGAGTGCATTACTGTTGCATTGTACTAAGTGCATGTGCATACGTGATTCTATTATTTCAATTAAAGAAATTAAATCACTTTGTTAGTCATTAAAGATTAACAAAAAAAAACTATCAAGGTGTTTAAGTCACGGTCGATACAATTACGGCAGGTGGGGGCGACTGCACTATTAAACTCAACAGTGTCATCCGCAATACACGATACAATGTCGAGGACACGTGAGAAATATAATAACCGATACCTACATCATTTAAATGGTTACTTTATATGCAATTTGCATTTTGAAATCTAGCCAAAGTTTTTTTTTTTCATATCAAAATTTCTTTTAAGGTGACCCGATTTCTTGCATCAGCGATGGAGCTGTGCCTGCACATATATTGAACACTTACTGCTGGATCACATACACCTTCACACTTCCCTACAGCGGTGCTAAAGGCATCGCCCACCCGGGCCTCGGCAACGATTACGAAGAAGAGAAGCGCATTCATTCATACTATCAATGGGTGCCTTTCATGTTGTTCTTTCAGGTGAATATCGATATTGTTCAAAAATGTCATTGCCATCCCTTATCTTATTTGTTTTACAAAGTAAATGTAACTATTTGTCATCTTATTTGGGAAATTAAAAAATAATTAAAAAACTCAACACACAATACCTCGAAAACGGCGGAAAGTGGGGACGGAGTAAGCAGGGACTAAGTAACGGAGTGTCTTAACACTAGGTTCTTATGGTTCCTGCAGTTCCCTCTGCCTACCCTGCCATGTGCGGGATAAAGCGTGAAGCTATATAATTATGATATAGAAGAATATTTTATTTACTGTGCATAATACTTTATTCGTTACATTTCCAGGGCGTCCTTTTCTACGTTCCTCACTGGATATGGAAGAACTGGGAAGAAGGCAAAGTTCGCATGATCTCCGACGGAATGCGAGGAACAACGGCCATTATTGCCGATGATAAAACTAACCGTCAGGTAAGAAGAAATACAATTCATGTAATTAAATGCATTTATAATATTATTATATTTACTTCATTTAAAATATGCAATATTATTAGAATTTGAAATTATTTTTGTTATAATGAAACACATTAATTATCTTTGTATTACTACCATAAAGATATTTCACCATAATTCTACGAATGACATAAGCGTCACAAAGTTTAAAGTATTGTATTCTTTAACATAATTACTTATAAACTAAGGTAAGCAATATAATTATATACGCATGAATAAAATATTGTGTTAATATTCTCTTTCATAAGCATCTAGCCAGTACCATCAATTGGTGCAATTAAGATAAGGCGTACTAATAAAACTCGATGTCCCTAATAATTGACCTCAGCTCGTTACGGAATGAAATCGAACGCTTCTTTGCATTCCTCAAGATTTTATAAAATGCTAACGTTATGAATTTAATATTTTGTTACAGAATCGTCTGGTTCAGTATCTACTAGACACTCTTCATATGCATAACACATACTCTTTTGGATATTTCTTCTGCGAATTTCTCAACTTTGTTAATGTCGTAAGTTTTTTTAAACTTTAAATGAATTTCTTTAACGTTTTGTTATAAAGTAAGTAGGCTAAATTTTAATTATGTTTAATTCTATCTAGGTCGGCAACATATTCTTTTTGGATACCTTCCTCGGAGGCGCATTTTTGTCGTACGGAACCGATGTGGTTAGGTTTTCAAATATGAACCAAGAACAACGTACTGATCCTATGGTAAATATGATACAATGATTTTAATAACCCTTTAATAAGCAAGTATTATATGTCCACAGTTTTTTTAAAATATTTATGTGTTATCAAGTTAGTAATGACCGTTTCCAGATTGAGGTATTCCCTCGAATAACTAAGTGTACATTCCACAAGTTCGGAGCTTCTGGTACGATTCAGAAACACGACGCACTGTGTGTTCTTGCCCTGAATATTCTTAACGAGAAGATTTTCATCTTCCTCTGGTTCTGGTGAGTATACAAATTATTTTATTTAGTTTTTATAATCTGTTGTTAATCATTATTTAACCTTCGTATAAATTTTAAAGATTTAATTTAACACGCTTATTTCGTTCAATCGTTATTGTATAGATACAACCTTGATTCGGTGAACGAACTTCGTTTAACAAAGTTATTATTTTATTGTGATCCATGATTATATGCACAAATTTTAACAGAATTTAACAGAAGAATCAAAAATTACACGATTATTAATATTTTTACAGGTTCATCATTCTGTCCGTTGTTTCTGGCTTGGCTCTCGTGTACTCCACTGCCGTCATACTTCTGCCGAGCACTCGCGAGACTATTCTTAAAAGACGATTCCGCTTTGGATCTCCAAATGGAGTTGAAGCTCTTGTTAGAAAAACTCAGGTACGGTACTTTCAATCATATTTTGTATTGCACCAATAATATAGTCAGTAAGTTTTAAGTTTATTAATGCAATTATTTATCATTGTTGTCTAACTTAAAATTAAAAAAAAATACCTCTGAACTCTATTGTAATAATTTATGACTTATAATATTACTAAAACTTAATATTTTGACAGGTCGGTGATTTCCTACTCTTGCATTTGCTTGGACAAAACATCTCCCTTCGTGTGTTCGGCGAAGTGTTGGACGAACTAGCACGTCGACTACATCTCGGTTCTAACCCACCGTCAGCGCCCTCTACACTAGAAATGGCACCAATATACCCCGACATCGACAAGTTCTCTAAGGAAACTGAGACGTAAAATCATTCAATGTAAGCAACGTATCTCGTAATCTTGTAATCACTTTTAAATATAGCTCAAATACATTTTTTAAGAATTCTCACACTAGTTTAAACCGTATTCATGGCTGTTTCTTAAAAATTGTGTTTGACCTAATATTCTTTTCAGTTTATGGATAACTTGCTTGTAAATTAAATGATAATTCAATATTATTTAGTAATAGCGTGTATGTTGATATGTAGCAGTATGCGAATTTTTAATTCATGACATTCCTTTTTTAATAAGAGATGAGTTTTCCCCTGAATAAAAAACTCATCTACTCAATATAAAGCATGAGTTTCGACACTTAAGCCCGTAGAAGTAAAAATATTTTGTATTAATTAGGTGGATAATATGTTAAAATGGAATTTATTGTTGTTCTAAACGTTTAAGACTGCTTGGGTAGTTATAATTGGTTAAAACTAGGGTCACACAGGAAATTCTACTATATAATGTAGGTATACGAAATCCTATGTATACTATATTATATATGTTACATTTTATATATATTATAATGTATAAGTTACATATTGTGATAAGAATGAAATAATGTTTTATCAATATAGAAAGAATCGCATACATATCATACATTGACCAACATTTTGTCCTAAATAGTTATGCTTCGTACAAGGATAACTATTGACAAAAAATATTTTAGAAATGTATTTGCATGCTTGTTTATTGACAATACATATGTTTATAATTTTGATAATATTTTCCTATAAGTAATAATAAAGGTGAGAAAAGGCGATAAAGTACAAACGGTTTTGTTCGCAAAAGACAAGAGACGGTTTGACTTTAGTTATCTTTAGTATGTTAGGTTAAGACATTTGGTGCAAAAGACAAGGTGTTTATTCTGTAGAAAATAATATTATACTCATGTAATTTACTCAAATTGTTGTGCCATTTAACAGGTATTTCGGTTTTTCCTCGCCAGAATTGCATTTGTGTCAAAATTATTCACATTTATCGTCTTACAGGCGTTAATTTCAATTATCAAATTTTCCTTTTAGATGTAAGTAGCTGTTTGAGTCAATTTTAGCCATATTCATTAAGGTAGTTAAGGATTTTAAATATTACTGGACTTCCATGAATCTCGATCATCTTCCAATAGCATAATAAGCCCCAGTATAATGATGTAACTATGATAACTTTTGTAGTATTATAAAATAGTACGATAGTTTCTATTTTGAATGATGGTATACATCGCATAATGTATTGCACAAATGCATATAATTTTATATAAACTTTTATTATTGTAAGCTAGATTGTTTTACATCTTATGTAGAACGGACGGACGAACGGTTGGATGTTTTATGTTAAATGACAATAAAATATATCATTCCAATAGCAAGGCTTTGAGAGTTTTCTCGGATATTTTCTTCATTGTAATTTTGGTTATTTTGTCTTCGAATTAAACGAATGAAAAATAAAAAGAAGTGTTTTATTTCAAAACAAGTACCAACACTCTTTACAAAATAATTTTGAGTATAAAAATACATTGTATATTATATATTTTTATTACCATATTCGATTTTTTATTTCTATATAGATTTTGTCGTAAAATAAATTGTAATACCAACCTATAGTGTATTTTCCTATAAGTGAATGTCAAATTTGCTACTTTTTTGTAGTTTAAAATGTCCAATACACTACGTACATGGTCAAGAGTAATCTTGTAATAAAGCAGGAATAAGAAGAATACTTAGAGAGTTGACTTAGGTTCTATCTATATACGAACAAAATAAAGATTTTGGAACAATATGACGATATCTACAGTATAAGATGTTGGCTTGTGTAGTAGTGTGGTAAATATAGTGTGTAATTGTATTATAGGTCACATGACTTCTCCACAATTTAGTCCTGATACTCTCAGAAGAAATATATTTACCGCTATAATTACTTCTCCTATACTCAACTTTTAGTCAGCCGCCTCTTTTACTTCTATTAAGTAACAATATATAGGTAAGATATATTATTCTGCTTGGTATTAGATCTGGCCTGTTTATCATTAATAATAAAAAAAATAATAAATATATATGAAGTAAGGTGAATTTCGTTCGTTTGGAAACTATTATTACATAAAAATATATTAATTTCTGTTCAGTAGCTTACGCAACATTCATATATCAATTACCAGCCAATGAGTTTAGTAGTTATTTCATTAATTGGCAGACTGACACTAGAGTTTAAGATTATGAAATGTTCTTATTGTATAATTATTGTATATAAATAAATTATTACAGCTAATCGACATTTATCCTTATTTTTAAATTTTAAATTAAGTAATTTTAATTTTTTAATAAAAAATAATATAACTTAAAAAAGTTAATTTTTAAAGACAAACATCGAGACACACGTAGACCATATGTTTTGAGCATTAAATGACATCATCTAGGACTATCCTCTTTTGAAAGAGATTCTTAACTATATACTATATATAAGACGCCCTAGACAGATATTAGACGTCCCCAGTAAAGAGTATTAAGGTCAACAGAGTGATTCCTGGAAGATGATATCAATTGCTATAAAAAAACTAACCACATTGAGAAAATGTAAAAAATTATAACGATATTTTTGAAGACACTAGTGAAAACCTAAGTAGCCTTTATATCTAATTATTTTTAATTATTTATTTACGTCTACAACCATTGTACAGGTCGACTACTGTAAGAGAACTATTTAGGCATCAAGGGACAGTTGTATTTTGTATTTATATATATTTTTATTAATATTACCTTTTTTAAAAAAATCATAAGAACAAAAAATAAAAAAAACCAATCAAATAATATAAATAGCACTTACCTGTTACCCCAATCTAATTTGGCAACAAGTTTCAAACGCAGAGCACGCGTTTGATCCTGAGTTAAGGTTCCAGCTAGAAGGGCGCGTCGACCGCTCAAAAGCTCGCGCATAACCTTCGCCACCGCACCGAACCTGTACTCTTCGTGTTCCTAATAAGAATAAAATTATTGAAACGACTTAAAACACGACTATCATAAATATAGTATTATACTTAAAGTTTTTTCTCACTTTAATGTATGTATTTTAATAAGAAGGTTTTTGTGGTACTTTTTTCCAGTTGGAATAATAAGAGGATGACCTATTCCAAGCTGCAAGGCAAAACACCACTCTATCTTTCTCATTCGCAAATAATAATACTATTTATAACGTATGAATGGTCCCTTTTTTAATCTATGAATAACGTAAAATACAAACTTTATTAAATAGCGTACAGTAGTTACCGACAACAGTAGTTGCTCAAAGTTTCAAGACAATTATAACGTAATGGACATAAGCCTTGACTGTCATTCGCCTTAAACTATTAGACACACAAAGTACATAATCTACTTATTATTGTTCTATCATATCACTAGTAACGCGATGGCGTAGATTTGATTAATCGGTTATTTCCCTGAAACCTAAATTTTAAACCCCATATGAATGCTTTTAAATCTGCAAAATCGAATAACTGATGTGTTCGTAACACTAAATTACTATAATGTTCGTACTTTTCAACATCCCGTAATTATTGTAAATATAGTCATATATTTGAATAATTATTCATCTTAGTCACCCTACCTATCATTATTGTAGCGATCGTATTAAATAAAAAAAATAAAAAGTCATTCTTCAGCATTTAAGTAATACAAATGTCTCTAAAAAAGATATAACCGACTACAACTGATATTCTTATTTAGAAGTTATATATATATTATACTAATCATCTGGCCATCTTGCTTTTTGTTTATTATTTTAAGCCTTCTGAGGGAAACCATCCTCAAACTAATTTTGTTAATTAAAATATTTTTAAAAGAAAAGGTAAGGTCTTTACGTTGTAAAATTTTATATTTTCAAGTGAACTTTGCATGCTTTGTATATTTCCTGTAAAACTTGTTTGTATAAAGATGGTTATAATTTAGGCCTTGCCAGCGTGTGCTGACGCCATTTGTACAGGTCTGTTTGTTGTTAACAGTAAAACGGGACGAGTGGGGTATAGCAGATGTAAGGTGTGGAAATATTTAACATTTTATAAATTTAATTTATCCATACTTAATTTCAGTAATTTTCCATACTTAATTTCATTAATATGTCTGGAAATGGGTCTGAGGGACAATTTTCGAATGCAATGAATGCGAACTTAGGAAGAGCACGTGCAATTATTTATAGTACGGGGTAAAAGCTGTCGGGATTAATCGCAAAAAAGACTAATCACCACTTAGGGCTTAAAAGCAAAATATATACATATAGGTACAATAAAATATAGACGAACTGGCTAAAACAGCGGCACTCACTGGCACAACTCAAGATTATGACAAAATTCCACTGTCATACGTCAAAGGAATCATCAGAGAAGAATCTGTACGTATATGGCAAGACAGATACGAAACGTCACAGACAGGTTCAGTTACAAAGAAATTCCTCCCAGATGTGAGACTGGCATTCACTGTAGCGGGGGCAGCGGTTCTTACACCGTGGCACGTGCAAATGCTGACGGGTCACGGTGGCATTTCTGAATACTTATACCGATTTAAGCTCAAAGATTCTCCATTTTGTGAATGTGATCCAGAAAAAAATGAATCAGTTATGCACATTGTGCTGGAATGTCCAAGATTTGCTGTCTACCGGTTCGAGCTTCAAGCGCAAATCCACAAAGAGCTATCAGAGGCTAATCTGCCAGCTATAATGGAGGATCCTAACTCTCGAAAGGTTCTACTTGCCTATGCCGAAATAGCTTTTAGAATTGCATGTAGTCGGAACAGCACCAGAAATTGCACACAAGAAGGCTCACATGCTCTACGTACGCTTATAACACAAGCAAGCACGAATCCACAACAACACACGAAACATCAAAACCAGCAATGTGGAAATCCAGATACAACTAGCTACTTACTGCAACAGGCTCAAATCGGGAAACCAGGATTAAAGACCATAAGTGTGGCTCTTTTCATGGGAAAAAACACTGAAAGGTTGGGCATAAGTTTCTGCCGCCCTAGAAATCATAAATACATCTCGATTTCACCTGGCCTGGCTGTTCTATTGAATGGGAGTACTAGCAAAACTGCAATTAGACGCAAAATTTATGAAGCACTACCCGCGAGAATGGTCGGCGATATCACCTGTCGTGTAGTAAAATCCAAAAACAAATCGATAATACTGCTCGATTGGAATGAAAAAAACGCCATTTAAGTGGGCTTGTGAACTGCTCAATTTGCTAAGTGAGACAAAAGAACAAGGAGAACGAATAATTAGCGTAGACGCCATGGTGGTTGAGTACGAGAGAGGGGAAGTAGCAGACCGACTGGGTTGTATAAAGGCTTCCAAACAGCATGAGATTATAGTATATGAGGACCGAGGGGAAGACCTTAGCTATCTTAAGCCTGCTCATTTAAGCGTCCAAATGGAGTCCTCACCATTGCTTTGTACGATCACTGAAAGTGGCTCAGAACGCGTTCAACTAATGTCGGTAGAAGCTCAAGATAATAGTCCAGACTTGACGAAGAAACAACTAGCGGCAAGATCCATGCGTGGCTCCTTCAGAACTATTATAGGGAGCCTATTGGGTCGAAGGAAACTTCCAGCGCAAAATGAGCAAGCGACGGCAGTGGAGAAGTTCACAAAAGAGTCTGCAAAAGTCTCACCAGTAAAAACCCGATCAAAACCAACAAAGGCAGCAATGGAACAGGTAGAACCACCAAACCTAGTACAAATACGAGAACAGAATGACCACTATAAAAATGCTGTTCTTGAATTTCTTGCCGTCTTAAAGGCCACAATGCAAGTTAAGTTACGGACGTGCGAGGATATTATGCTTGCTTTTCGAGGTGGGTACTCTATACTGGGAGTAAAACTAAAGGAAGCAGAAGCCGCCATATATGATAACAGTAACGGTCAGATCATCGCGGGAATTATGAAGGGTAACTATATGGCAGCATACAGTGCAACATCTAGTTTTGTCGAACTGAATGAAGAGGAAACCAGTACAACAGGATACCTCAAGTTTGACACATCTGCCAATGATCCTATAGTAGTTACCGCTAAGTGCACGCGGATAATGCTGGAGGGTAGAATGCTTGAAAGAGCTAAATATCTAGATAGCACTCTGGACTCCGCATATCAGCGTCCGTGGAAGGTCCCCAAGATAAAATGGATCGATGGTGTTCCTGGATGTGGCAAAACATCTTGGATAGTCAAGGAATTTAATTTAGAAAAAGATATAGTCGTTACTAGTACTACAGAAGCAGCTAATGAACTTAGAGAGAGGTTGTCGAAACGTATAGGGAATTTGGTTCAAAGTAAAATCCGCACTATGGCGTCAATACTGGTGAACGGTGCACAAGGAGGATCACAAAAGTGCAATCGTCTGATAGTCGACGAGGCCCTTATGAACCACTTTGGTTCAATAGTACTGGCAAGCATTTACTCAGAGGCTGACGAAGTACTTTTAATAGGAGACCTAAACCAACTACCCTATATAGATCGAGATAACCTTTTTGAAATGTTTTACCGAAGACCATCACGAATTCTCAGCATAAGTGAGAAGCTGTTGTGTACTTATAGAAGTCCCATGGACGTTGCCTACGCTTTACGAGAAGTATATCCTGGCATATACTCTTCAAAAAGGGCAATACATTCCCTTTTTACAAAAAACATCAAGCTGACGCCAATGTCCGGGGATCTTAAAAACACTCTATACCTGACTTACACACAAGAAGAAAAAGAATCTCTGATTAGCCAAGGATGGGGAAAAGAAACAGGTTCGAAGGTCCTGACGATTCATGAGGCTCAAGGCCTGACCAGCGAGACTGTTGTAGTTATTAACAGCAAATCGGTCAAGCTGCAGCTACATGATAGTGTCTCGCATGCGGTCGTAGCAATATCGCGACACACCAACAGCTGCACCTACTATAGCGAGGGCAAAGACGATGCAGTCATGAGACTAATTCGTAATGCGATGGGTGCAACAACTAAAAGCATTGTGGAGTACAACTTGAAGATGGCCATGAAAGACAGGAACGCAGCGGTCACAACTTCAATTATAGCGGACATGCCCTAATATTTATGATATAAGTCGCATCAAAGCTTAGTTTTTGTCATTATTGTGTAACACTATCAAGTGACCTTAATTTATTATAAAATTTAATTTTATTTAACCAAGGATAAAACGTATAGACTTGTGTAATTCGCTTATCATAGCCTTAGTTCTAAGTAATATTAAATATAAAAAAAAAATGTAAAGATTATTATAGATGTTCATTATGATAAATATTAATTCTATGTATTAATATAATCAATATTTGTAATAAGAACATATAGTGTAAGTTAAAAAAGGGTACGGACCAAGTGTCTGTAGAGCTAATTATTTTGAAATAAAAAAAAAATATAGGTACAATATGTGTATATTTTTAAGCTTTTATTATAATATATTGAGTAAATCTTCGAAAATCAATACTAATGCTAATCAATAAAAATATGGGAGTCTAACGAAGTGATCTCTCTCTCTCTGGAATATCCTTAATATAATTTGGACTTATCTGTAATTTTTTAAAGAAAATAGGTAGAAGATTAAGTTATATTGAATATCTATCGATATCGGTATCGAACATCGAATTCTATAATGTATATTAGGTAAAATATAAAACAAATCTTGACGTAAACATAAATGACCACAGCAGTATAAATATAGTAGGTACAGCTACAGACACGCCACAAATCATGGTATTAGCCCTTCTATAGCTAGACCTACTTGACCTTCTCAAACGGAAATATTCAATAGTTTCTTCCTCGTTCACATTATAAACTGAGCTACGTTAGTGTAAATGATAATTGTGTACACGTAAGAACAAATAGGTAATCTACATCCATTAGTAACATAATGATGTATGATTCAGACGATATTAACAAAGAAACTATTTTCTATGTCATTCCACATTGTTTTATTTATATTTTAACAAATTTCTTAGAAATAATTTAAGTCCATTTTTTTCTGTGTCAAGACATTTGTCTTTCAGTATATATAACTAGCTGCTGCCCACATCTCCGTTTACCTACTACAATCATCATCAATGAAAATTGAAAATGTTCCTTTTCTCCTATTTGTACTATAAATTAAATAGTAGGCAGGTATTGTAAACTCACTGTAACTATACATCTCTGTTTAGATCTGAGCGTCGTCTTCGTCTTAACGGAACGTAGGTATGTAACTATTCACTTGCTCACGGTACATTGTTTTTTTACATACATACTATATCCAAATGATATAGTTGTATATAAAGTGTTTGTCTTCAAAATCATAATAAGATTTTTTTAAACTAATTCAATTCAATGCAGCTCTATGTCCTGCCCTCTGGTAAATACCGGAAAAAAGTTATGTTGACATCGTAACAGTAATTCCAAAAATGTGGATCGCGAAGTATAATCCCGTTAAAAAATACAAAATTGTCTACTATTTTATTTCATGTACTACTTTTATTTAAATTTAAAACATTACTAATAAAAAAGGACTATCTGTAAACGCGACGGTTTGAGGGTTCGATTCAGACTCGGGGAAGATGGATTTGTCGATTTCCATTTTCTTCGCTCTGGAAACTAGGCAAAATACGGCGTTGATTTCCGCCACTCAACACGCAATGCCTCGGAAAAGGCGGAAAGCGGGGACGGAAAAAGCAGAAACTAAGCAACGGAGTGTCTTAACACTAGGTTTCCACGGTTCCTGCAGTTCCCTCTGCCTACTCTGCAATGTGCGTGAAGCTATATATAATAAAAAAAGCAGTCAAAACATAACAAAACATATAAGTAAAACAAAAAAATACGCTTTTAACATATTTGCATCGCCTGTACACTGTCTTTTAATATGAATTACAATATCTTGCTTTTTTAGTTGAATATTTTACTTGTATGATTACATTATAGCAGTTTTCTTAAAGGTATTAGATTGTTTTAGAAATGAAAGTACAATAGATATTGGTACATCATATTAACAACAAAACTTTGACTATGTAATTGAACGGATTGTAGTAGTATTTGTGTTATATACAAGCCGTAGCCAGCAATTTCATATGCAATGACAATAAAAGTTTTCTAAAGTTTAATAAAAATTTAGAATAATTTCTTAGTCCTCCCTCAAGCTCTCCAAGAGCTTAAAATGATAAATTTCAGGTATACTGCGTAAGTTTGATTATGCTTTATACAAGTTACAAGATGTCCATATTTTTTTATTACTATGATAATTTTATAAAATCTCTTAGTGCTGCCTTACACCTCTTGGGGAAACTAAATTCTAAATTTCCAATTACTATGGTGCATTATCATTATCAAATCACTCAGTCATCACCAAATGATACCAAATGTTACCAAAAGTAAGAATTTTTGATTCTACTTTCATAATCTATGTTTTAATTATTGCAATATTATTATAGCTTATAATGTAAAGTTTACAGCTGCGGTGAAATATCAAATCTTCTAATAGATTAGTGTGTTAACTTATGAAATTTCTCAAGCCAGTACTTTTGGCACTAAACATCACACAATATTACACCTATCCGATTCGAAGCAATGTCTCATACATCTTTTTTTGATAATATACTATACTTTTTATCTTAAAATGTTTAATGATGTGCTAGTACCACTATCTTCTCGAATTTTACAAGTGATCAACTGGGACCATTACACACATCTCTCATTACAATACATATATATATATATAGATTATAATGATAAATCTGGTTGTTTTATTTATGTATTGGAAATATTGTGGAAATAAAAATAAAATCTTATTACCAGGAAGGAGATTAGGCAGTAGTATTAATAAGACAATGCTTCAAGTTCCTCTTCCAGCAATGTGATGAATGTATGTAAGGCTTACTTGTTATATGTGTACATAGCAATAAAACTTACCACATAAAGCTTCTTCCATAATCTAGCCCATTCTCTTAAAACGCAAGCAATTTCACGTACTAAAGCGTCATCCTTTAGCTCGGCGATAGCTGAAGCACCAGTACCTTTCACAGTACATGGTCGTATTGATACCACACAAGCTGGAAATATGCCCCATGCTGATCTATTTTTTGTACTAAACCCACGGAACCAGCCTGAAAATGTTGTAAATTGAATTGAATTTTTTTATTTGTTTCGTAAACTGAGAGACACAATACCTGTGAGACACAATGGTGAAATCAATATCGTTAAGAGGTAATAATTGTTTATGAATTATTTTCTTATCTCAAGTTTTTTAAGATATGTTCCCTTATTCTGATACTTTAAACAAAATCTTTAACATAAGTAGTAAGAAGAGTAATACAATACAAAGTCCTCTTTATCTATTCCACTTAGGTAATTAAGTGTTACTTTGAAATTATAATAAATATAACTATTGCCACTTGTGATGTTGAAAAATCATGTATTAAATTACCTATACATATAATTGAATATATCTTCCATAGAACAAATAAATAAAATATAATTATTTACATTTTTTTTTAAACTTTCAAAAGAGCAATATACTTTATAAAAGCCTTGCCTAAAATATTTGTACGAAATAGTGTCTATATATAGTAGATTACCTCCATTTTCTTCTAGAATTTGTACTGTTTCTCCAATTTCAAGTGGTAATCCAGATCGAACATCACCTTTCCAATTATATACAGCTTAAACAAGGTTATAAATGAGAGAATTAGTTTAATGAAAATTTACAAAATTTATAAGGAAAGTATACTTTACATTTATTTATTTTATTAACTCACTTTTATTTCACAATTATATGTGAGAATTTAAAATAAAAATATTATATTAAAATAAATGGGAAAACACATTGTTTACTTAGCAATTTTAAATAATGTTAGAATACAAAATATTATAAAATAAATTTAATTATAAACATAATTTGTAAAAATTCTAATAAATTTACAAGTTATGTCTAGATATATCAAATTATATATCGTCCTTTTAAAAAATAATCAATAAATATTTTGATTATATATAGAAATATAAACAAAGTTATTATGTTTGTATGTTGTTTACATGTAATTTATTTATAATCTTCAAGTAGATAAAAAATAATTTAACAAAAACTGTAATGGTAATAAATGTCTATTTATAGAGAAAAATATTATCGGAAATAATTAATTAAAAATTCATAACATGTATTTACGCTTCCTGTAATTGTGCAGGATGTATTGCTGATTGAATTCAAACGTCAAGCTTACCGACGGCTAATTTTGGAGATTTCGACGGTATCCACATCTTACAATATCCAGCTTTCAATATATAGACGATCGTAAAGTTAGTCACTAAACCATTGTTTAAAATTTACAAAAAATAATACACTGAAGAATGAATCTGGGTCCAAATATCTTGTTTTTTTGCCTACATAAAAAATTACACTGCGCTAGAATCGCATTCATTGGCCCAAGTATAGTTCAGTACTATAGATAAGTAATAATTTTTAATACATTATGAAATAATAAAAACAAATTTGTTTACATGATATATAACTATTTCCTAACGAAGTAATAATTATCGGAAAGATATAATGAAAATTTTAATAAAAGAAATCATATCAATTTAGGACATCTATTAAGTTCTTTAACCATTATAGCTAACACTATTATAAATATAGATTTCTTTATATTATATATTTTTAAAAACACAATTTGCTTTATGAAGAAGTAAATGAGTATTGTTAATATTAAATTATGAGTAACTTTAATCACAATCGTAGTACAAATAAAATTATGCAACAAAAACTACTTTACTAAGAAAATTTAATTTAAAAAATCTTTTAAACAACCTGCAATTTTTAAAATTAAATTATTACTATGGTACATCATGCCCATTTATACCAAGAATTTAATTTCAATTGATTTAAATTTTCCCTCCCTTCAGTTATAACGATTTAAGCTGTTACTCAAAATATTTATAATTAAAATTATAGGTATCTGTCCAAAACTGACATTACGCACTGTCAACGACAGTGATTGACATTTGTAACATTGACAAATACCTAAATCAAAGCCTTAAGTGTATCATATCTTTTCTTTAGTTTTCTATAAAACGTTTGTTCTGTAGGTTTTAAAACAGATTCAAGTGTATAATCAACATTAATCATGTCAGACGATTTTATTCCTTTAAATCAAAGCACACCTGTACAAGGTAA